>VWYP01022446.1:211128-284225 GCA_013400435.1 Pycnonotus jocosus
TTTTTTTTTTTTTTTTTTAAATTGTGAAGTTTGTAAGCTCTATATTCTGGTCAGTTATAAATCTGTAAGGATTTGGAGCACTTCCCTTATATGGGGATAGAAGACTTGGAGAAAATCCTCATGAACTGAAAAGCCTGTGTGATTTCCAAATGTGATGTCAGTGGCTAAAGTAAAAAAAAAGTAGAGTAACTGTAATCAGAACTGAAGAGTATATGGCATATCTAAAATTAAATGTGTGTCATACAACACGATGAAATGTGATTCCAAGGGAGACTTCTAAATCCAAGTTGTCGGGTTACAGAACTGAATGTAGTTCTGGAAAATAACTTTGAATAAAATTCCACCCTGGGTTGGCTCCATTCCAGCTGGGGATGGGGATTGTTTATGTTTCCTGTTTTACCTCCTCTGTTATTTTAGTTTTATTGAAGACAAGGAGGTGGGTAGGAGGTTGTGAATATAGAGAAGTAAACAGGAAGTATTTCAGCATGAGCAGAGTACAGAAATAACTTCCCCTACCTTTTCTTTTACGTGCACTGCAATAAAATGGGCTTTGGAGCCATTACAGTGGAGAATCTAAACACCTAAAAGTGTGTACCAAATACATTGCCACAATCCTCTGGTTTTAATTGAAAGGAGAGCTTTCATTACTACAACTGCTTGTGGTTTCATTAAAAGTCAAGTGTATTTCTTGTAAGGCTCTCCTTTGTGCTCAGAGCTGCTGCAGGAAGATCAGATTCCTTTACTGCCTGAGCTTTTCAAACCGAGTGGCAAAGTTTTCATCATCAGTTGATTTCACTCTGATGAGGACAAAGTCCCTCAAAGTGCAATATCAGCATCTTCAAATGCTAATGTACATAATGGTGCCTAATGATTACATACAAACCCAGATAATTTCTAGACATTAGCAGTCTTAACTTCAGTGATTTTGGTTGGAATGGTCATTCAGGGAGATGAAGTTGGTTTTTCATTGTCTTTGCTTGTTATTAATGTCGTAAAGTACACTGGGGCTTTACATGGGAGAGTGAGATAGGCATGGCACAAACACTGTAAAGGATGGTCAGTCCAATTAGAAAAAGATCAGGTGAACAGATTGTCCTGAGAAGCTGTGGCTGCCTCATCCCTGGAAGTGCTCAAGGCCAGGCTGGATGGAACTCTGAGCAACCTGCTCGGGTGGAAGTTGTCCTTACCTATGGCAGGGGGTTGGAAGAAGAAGAGCTTTAAAGTCCTTTCCAACCCAAATCATTCTAGGATTTGCCTAAAGGAGAGACTTTACATTATAAACGATGTTGGTGGGGTTTTAAAATTTAGGCCACATATTTAAAAGAAACTCTCTGTCCCAGTTTTTATGGTATTGCTCCTCTGTGTGGTTGCAGTCAAAGCAGCAAAGACGTTTGTGTTTGGGAGATCTTTGGTTCCTGCTGTTTCAGGCTGTGAATGTGGGCAGAACCCTGAGGGTTCATTCACCCTGGAGCATTGCTGTTCCTGGTTGGAATCTTGGTTGCTGTTCCTGGTTGGAATGCTGGTAGCTGTTCCTGGCTGGAATACCCTCCACCATTCCTGCCCCTCCTGGAACAGAGCTGCCAACAGAAACACTGTACAAAATTCCACAGTTCAGGAGGAAATGACCAGAGTTTGCATCTGATATTAGAGTGAAATCCCTAAACTTGTCACAACCTGCAGCATAATCCAAATCTGAATTGCGCTTTTGTGAAACCTTTAGCAAAACCATGCACAGCATTAATGAGAATTTTCTCAGCTCCTCATTGCTGCTGAGTGTATCTTGATCCAGAAATAGTCCTATTGAAAGGAGTGAAATTGCCTCCAGAATGTAGTGCTGTTCAAAAGGAAAGTGAGTATTTCCTTCTCAAAACAGTTTAACTCAATTGTTAGTATCTTTCAATGTAGTCTGAAAAATTTAAAATAAAAAATCCTTTGACACACTTCTCACTTCTTTCTTCTTGCTGTTCCAGTAGCAGGAATACCCTATGAATTGCAAGGCACACCATTAACAATAGAAATTTCCTGGTAGTTTTTCTAGTTTAGCTTCTCTTCCCTGCCTCTGCCCTCTAATACCCCTGCTTATTTAGGTCTCAGGGTCACCAGGTGTCTGGAGATTAGTCTGATGTTTGTATTTGGCAGATCACAATTTAGAATTAAAAATTTACCAGTCTGCCCTCCTGAGACTATAGATTGTAGTATAACTGCATGGAAACTAAGTGAACTACCAGAAGGAGAGCTCCTAAGAGCCTAATGCAGAATGAGGGTTTGGAATTGCTGTGTTGAAGCACAACCATTTACTCTTGCTACAGAATACAACTGGGATCTTACAGGTTTACTGGGTTGCAGTACTGGCACTGCTCTCTACTAACCTGTTACCTGCAACACTTAATTCTTGTTGCTGTATTTAAAAAATGTGGGGTTATGGCTCATCCCATGTGGTTGTTGAGGATTATTTGAGAGGACTGAGCTGTGTGAGTTCAGCCTTCAGTCACTCAGTTGGGATCAGAGCCTTTGCAGTGAGTCTCTGTCCACACAGGCTGTCTTTGCATTGAATCCCAGAATTCCAGAGAGCTTTTCTTCCCTTCTGAGCTCCTTCACAAATTCTTCACTTTCTCAAAGCCAGCAGATTATTGCCAGAGGTTGAACTAACTGGGTCTGGTTAATGAGATGTTCTTGACTGGGCAGTCAGATGGTTACAGAGTAAAAAAAAAAAATCAACATTTCTGGTATTTTCTTGGGATAGAACTTATAGATCTTTGGGGAAATGACCAGTAGCAGTTCTTCATACTGTTCCAGTCATCATACTGTTCCATGGGGGTTTTTTACATCAGAATTTATATTACATGGGTTATTCTTGGTGTGCCTAGCTTGTTCCTCCCTGGATTCATTATCCTTGGACATGCTAGTGAAGAATCTCCAAGCTGTCTTTTTTCTACTTGATTTTATGAGATGTTGTATCTCCTGGATCTCTTTGTTAGTGCTGGGTCTAGAGCATGGGTTAGTGCTCATACATATAGAAAAGTGCTTCCTGCTCCATGTCCTCATCACAAAGGACCTTTTACTGTTCTTATATCAGAACTTCAATATTTATCCTATTCTCCTTCACTTGTAGTCTAAGGATTTTTTATTTTCTAAACAATATCAGGTCACGTTTTTCTTCATCTGTATTTTGTGAAGCATAGATTGGGCAAGATCTCTGAGTTTGTTATATCTGAAGGCAGGAATTCAGATCCAATTATGTTTTTAGGTGATGAGTATCACACAGAAATTCTTTGCTTACCACTGAGGAAGTAGCTTGGTTAGAATTTTCTGGGATACTGGATGAGGCTGGATAGGTGTAGTTTTGAAGGATGAATGTTTGTAAAGAGCTTGAAAAAGTCAGTTATCACTTCTGAACTGAGATACTGAAGCAGAAATCTGGTTAAAGGATCTCTTCACAGAAGGCTAACATTACTAGTGATGGTCCTATTGTGTCCTATTTTTTGGCCGTGAAAATATATATTTGGACTTAGGTGTTTATTGTATCTACTCAGTGTTTGATGGAAACTTAGCTTAAATAATAACTTAACATACTGGGATTCATCCAGTATTACAGGTCTCTTAGTTCACCCTTTGACTCAAAACAAATTTCCAAGCTCTCCTAAAAAATTCCACATTTCATTGTGTCTGAATTTCTGCCTGTGACTCTTTTATGTCTACAGAAAGCCATGAATTCAGTAAAAGTTGTCACTGAGTGATAGAATGATTCATGGGTGGTGATGTGATGTGTTTAATGCTGGGTTGTTTCCCTTGGTGGCAGGACTGCATCAGCCTGGGCTCGGGGGAGCCCAGCAGGAGCGCCTACCACTCCTTCGTGCTGTACCACAACAACAGCCCGCGCTGGGGGGAGATCATCAAACTGCCCATCCCCATCGACCGCTTCCGCGGCTCCCACCTGCGCTTCGAGTTCCGCCACTGCTCCAGTGAGTGCCCCACAGGGCCCAGCTCCTTCCACTGCCTGCAGGAGGCTGTCACTCCGTGAAAAGCAGGAAATTTGTTCCTGAAATACAGTGAATACACTGCTCAGCAGCCTTTGCTGAGTTTATCAAATGGCGCACTAAAAACACAGTGAACGATCAGTGCAGGGCAAAGCACTTTGTAGATGTTTGTCCCTGCTGTTCTTTTGTTGTGTTTTTCTGTAGAATGTTTTCTTTGCAGGATAAACTGTTTAGATTTTGCTGTGTTTGATTTGAAGCTTGTCAGTCCTTTACATAGAACTAGAAAAAAGAAATTAGAAAAGTTGTTTGTTCTGTAAGCTGCTTGTTTTCTTCTAGGCATGTGGAGAAGTTGGTGAGTAATCTTGTATATATTGACAGAGGGGGTATGCACAAATACAATTCCTTCTTTCTATCCCTTGCTGCAGCAAAAGACAAGGGAGAAAAGAAGCTCTTTGGTTTTGCATTCACCCCGTTGATGAGAGATGATGGCACGACCTTGTCGGATGATATCCATGAGCTTTATGTTTATAAGGTACCAGTTCTCTGCAGACTTTTCACTGCTCATCTCTACTTCATTACTTGAATGAGTAATGGTCATTCCATTATCCTTCTCCCCCTTATTAGATGTGTGTGAGGAACAGATTAATAGTAGTTTCAAAATTTTATACATTCAAATTCACGTGGTTTGGATAGAGCAGGTGCTCTATCTATTCTATTCTAGGTGCAGCTCACCTTTTCCGTCCTGATGATGATGATTTATCGCTATTAATCCCATCCTTTTTGACTTCAAACACACTGGTGTTCGTGAGCATTCAGCATTTCTACCAGCCTAAGGCATTGCTCTGTGCCTTTGTAGGATGACATTGTGCTGGATTCAAATGCCTCGTGCTGCAGTGCCACAGCTTGGCAGCCCTGCAGCAAGAGGTTTGGGCTTCAGGGTTTTTCCTTTCTGCTGATTCACCTGGGTTTATTTGTTCAGTAAATTTTCAGGTGGCAGCACTAAGTTTACATCTGGAAGATCTGATGGGTTCTAACGAGGCAGTGGTTGGAGACCACTCTGTAGAGCTGGGTCTGTCCTGGGCATGTCCAGGTCCCCAAGCACAGCTTTTCCTTAAAGTGTTGGTGTGCACCCACAAAAATCCCACCACAGGCACTGTTGGGAAGCTGCTGACAGGCTGTGGACATGTGGGATGAGATGGACAAGGTACAGCTCTCTCCCTTGTGCTGCCCCCGCAGTGTGATGAGAACAGCACGTTCAACAACCACGCGCTGTACCTGGGCCTGCCCTGCTGCAAGGAGGATTACAACGGCTGCCCCAACATCCCCTCCAGCCTCATCTTCCAGCGCAGCACCAAAGAGACCTTCTCAGTCTCCACACAGCTCTCTTCTACCAAACTGACCCAGAATGGTGAGTTGCTGATCCCCCAGAACTGCCCAAGGCAGCAGGAATTAGGAAAGAGAGAAAAAAAAATACACTATTAGCACTTTTACACAATCCAGAGTTTGTTTTGCTTGGCTTTTAGAGAGCAGAGTTAATAAGATTTCTTTACAGCACGAGCAGACAGGAGTGGATTGTCCACAGTGCAGTGTCAAGTCACACAGGAAAAAATGAAGCCTTTACTCTTTTTAAAGCACTTTACCATTCCTCCATTCCTTTCTCCATTAGCAGTATTGACTCACTCCATATTGTACTTCTTGTTTTCCATTATATCTGTATAAATATATATTTGTAATTTCCAAGAAGTGTGGTCTGCATCAAGAGGTGAAGTGCAATGTGATGAATCTCTAGTTGGTCTGGGGTTGCCATTCTTCCCTCTGGGTGTTGTTCTAGCTCTTCCTCCCTCTCTCTGCAGTGGATCTGCTTGCCCTGCTCAAATGGAAAGCTTACCCAGATCGAGTGATGGATATTCTGGGAAGACTGAGACATGTCAGTGGCGAGGAGATTGTTAAGGTACTACATAAAATTACATCCTTTGCATGTATCTCTGGTAGGCAGTGAGTTCAGACCTGCAGACCACTTCTGAAGGCTCTCTCTTACTGTGCTTTTTGATTCACACTGTGAACTTCCACCCTGTAGGAAGTTTATTAGGAGGATTTTATTAGGAAGTGAAACTGGATGATACACTTATGAAATCAGTGCACACTCAATCTGTGGGATCAAACCAGAGCTAAACCTTATTCAAATACTCTCAGCCACATGTGCTGGGCCCTCAGTACCAGTGGTTCCA
The DNA here is from genome assembly GCA_013400435.1 of Pycnonotus jocosus. Classification (NCBI taxonomy): domain Eukaryota; kingdom Metazoa; phylum Chordata; class Aves; order Passeriformes; family Pycnonotidae; genus Pycnonotus; species Pycnonotus jocosus. The sequence continues at coordinate 217,334 of VWYP01022446.1, forward strand.
GCCTGCAGTCCCACAGAGCTGCTGGTGCAGACACAGATCCTGGCAGGGGCTCTCTGGTGCCTCCAGCCAGCAGTGCAGCAGTCTTTTGTCTGCCAACTCATTCTCTCACAGGTTTTGGAGCCACTGTTGCCCTACATGATAATCTTGTGTGGCTTGAGCTTCTTTAGGGCCCAGGAACTTCCAGCTGTGTTTCAATACTTGTGGTCTCAGCAAAACAAAGTGCATTCCAGATATGCCTCTGATAATCTTGGGTGTGCTAGGAACTCTCCCTAGGATTTATTTCTATAAATCTGGAAGTAAAAGCTGATTTCTAACACAAACAACAAGGAGAAGAAACTGAAGACAAATCCTATCATTTACATAGTTTATCATTAAAGCCACTTCACTGTAACTCATTTGAGTGTTGCCATATCTGGAATGTTACTCTTCATGGTAACTTAGTAACAATAACAGGGGGAGCACAAATCCCATTTATATTGGAATTCTTCAAGAATGTCATGTTTTGTACATTTTGTAGGGTAGTACAAGTATCTGGTTTTATAGAGAAAGAAAAAGAAAGATATGGATTGAATTATTTCATGGGGAGAAGTAATTGATTCTCCCCATAAATCAGCTGTCATTTGGCACTGGAATATGAAGAACAGAATGTAATAACTCAGAAAAAAAAGATATTTTATCATTTCAGAGACTTCATAAATTGTTGTGATTTATTTCTTGTTGTCTACATCAGAAATGTAAGTAGAATAGATTAAAAAATCATGAGAGAATGTGCAGTTAATGATCTCCAGCACTCTCCTTCACACTCATCCTTTTGGACACTGTGCTTCCAGAAAGAAAATCACTGAACTGTCACTGCTCAACAAGCTGTGGAGTTAAGGGTGAAAGAAGCAATTGGTAACATGTAACTTGCCCAAATTAATGCTTGTTAGAAAATCTTTACTTTCTGTCATTTAACAAAAATTTCAATATTAAACATAATTTAATGTACTGCCCAGCCTCAGATTTGATGCTGAACAGTACCTGGGACTCCAATGATTTGAGAATGAGAGCGAGTTGTTTTGCCACTGGTGTCAGGCATCACTTCCAGTCAGCTTAAAGTGAGAGGAACACTCAGTCAAAATTATAAACCAGGTATATAGTACATATTTATTATTTTTTGGTTTTCTATCTTTTTTTTGTTTGAAAATACTCCTTGCAAAGAGAAAACCTTTTCTTAGCAAAATCAAAATCTGTCACATCACATGGGTGATTTGTCCTTGGCAAGTGTTTCACAAAGATATTAACATGTATGAACTAATCAAAGCAGAGGAGAAATAACCTTTTGAATACAATTTAAGTTGAAATTCTTTGTTCATGTCGTTTTAGTTCCTACAAGATATTCTGGACACGTTGTTTGTAGTTTTGGATGACAACACAGAGAAGTACGGTCTGTTGGTCTTTCAGTCTCTGGTAAGCTGCTGGATTGATATTTATCTCATGCTCAGTGAGTTTTAAGTTTCTTATGATCATGTTGCTCGTATTGTGCTTCTGTCAAATATGAAATACTCAGCTGGATCCAGCTGTGTTTTCTGTACTGATCTTGGGTGAGGAGGGCAGGCTGACCCCAGCACATCCAGGGGCAGCAGTGTTTGCTCTCATGTGAGAGAAACAACCAATCATACCTGAAAACACACCTGTGACTGTTCAAAAGCAGCTCATGTGTTTGAATCCTGCTTACCTTGGAACACTTGTTTGTGGACGCTTGGCAGCAGTGTGCAATTCCTTGAGTTGGGCTCCCCTCTCCATGTCCCCAGGTGTTCATCATCAACCTGCTCCGTGACAGCAAGTACTTCCACTTCCGCCCCGTGATGGACACCTACATCCAGAAGCACTTCGCAGGAGCTCTGGCTTACAAGTAGGTCTTGTGTTCCTCCCTTTGAGAGGTGGCATCACCAAGCTTGGGAATGGTGGCACCATCACAGGATTACAACCTTCCTGGCAGTAGTGACCCCAGAAGTAGAGCTACTCACCTGCCAGTTGTCCAGCACAGCTGAAGAGAAAAGCTGCCAAATGTCACCAGTGGCTGAGTGTGGCCACATTGGGCATTTCTCTTTTTCTTTTAACTGAAGAGATACTCAGCAACAACTCATTATCAGTCTGTAGTCTGTACAAATGAGCTACCAAGAGCATATGCATTCCTTGTCTTAAGGATGTTGGGATACACGATTTGTGTGAAAGCTGAGAGAACTAATTGTAACTTCTAAAGTAGACAGGTATTCACATAAGATGTTCTATTTGTTTACAATTTAATTTCAGTAGGGCAGAAATCTAAATTTCACTGTCACTTTGAAGATTCTGTCTTATTTTCTGGTATTTAAAAGAGTCTTGCATCAGAGAATGAGACCAAAAAAAATCAGTAACAGTCACCCTTCAAGGTGTTGTTTTTCCTTTCTTTTAGACCATTGCTTTTGTATATCTGAGTATATTCTATCTTTGGCCACAGTACACTACAAAAAACAGCTAATAATTTCTTTTGATTCCTTTAAGCAATTCACATTTTTGAGTAATTTAAATAAATATAAAAATACTCTATCAATGGCAGGTGAAAACCCATAGATAATATACAACACTGGAAGGCATAGTTGTGTTTAGAGGGTAAAAAGGTGTTCTGCTTTGTGTTAATTAGCACCTCCTTCAGACAGAACAAATGGGTTTTGGTAGTCTGATGTCTGAAATAAAACATGGGTTTAATACAGCTTTGTAAGTTAGTCCAGATGGTTTCATGTACTTGGCAAAATAGATGCAGGTATTTTCTTTGTGATCTCAATTTCTAAAAGCTTCTTACTGAGATGAGAGCTGGGATTTCTTATTAAAACAAAAGTGTATTTTGGTCTTAGAACCATGCATTTATCAAAGCTATCTCTCTAATAACATCTTTTTTATGTTCTCTTAGTGTTCCTCATGGTCCAAGTCAATTATAGATAATAAAAGATTTTCTGGTTCTGAAACTTAAATAAATGTAAATACTATGTAAATTCAGTATCAAGGACAGCTGTAACTGACCACTGAAATAGAGTGAAATGAGACTGGTTTAGAGATCTGTCCCTAAACCCAAGATGTTTGATGAGTGTCAGAAGTGGTGCTGAAGGTTTCATTCCCTGCCTGTTCCCTCAGGGAGCTGATCAGGTGTCTGAAGTGGTACATGGACCGCTCGGCCGAGCTCGTGCGCCAGGACCACATCCAGGAGGCAATGAGGGTAGGTATCCACTGGGAGCTGCTCTCTGTTCCTCTGGGACCACAGGAGGGCTGGGGAAACTGGAGATGAATCAAGGGTAGTGTAGCACTGGCTTTCTATAATTGTTTAACCAGATTTTTATATATGTATAGCCACGATTTTAGTTTTAGAGGGAGATTCATTCTTGTGCTGAAAGAATTAAGCCCCCTTAAGCCATTTTGCAACCCTGTGGAGAACTTAAGAGGGACTTATATCCATGGCCAGTGCATAAATACTCTATTGATGTGGGCCACACTTTGCCCTCCTAGCAGCAGTAGGTTTGAGTGTATCAGGCAGGGGTGCTATGGATCAATGTTTTGCTCTTCATTTCTGGCTGTAACACAGCTCCACTCTACCATGGATTGAAGTCCAGGAGTATTTTAAGCAGCAGATAAATGAGTCTTTAACTGGATGGAAATCCTCAGAAGTAGCACAGGGCCTGACCTATGGTTCTGTGATGTCCCAGGGAGGCACAGCTGTGAGAAACACCAGGAATGTTTGGGTGCTATTACAGAGAAATCAGAGAATAAATAAAGCATTCATTTAACCATGTGTAATAGTAAGCCTGGAAGTCAGTGTGTTAAGTGCATAAATATAGGATGCCAACATTTGCAGGAAGATTTTTTCCTTTGAGTGAATGGCCACCTGCACCTTCTGCCTCCTTTGGGGCTGGTGTCCTAACCCTGAGTCTGGGCACTTGGAGAACTGGAAGCAGTGGCAGTGATCAGCACTTGGATTTTGTTACTTGTCAGTACAAATATGTGAAACCTCTTCCAAGTGAAGGGCACTGCCAACACCATCATCTCACTTCCCAGATCCCCTGCTAGGATCCTATTCAGGAATAAAAGGGCATTACACCAGTGCTTGCTTTGTCTTTGTAGATATTGACATGCTTAGGAACATCTTTGGAATTTTCAACCACAGATTCATATGGAATGGTAAAAGTAGGGCAAAGATGCCTTTTTAAGGATTTAGCAACTTTCTCATTCCTTCTTTTCCCTATCCTTATATTTCTTTTTTTTTTCTTTTTAATTGCAAAAAAAAAGCTATTAAAGTGATGAGATGAGAGGAAGATCTGCAGCTGGAATGACTTCGAGGAGGTTTTTAACTTCGAGGAGGTTTTCTTGTCTCTCAAACCACTGATTAGTGCTTTATGCAGTGCAGCAAAGAGAGATGTAGGATATTGTCCCTATGTGATCTGCATTTGTTGAACCTCATAGCAGTCCTGTTTGGAAATAGTAACGACAGGAATGTTGGAATGCCTTTCAGCAGCTGGGGTTAGGGAAGTCACTTTGTGAATGGGGGATGCTGTGTCTCGGCCTCCAAGGCAGCTCTTTGCTTACTGGGGCTCTCCAGTGCTGGAACGTGGCTGTTCCCTCTGTGAGGGAGGTCAGTTTGCAGACCTGACAGCCCAAGCCATTCCAAGCACAAGAATTAAAATTACCAGCAGAGCTTGTGCAGACCTGACAGCACATCCTCTGCCACCCACTCTGCTGTCACATCTTATTCAGACAGTTGCCTTTGCAGGTACCTCTTGCAGGCCCAAATTCAGGTCTTTATCTTCTCCCATTACAGTGGATTGGCTTCCTTCTTTGTTTCCAGATTTTATTTCAGGCATTTGGAACAAGTTTGTACCAGAGACATTATCATTGCTAACATGTCATTACTAGCACCACATTCTACTGTTGGGGATTTCTGTGGTCTTTGATAGGTTCACCACACTCCTTGCATTAGCAGTTCTTTGACTGAGAAAACAGGATAGCTCTGTATCCCTTTTTCCCTGAATTATCTGTTCAGTGTAGTGCCCTAAAGCTGGTGCTGAAATACTTTGCACCCTTACAGAACCTGGCTGCTCATGTACATTCATGATGGATGTAAAAATGTCTCAGAGCATTCTGATTTCAAACACTGGCATTAGCAAAGAGAGTTCTAGAGGTTTTCTAAAATTTCCTACCTCCCTCAAGACTGCTCTTAATTCTCAAAATCTCCTGTGCAACTTGGAGGAGCTATAACTGTAAGGACATCTCTGCCTAGAACACAGCATCATGCTCCTTTATTGTGCCCTATGCAAAGCTCCACAAAAGCTGCATTTAGGAACAGCTGCCTGTGCCTCCCAGGGGACTTCTGTAACCACATCTCCATGAATGGCTCCACAGCCAGTTTTGCTGTCCCCGAGGAAATTAAGAACTAAGGAACTGTGTCAAGGAAATGCCCTTCCAGCTTCAGTTATCTTCCAGGAGAACTATAAATTAGGGAACCAGCAGCAAGGGCTTTTCTCCCTCAGGAGGTTTTCCCTGAGTCTTCCCTGCTGGTCACAGGGCAGAGGTGCTCACCTGTTACATGAACATGCACACAGACTGTGTTTGTAAGGGACCTACTTTAACTTGACACTGATCTGTTGTATCCTGCCAAACATCACTGAAGGCTGGGATTTTATCTCAGTGCACTTGTACATCTCTAGGCAGAAACACAGATCATATTTGTGATGTTATAGGTAGCAAGAGCCAAAGTTAGTCTTGGTGTTGACTTGTGCTACCAAGACTTGATTTGTGTTTTTAGCATCCCAGCCATATGTGCAAACACTGGGGACTCTTTGGTTCACTGCCTGTGTGGGCTCATTGTCTGTGCTAAGGAAGTGCAGCATTCTGAGCCCTGCTACCTCACCTTCCACAGGGAATTATGGAGGTTCACACACAAATGCTCTGATTCACTGCAAAACATAATCCTCACATTGAAGTTATGAACCTTCAAGTGAGATTTATGGCTGTGTGTCCTGAACCCCTAAAGCAGCTTCTGCCAGCACAGCGTGTGCTGGGTTCAGTGTGAGGACGGGGATGTGCTGGGTTTGGTGTGAGCAGTGGGATGTGCTGGGTTCACTGTGAGCACTGGGATGTGCTGGGTTCAGTGTGAGCGCTGGGATGTATTGGGTTCACTGTGAGCACAGGGATGTGCTGGGTTTGGTGTGAGCACTGAGATGTGCTGGGTTCAGTGTTAGCACTGGGATGTGCTGGGTTCAGTGTGAGCACTGGGATGTGCTGGGTTCAGTGTTAGCACAGGGATGTCAGCCTTGGAGAGCTGACTGGGAACCCACTGGCCTTTGTCTGGAAATGAGCCAGGAACACAGCTGATGTTTCCTGGTCAAGTTCTTTGGTGTAAGGAAGCTTCACTGGGAGACAGTTTGGTACAGAAGTATAAATAATAACTGCTGAATTATCAAAGTTGGCATTATTTTTGGGGGAGGAAAAGGCTGTAAGAGTCAATGGCATTTTGAAATCCATGATGGTTTTATGAGGAATTTCACATTCCCACTCCATATCCTTAAAGCCGTGGCATTCTAAAACTTTTAACATAGCACTGCATTCTTGTGCATATTGGGTGGTGGTTCAGTGAAGGACTCCTACGGGCAAAAATATCTCTTGGGAGCAACATTTTTGTTTGAATTAACTTCCAGTTTTCCAGCATTGAAGTGAGACAAGAATATTTTTCGTGGAACACAGTGAAATATTACTAAGGTTTCTGTACAGCCTGTGGTTGCTGCATCTCCAGTCTGTTGTTTTCTTCTGCTAGATTTTGAGGACATCCTCAAACCATGAATTATGTCTTCCCTTCATCCTGCTTTGCTGGGGAATCCTGTTAAGCACTAAGGGAAGGAGTGATGTCCCTGACATTTGCTGTATTCTGGCACTGACAGTTGTGCACAGCCAGTATCAAGGTGGTGTGTGAAGTGTCATCTTGGTGTCTCAGAACTGTTGATAGGGCAGTGACTTGTTACAGCTGCTCAGAACAATGTTTTCTTCATGGTCACTGCTGCCAAATAAATGCAGTTCTAAATAATGCCGTTTACAAAATTTTGAAAGAAAACAGAACAGCTTCTTCAGACGCTTAAGTTATTGTACCGAGTCATGAGAAAACCAGATGTTTCTTACCTTGACCAAAATTTTCCTCAAATTATGTAACTCAGATTTGTCTCTTTGATGTAAATGCATACTTTTTCTGTTAGTAGGACATGGAAGTAACAAAGATTATTGGTCGAGAATGGGTACTTACCTAAGAGTAGCTCTTCCTCAACTGAATTATGTAACTTATAAAACCTGTTTTTCATTCTCCTTTCTAAAGCTTAAGAATTTAGTTATTATGCATGTAGAGTCTTTCCTGGTCCTCTTTAAAGCTCCTTTATTTTCTTTCTCTCTTTTTCTCTGTCTTGATCTCCTTCCTCTCCTGCTCCTTAAGGCATTGGAATATCTTTTCAAGTTCATTGTCCAATCTCGGATCCTTTACTCCAGAGCTACTTGTGGAATGGAGGAGGAGCAGTTCCGTTCCAGCATCCAGGAGCTTTTCCAGTCCATCAGATTTGTGCTCAGCTTGGACAGCAGGAGCTCTGAGACTCTCATCTTCACACAGGTTTGCTATTTCCTACACTCCCACTGGCAAACCACAAGTTCCTGCTCGGGTAGGAGATGTGGGCACATGGGGGTTAAATGCAGGTCAGTGGAGTTTTCCCCCCAACAAGCTGGTGATGCTGGAAAACAAGACACCCATTAATGGCATTAAACTGTAGCTTTGCACAGGTGAGCTGAGCTGAAGGCAGTCTAAAAGGAAGTGATTTCTTACATGAGAATGCAATTTTTGCTGTTCGCAGAAGTAATCTGCATTTTCAAATCTCACTCATTCCTATGGCTGGTCTCAAGAATTTCTAAATCCTTCATTATAGTACTTCAAATCAATCCTTACAGTCACAGCAGCATCACAGTGAGAAGTTCAACTGATGTATTTGCACTCAGGTAAACAATTCCAGCATGTGCTAAAATTACAGTCAGAACCATGTGCAGCCTGACCACAAACATGTTGTGATGCCCATACTCATATTTAATGCATCATTAAATATGGCCCAGAGGACTTCATGAAGATTCCATGTGGACTGGAGACAATACTCAAAGTGAGAAAGGATGCTGCTGAGTTTGGGGTTCAGTTTTACCAACCACTGTACTGCATTACATTCTCCTGCATTTAAGTTTTGAATGTCAAACATGCTGTTTTATGCCTCTGCTCAGAGAATGTCAGAAAGGAGCACCCAGAGCTCCCTGGCATTGTGAAGGTGGTTTGTAATCACTAATTCAGAATTACAGATGTTTGGAACACCTGCTGTATTTTGCCAAAGAAGCAGCTGCTGTGAACGTTGCAGCCAAGCAGTGACACTGCTGGTTCAGGAAGCTGCCAGTGGAGTGATCTCTTTCTTAAGGAGCTGCTCTGAAAGATTTGAGAACAGCTGCTCTAATGTTTTATTTAATCACCCTTTAGTGGGTTTAATAAGATGTGCCAGGAACAAGAGAAATCGGTGCACAGAATTTTGCAGACAAAGTGATGGTGAATGGAAGCAGTATCTTCTGAATATTTTCCAGTTGTGTTGGTCCCAAATATAGAGGGAGAGTCACTTTGAGGATGGGGGATTTTCCCTTTTTCTCTTTGTTTCTCTTTTTAATTTTTTTTTTTTTTTTTTGCTCCTTTCTCTCACTATGGTATTTCTTACTTTGGACTTTTGTAATTTGTAAACCCTGTCCTTGCTGAATCTTTGAAAAGTTTACTTTTTGTTTCCCCCTTGCCACTGTGTTGCCCCCTGATCCCATTGCCCCATAGGCCCCCCAGCCTGGAGGGCAGGCCAGCGGAGCCGGGACAGGTGCCCCACAAAAAAGTGGGGGCACAACAAGGCCGACATTTAATTCTGTAAGTAATGATCCCCAGGACTGCTCAAGTGTTTCCTTGTGGATGTTCCCAGTTAATCTCTTAACCCTACCCCAAACACTCTTTTCCTGCATAGAAACTTGATGTTTAAGTGGCTGGTACTTTATAACTTGGAGATGAGGAATATTTCAGTTATTCATGGAGCAGTTTATGGCATCCACACACCAAAAAGACAGTGCTGAGGATGTACACAAGATTATATAAGTCAAATTGTTCAGGGGACCCAAGCATTTGTTTCTTATTTGATTATTAGTTCTGGAAATCTGGACAATTGTTAAATACCCACAGAAATGCTTGAGGCCCTGGCAAACATAATTTCCCTCACACTTGTCCTCTTTTCCAGGATATTTGAGAGATCTTAGCATCTCATTTTTTTCCAGCAATGAGAGTAAAACTGATTTCCTTCCTCCCAGGAAATTAGCTTGACATGAGTAATGTTCTAGCATATTTTAGGCTGTTGAGTAATAATGGGATCTTTGAAGGAACTGTTGAAATGATGTCACCTCAGGACAGCTCCAAGTCTTCCTGAAGAGATCCCATGCCTGCCTTTGGATTGCTAGGGGTTATACAGAAATCCTTGTGGTTTATGAGTAATAGAAAGTTTAGGAAAACTCCTGTGAGGATTTGTTGGGCCAATATTGTAATTTCACTTGTATTATCCAAAAGATAAAGACAGTGACTGGATTTGGGGCTGTTACTGCCTTCCAAGAGTACCAGGAGCTAGTGAAACAATTTATACTTTGTTATTTTGTTAGTACATTATAGGTATGCAGGAACAAATAGGTGACAACTCCCAGGAGGCCTTGTGGGAGTTTGTGTAATCTCAGTTGTTTGTAACAAAAGAAGATTTTGAGAGAGAATAAGAAGAAGGTAAATTTATATTCAAAATAATTTAATGAGCTCTACCATGTTAGTGGTAAAAATAACTTGATTTTGCTCAAATACTATTAAATAGATTTCACTGTTGAATGAAAAAAGACTTTGCAAAGAAGGAGGCTGGGATTGTATGGATTAGGAGAGTCGTGCCAGTATGGAAGGGATACAGAAATGTTTATGCAATGAGAAAACAAAAAAATCTCTGAGGAAAAGGAAATACTGACAGTGGTGAGACTCTGGAAGGGCAAAGCTGAACAGAGATCTGCAGTGAAGTCTGGTAATTCTGAACCTGTGCAGGAAATCACTGGGGAGTTTGTGTGGAGAGCTTCAGGGAAGGGAGGTGGGAATGGCAGGAAGGGAAGAGTGGAGGTGAGGCTGGTTCAAGAAAGCAACCATCTAGGAATTTAAATAGTTATAATGAGGAATCAGCTGGGGAGCTTGACTAGGGTGTAGAAGAAAGAAAGAATTTTAAAACATTAAAGGTGGTGGCAGTCATTTGATGGGACACGAAGTGCGCAGAGCTTGAGCTTAGGGTGATGTATGGAATTTTCTACTCTTGTGAAAAATTAATTGAAAAATAGGAAATAAGACATGAAGAGGTTTTTGTTGCTGTTGTGCTGACACCATTTCTGCACTTTAAGAAGCACTTTCAAGGGTAGCTTGGAAATATCTTACTGGAAATATCTGTTACTGCAAGGATCACATGCACACTCGCATGATGTGATGCCTCTTTCACGTGGACTCACACCCCACCCCTGCTGCAGAAATCCTGGAATGTCACATGGCAGAGCTGGTTAAAGGTCTGCCAGCAGGTTCTTCACTTTAGAATATTTTTCTGAAGAGTTTTAACTGTCTTAGGTAGTTGCTTAGTACAAACAAATGCTGTAGAACTCTCTAATCAGAAGCAAGTGTTGTATTAACTGAAGAAAGTAAATCAGCAAAAATGGACTATCTTCTGTTCTCTGTTATCTCCATTTTTTTTCTATTTTATAAGCTGTATGCTAAAATACAGCTTTTTGAAGCTGTATTATGTGTGCAACTTATCCTAAGATAAAGTTTAAGTAAATCCTAAGATTTACCATTGCAGCAGCACTTGATTTTTCTATGCTACATGTGACTTGTTCCCTCTGAGCTCCAGGTACCCCAACCCATGAGCACCAGCTGTAGCACAGTCTGTAGCAGCTTTGTGCAGACCCTTCATTCAGTGTTCCTGTTGTTCCCACCTCGCTGTCCCCAGCTGCAGGCGGGGCCCTGCAGGTGCTGAGCTCCCTCCTGTACCCACAGGCTGCCCTGCTGAACTCGTTCCCTGCCATCTTCGACGAGCTGCTGCAGATGTTCACGGTGCAGGAGGTGGCAGAGTTCGTGCGGGGCACGCTGGGCAGCATGCCCAGCACCGTGCACATCGGCCAGTCCATGGACGTGGTGAAGCTCCAGTCCATCGCCCGCACGGTCGACAGCCGCCTCTTCTCCTTCTCAGGTGAGCTGGGGCTTGGGCTGCTGCTCACCGAGGACAGCAACACCTTGGGTTGTTTTTGCAACACTGCCTTTGCAGTGGCTTTGTTGCAGATAATTCCCTGCTGAGCGCCAGTAATGTTGGTAATTATTTCTCCTGGCAGCTTCGTTGATAAATGTATTCATTCACTGGGTTGGAGCATGAAACCAACACTGTGGGGTTGATCCTCTTTTCACAAGGGCTTTCACTTCAGTTGTATATTCCATTGTATATTTCAGTCGTATATTCCATAATCCTTGTGTGTCCCAACTCAGAATATTCTGTAACCCTGTTCAACACAAATACTTTACAAGTTTCGCCATGGTAGGAAATGTTTATAAATCTATCCTAGATAAATTGTGTTTGTTAAAAGTTGTTAAACATACATTTAAAAATCAAGTCAATTATTAAAACTGCCAAATCTCACTTCACGCTTTGCATTGCTCTCATCATGGACAGGAAGAAAAACTTTCCAGCCAGCTTATGCCTGAGAAACAGGGGGGGATAGTCTTATGAGAAAACCACCGCATTCCTTTAAAGTATCTTTAATCTTTATCTTATAACTTCAGTATTTCTTTAGCTCAACACTTTAGTAACTCTTTAATTCTTAAAATTTTATTTAAATACCCTTATATTATTGCTTACATATCTTTAAAAAGAGAATTTTAAAAAGTCTTTAAGAACTCAGTGGAAAATGGGTGAAGATTCTGAGTGTATTTCATGTGTAAAGGTCTGTATGAAAGAAATGAAGGTAAAGTGGAAGATAGAAAGCTCCACTGGGTTTCTGTTTCCTGTAGTGAGGACCTCAAGTTAGTGCACTTAAATTATTGTACTCAGTATGAGGTGAGAATGATAACACCACAGAATTTTGTTGAAACCATCCATTGTAATTGTTTGTAAATGTTTTCTTTCCTTACATTTGAAACGATTTTCCTCCATTCAGAGTCCCGGCGCATCTTGCTGCCTGTAGTCCTTCACCACATTCACCTTCACCTACGACAGCAGAAGGAGCTGCTGATCTGCTCTGGGATCCTCAGTAGTATCTTCTCCATAATCAAGACCAGTTCTCTGGTAAATCAGCTACTTGATTTTAATTTTTTATTTCCACCACTGATTTAGTAAAATAAAGAATAAGACATTTTTATAGGTTAATACAGGTTTTTCAAAGAACCTTTTGAAAACAAGATTGTGCTGCCAGGAGGAGAACATCTGAAATGAGGGTCTGGCTCTCTGTGTGACTCAGAGCATCCTCATTACACAGTGTGCTTGCTGTTAGGAGGGAGAATTGCATACACCCTTACCAGCTTTGACACTGTTTAATTTTCTTCATGCAAGCCCAGAACTTAGATGCCAATGGAGTCTAAAAGTTGAACACAGCTCAAGGACTTCTAGTTCTGCAAGAGACAGTAACTAGCACTTTGGTGTTCACATGAAAAGAATACTCTAAAATTATCCAATCAATGAAATCCCACTTACTTTTGGAAATTGCTGCTGAGTTTCAACACCCAGCTTTGACGGTCATGACACTCTGATCTCAAATGGTAACTAGATCATGTAAAGCAATGCTCACAAAGAGGGGGTGGTGAAGTTTCCCCACCTGACTGAAGTAGGAAGCTCGTGATACTAAATATAATTCATTCCAGTGTGTATTTCCAATTACAAGTCGTGGTTCTGTGTGAAAGGAATGAAATGAAAGGTATCATGGAAATAAGCTAAAATAATACTGTCATGGAGTAAAGGTTCCTGAAGATAATTTGCTCCTGTTGTGTTCTAGACCTTTGACTATAGACTAACCTTTATGGCTGTGACCCTGAATGTTTCCATCAGAGACTGTCAAGGTAACACACATACACTGACAGAACAACAGGATCTGGTACCAATGAGGAATTTGATTGTACTTCTGTGAGCTCTGTCCCAGCAAGCCTGTGGTATGGCTGACTCAGCAGAACTGTCTTCACCAGTTCCATCTCTCCAGTTTCTAACTTTTTTCACCACTTGCTGTAGGAGGGAGATGTCGTGGAGGAGGTTGAGATGATGGTGGAGAGCCTCCTGGACGTGCTGTTACAAACTCTGCTCACAATCATGAGTAAATCGCAGTCTCAGGAGGCGGTAAGAGGGCAGCGCTGCCCGCAGTGCACAGCAGAAATCACTGTTAGTAACTAACAATCAGTTTCTATTTCCTGCTTCTCTAACCTCTGGTTCAGTCCCTCACCACCACTGGCACCTCATCATCATCTCTGCTGCATGAATACCCAGGGCTTTGTCTCTTTCCCTTAATAAGCCACAAACCCATTCCTTCCCCCCTGCACCAGTGAGGGCTGCAGGAAGCAGTGGAGCTCAGGAAGCTTCAGTGGATTTCCAGATTATTTTCTTGTTTGTCTTTGCAGCTGTGATTGAGAGTTATTGCTTAAGACTTAAGGTACTGGGGAGCTGCCTGAGGCTTCACCCCTGAGGTGATATCACCAAGGGCTATAATGAGGTATCAGGCTGTGATCTCCAAAACTGAGGATATGACAGTGCTCTTTGCTTAACACCCTGGAGAGCTTCTGTCCAGGGTCATTGATTATTTCATGCTAATGAAACCAAAGATACTTTTGCAAAAGAAATTAAGAGATGCTAAGTCAGTGAGCTGTTGAGCTTGGTGGGAGAAGCCACCACTTTACCCAGGCTGCCAGCCTTAGCCACAGGGAAGAAATTTTTCTTTACATGCAGTGGAAAAGAAGAAAAAGAACAGAATTTTGCTATTCAGCCTTCTTTGTTCCTGGATTCCTGCCCTTTTCTATTCTAGCCTATTTTAGCATATTTTTGTTTGTCGGATTCTCTAATGCTGCTTTTGCACAATGTAGGATGTTAAGCTGCTGTTCAGAACATCCTTTTTTTAGACTTGGTTTTTTTTTAGCAAATGGCTGAAACCTCAGCAGTGCTGCTGGGGGCAGATGTGCACTAAGGTCCCCTTCTCACATGAGGGAGAAGGTTGGATCTTTCCTTGTTAGCTCAGATAACGAGATGTTCTTTGATACAGGACAAGAAAGGCACTTGCTTGCAAATGTCCAGTAATATCTCAGTTTCCTTTTACTGCTGCCATTTGACTGACTGCTGTTTATCACATGCCAGCCCACACAGAAGAGCACATCTTTCTTCCTAGTGAAGTTCAGCCCTGGAAAGTTTATTGCTAGCACTCGTGTCAAAGCTTCTAGGTTGATGCTTGAGCCATTTAGAAAAACAATAAAATGGAAAGCACAGTCCCTTGCATTTGCTCCTCAATTTACGTTTCACAGCATAGTGATATGTGGATTCTTATTAGATATGGCTTAGATTTGTGCATTTTCCAAATCAGTTTCTCTGTTGCAGAAAAAAATAGTGTCGTGCAAGGGACTGGCAGTCAACAAACCCAGTACTGATGCTTTTGGCACCACTTTGCTTGTTCTCTTGGACAGATTGCTTACCTTCTCTGTGCTTTGCTTTCAGATTTGTAAAATGGGGGAGCTCCTCTTTGGAAAACACTTTGGGATGCTGTGGTAACTGGTTAGGGTGTATCTGCTTTGCAGAATTACAGAAATGTAATTGTAGCTCATGTAGACTTACTCAGGAAATCCGATTGCTGTCCTGTCAGTACTGGAGCTTTGACAGCACAGAACTTGGTGAACACTAATAAGCCATATATTTACAAGCTTCCAGTCACCTTCTCCAGCCCAGCCTGATCCCAAGCTGTCACTGCTTTGCTGGTTGGAGTCACTCAGTTCAAATAATTGCTGGTCTGTTGGCATGAGCTGCAGTCACACCTCTGACAGACACTGTATATTTAAAGTACTGAAAAAGGTATTGTCAAACCCCGCATGCTTGGAGGGCGATTTGTTAATGTCTGTATTAATAATTTGAAATTATTTTTTATTAGACTACAACTTTGATTAAAAGACCTTTAAAACTGGCATCTGTGGAGGAGCCTCCTGGAGGTGTATCCCTGTATTAACAGTAACTCAGGAACTGTTAACCTGAAATACTTTCTGTGCATGTCAGCTGTCCCCTCATAGGCATCGGGGCCATTTCAGACCCCTCCCTTTATACCTTCCCCCGGGTTAAGCTTTGGATCTGTGAAATTTCAGATTGTCTGAATGAAAGAGTTTCTCATTTGGTCAACAGGGAGAATATGTCTCCTGCCTTTTATCTTTGCTTCGTCAGATGTCAGACACTCACTTCCAGCACTTACTGGACAACTTCCAAAGCAAGGATGAACTGAAGGTACAAAAGGATGTGATGTTTGTAGGGTGATTCCCTCAGAATGGGAGAGCAGAGGGAAATCCCTCCAGCATCACTTGCCCTGTTAATCATTCCCATCCACTGGCACTCTGTGCAGGGATCTTCCTTTCACTTCTAGAATCATTGTTGTAGTGTTGCAAAAACACATTTAAGGCCACAGGGCACCAAATTATCTTTATAACAGCAAGTGGAGTGCCGGGATAGATGTTGTTGGCCATAAAGGATATTGTAATTGTTACATATAAAACACAGGCAGAGGAACATGGTTTTTTTAATCCTGTGAATGTGAAGTCAGTTGTTGTATAGCATTTTACTACATGTTCAGTATGCACTGGAGCTTTCTTACAAAGGGTATTGATTTTATGCCAGAAGAGAATTTCAAGCCTTTTGGGGGTTATAAGATGAAGCATTTTTGGGGGAAAGCTGTAACCTTACCACTCCACTTGCAACATGCTTTGTGAACATCAGCTTAAATTCTGGCTCTCCATGAACAGCAGGGGTTGGTGAGGGGCACAGACCTCTGACATTTTGAAATGGCACATCTCACATCTCACACCAGCAGAACTTCTTACTTCAGCTTCGATGGGGAAGAGGAGTATCTCCAGTTTAAAAGGCAGACTAATCCTATAAATAAAGACAAGCTTTTATATAAAACAATTTTGGTTAGCATGGCACTCAAATATGCACAATAAGAACAATGTAATGTGGAAGGAATGTCTGTTATCTTAACAAATGAAATGGAGAAGCAGTGAGAAGTCCTTTCTGGATAGACTTTCAGCTTTTAAATATTCTGTGTGCATCTAGAGAAGCTGAATAAATCAAGGAGAGGAATTGGGATGATAAAATTCTTATCTTTAGGTTGCAGGGTTCAGTGTATCTCAGGTTGATAGTTATCTGAGATTGCTGCCTTTCTGGTAACTTTCAAATTGCTCATAGGAAAATGATTTTGTAAATTAATTCATAATAAATTTTAATAGCTATTTTAAAAGCCATCTAAACTATAGTTCTTATGTCAGACTTGTGGAAAGGTCATTGAACTAAAATTAGTCCTTATGCCCAAAAGAACTGTTGTATCTCTGATGATCTGAGATATGTTCCAAGAGTAGCACAGAGGCTGAAGACTGTATCTATTACTCTTTTTTTCCCATCAAATATGGCTGTTATGATATTTCCAGTACTTTTTCTGGCATGGAAAGGCATTTTATTCACTTACCACTGTTACACTTCAGGCAAAATGAGGCCAAAAGTCAAGGAGCTTCTAATGCTTTACTCTGAGCTGAGTTACACTAAGATATTAATCACACACCCTCCATTAAGGCATAATGGTAGTATGGTTTTGAAGAATCTCTGCTCTGCCAATTTCTCTGCTATTTTGATTTTGTCTGGAAGGAAAACAAAACAACAAAATCATAGTTTACAAGACCAACAACTTGTCACATTTAATCTTCACTGTTGTTCTGTACAGACATGAGGTGCAGGTAGTCAAAAACCAGAAACGTTTTCAGGTTTGGGGAATTTTTTTTGGAAAGCAAACATTCAGCTGAATGTGTCTGAGAGCTCTTTGCTGCTGTGTGTTGCCAGAAATGGAGTTTTCTGTTACTATTTCAGAAAGCCTGTGTAGGAGTTCTATTGGGCTAGGGGGTGTGGTTATTTCTCAAATTGTGACATAAGTCCAAAGAAATTTGGACAGATAAATTAATAAAATTAATGCATTAAAAGTGCTTATGAGTCCAGTATATTTGAAAATAGCTGCAAATTGACACTGGAACTCTGTGTGATAGTATGAGAAGTGAAATACAATTATGCAGCTAGGGAAGATTTTCATCTCCCTGTGGAACTGAAGATTTTAAAGAAGATGCAAGTTGTATATTAGATGCAAACAAAAGGAATAGAGCCATATTCCAGTGTATGTTGCTTCCATGTTTCCAGGTGAATGGCCTTGCAACACAAAGCTCAAGTGGAGCACACTTAGCTTGATTGTCTTTCTAGCAATCAAGAAAATAGATAAATAGATTCACCTGCAGCTGCTGCAGATTTTTAATTATTTTTCCCTATGTGGCAGGAGTTCCTCCTGAAGATTTTCTGTGTGTTTCGGAACCTGATGAAGATGAGTGTCTTTCCTCGAGACTGGATGGTGATGAGGTTGCTCACCAGCAAGTAAGTAGAGGAGCAGGTGTCAAGTGTTGCCTTTCTGTGGCAGCTAAAGCCTGGGGGCAGTGTTTTTCCTCAGACTGAGGTGTGAGGATCAAGACAGGAACTCTGGAGTGCTCATCCTCATTATGCTGTTGTTGTGACACTCTGGATCAAACCTGTGTGTTCATGGGTTTGTTAAGCTCCACTAATATTCTCAGAGTTAAAAGCAGAGCTGAAGGAGCTGCCCTGAGGGTGAGGGGCCCAGCAGCTCCAGCACACAGAGCAAGCCCAGCTCCCCACACCAAGGGGTGTTTATGAGCCTCTTGCTCCCTTGTCAGGGAATCCCTGCACTGAACATCTGCTTTTTCCCATGAACATCCCTCCTTAGCTGAGTGAGGAGAGGCATTCGGGTAATTTGGAAAAGGGGGAGCAGACCCCAGCCCCGACACCAAAGCATTACACAGAGTTCCTTCTCCATTCAGTTCTCATCTGCCATTTTAATGCTCTGTTCTACCTCAGTTTCTTGCTTCTGCTGGGTTAAGTCCTGTGCTCTTTGGATCAGCAGCAGTGTTGAAGACAGAGTGGCTGGGATTATTCACTGGTTTCCTTAGCTAAACTAGCTGTGGAATTCCCACTGACCGAATGATAGCTGGAGCATTCCCACTCTGAGGAAACTCCATGGAAATGCTCCTAAAGGCTGCCTGCCCAGCTGAGCTGAATGCTCTGCAGGTCCACCCTGCTAATGAGAAGTGAAAGAAGTGGAATTCGGTAATTCAGGCGTAAAGATTCAATGAAGTTCTGTAAGAAAAGAGAAATCCACCTGAAACAGTAGCTCCCTCAGATGCTGCAGGTTACCTGTTCCCTTGGGCATGATTTTGCCACAAAGCTTTAGACTGACAGTTACATTTAGCAGTGCTACTGGAGTGTTGCATGTGAATCAGAGATGTGCTTTTCTTTTGATACTACTATTGCCTTATCTACATGCCATTTATTAATTCCTGAATCTAATGCGCCTTAATGTCCTTTCACTAAGGTCTGTGTAGCCACCAACAAAAAATAACACAGGATCAAATATTGGCAAAATACTCGCAAATATCTTGAGTTGAATGAGAGTGAGATAAAGGACCGTTATATAGACAATGGGCAAGGACATCTCAAAATTTTTGAGCTACTCTCCTCTGGGGAAAAAACCCCTTTCTGCTTAGAACAGAAGGAAAAGGAGTGTATTATTCCATTTCCCTGGTGATCGTATGGCCCAGCCATGCAAAACAGACAGGATTTTAAATGCGCCTGTGTAAATTCTGAAAGTTAAAATAATAGTGAAAATTCATAATCTTGTATTAATTAGTACAAATTGTTCATTAAAACAAAGAACAGTGATTTCTGTGTAAATATCACAGATTACACAGAGAATGCTCTTCTCTGTACCTGTAGTAAAACCAGTGCCACTAACCACTATGTTATGTTGTATTCCAGATTCCAATGTTCTCTTTTTGTTTTCTTTTCTTTGTTTTTGGCTGCAGTATCATAGTTACAACAGTTCAGTATTTGTCTTCTGCCCTGCATAAGAATTTCACAGAAACGGACTTCGATTTTAAAGTAAGAATTGATTCAGAAAATGTTCTGACATCTTTTCAAACCAGCAGTAACAGAGGAACAGGAACTGCCCTCTGCATTAGTGATGATATTTGCAGCATTTAATAGAGTGTCTGTCAGGAAAATGACCTAACTGACAAAGGACAGGAATGGAATCTGCTGTGGAATTGATGGGAAGTAGAACAGATACAGTGTAAGATCAAATCAGGAAAATTCAGTCCCTCATAAAGGAAACAAGTAATTCCATAAGTGTGGAGCTAATGGAGTGTGCTGTCTTCCAGACTGATGGATAATGCAATGTAAACTCAGGCAATGCTTTTCCTGAAGTTGGGGAATTCATGAACTTCCTCTCCCAGAGATCTCTCTGGCTGATGACACAAAACCTGGAGGAACACAATCCTAGGCAGTGTTGTCCCTGTGTCTGGTGTAACTGGAGATGGGCAGCAAGTTCGGTATCAGTAAGGAAGAGCTGCCAGACATGCACTCAGGCACAAGGGCACACACCAAGCTGGCAAAAACCTCATCTCCCTCGGAAAACAGACCATTACAGGAGTCTCATCCATGATATAATTTGATCTCTGAGGATTCTTGACAGATAAAATCTGTTCAACCTACAGAAAAACAATTTAAAAGTTTGCTGATGTCACCAGATTTATTCATTCTTGAGCCTCTGTGCAAAGAGGAAAACCCAGTGGCATTGCTTTTGTGGAGGTTTTAATTTCAGTTCCTACCAGGTTCTAAATAATCCATTTGCACCCTTAAGAGTTAATTTATATCTCCATAGTAAGAGACATATTGATGAAGTTACCCCTTGAAAATGAAAAGGAGTTTGTCTTTCTCCCCTTCTTTAAAACTTACTCTTGGATTGTAATGTTATAAAATTCCTTCCCTTGTCACAGGTGTGGAACTCTTATTTCAGCCTGGCAGTTTTGTTTATAAACCAGCCGAGTCTCCAACTAGAAAATGCCACACCACCTAAGAGGAAGAAGATTCTGGATAAGTAAGGATATGTTTTGTTGGGTTTCCACCTCAAAAAAGAACCTTATTTTCCTACATAAGTATCTTTGATTTATTATGAAACCTAGGATGTGGAAATGCCTGGGGAATGAATAACTAGATCTCCCAATACAGCAATCAGTGAATAATCAAGTTGTTTGATATTCTTACAGTGACATAAATGTAAATTGAATTTTTTTTAACCATTTGATTATTTTTTCACATCACTGCCTTGCAAGTTTTCGTTCCCTGGGCAGCTGTGTCTCTGTTCTCTCTCAGGTATGGTGATATGAGAGTGATGATGGCCTATGAGCTCTTCAGCATGTGGCAGAACCTGGGTAAGCCTCTCTCTCTCTCACCTGACAACCAAAACCAAAGGAAAACCCTGTTTCTGTCAGATTTTTAAATTTTTTAAATGTTTTGTGGCATCACAGAATCCTTTGTTTCTCTGAAGAGAAGCACTTCTCCCCCCAAAACTCTCTTCTGCACTGTATTCTAGAGGAAAAATGCTTGCTGATAGAGATCACAAATACAAGGATATGAGAAGGAGAGAATCACTAAGAGAGCAAAGGAGTGACACAAGTCAGATTGGATAACTGTGGCAGCAAAATATTCATCAAGCCAAATACAAATATTTTATATGTAGGAATATAGGTAGGAGTTGCTGTTCAAAAAAAACCAAAGACAACAAATGTACCATGCTGATAATCAGCTGAAGGGAAGCTACCTATAAAATGCTATGAGTAAAGGAGAATTTGTAATCTTTGAGAAAATATGTAAGAATCTGGAGTAAGAGAAGAGGGATCATATTACTGTCACAGTGTTTTCCCTAAATGCACCTGATTCTAGATTAGTTTGCCCAGTCCTGTTTTCTAAAAGAAACAACAAAACACAAAAAATTATAAACCCAAGGCAAGCTGGACAAAGTTCAGGCAACAGTCAGGAAGACTAGAGAAGCAAGAAAACTGAATAAGCCTGATTTGTCTTGCACAACTAAAATGATGCAGCCAGAACTGGTCATAGTTCAAAGGATCTGTATGGAGAATAGAAGATCCTCCAAGGTAACAGAGATCCAATACCCAGAAAATTATGCTGGACAAACTCAAGCGAGAAGCAAGAAGTCAGCTTTAGATGTGTAGATGCAGACATTTATCACTGGATGCTGTTCCAGGTCAGGCTTTGTTGAGTTTCTCTCGTCAGCAGTGCAGTATTGTGGCTCAGAAGAGATTGTCAGCAAAGTGCCTCAGGGCCCTCCTGGAGCAGATCCACTCGGTCCCAGTCACTGGCAGCTAGAAAACTGAGACAGCAGTGGGGACCAGGAGCTCTGTAGTTCCTTAAAATCTAAACATGCTCTATTCAGTACCATTGTTCTCAGCAGCCCTTTCAAAGTCTTAATGAATTAGAAGCACCCCTGGCCTCTTTTCCCCCAGTTAGAATGTTTTAGTTTGGTTACTTTTGACAGTTTGAATTCCTTTGCAAGTAAAATGCACTGACAGTTTTTGCTGAAGGCTTTCACAGTGAAATTAAAAATGCTCTTAGAGACTTTGCAAGAAATGGTGTAAAGCAAATACTGATTTTTCATTCCTTTTCAGGAAAAGAATGTTTGCTTTTGTAATGCTCACGCTTCCTACTGTGTAAATGTCATTATTGCAAGGATTCCCTATTTTCTCAGTGACAGAAGCAAAGGCTTTTATTTAATTACAATTGTTCTGTGTTGTACAGGTGAGCACAAGATTCACTTTATCCCGGGAATGATTGGCCCCTTTCTGGGTGTCACACTTGTTCCGCAACCAGAAGTCCGGAACATCATGATCCCAATCTTCCATGACATGATGGACTGGGAGCAGAGAAAGAATGGCAACTTCAAACAGGTGAGGGCCCTTCCCAAGCTTTCCTTTTCTTGCTCTGTCTGTCTGCAGTGTCCAGCTGGAAGCAAGGAAGTTTGTATTGGTTGATCTGTTTCTGACTGTGAAGCTGTCATTATAATATATTTAGAAAATTCGAGTCCTAATTCACAAAGCTATCACAAGACCCCCAAGATTGTTTAACCAATGCAAACTGCATTTCTCATGAATGTGGGGAAGAGGAAGGATGTGCTCAGCACATCACAGATGGGGAAAAGAATTTTGTAAGTGCTGGGCTATCACTGCTGCCAGTGGTTTCACATAGATTCTCAGTCAGCCATTAAATGGGTCAGACTGAGAACCAAAAATGGGGATGTAAAGATTTAGCCAGTCTTTGTGAAAACAGTGCTCTCTGCTTCTCTGTCTTCAATTTGCAGCTAGGATGTGGTATTGTATAATTAAATCATTATACCATGCCTTGGAACAGACTTTGTAGCTGTTTTTATTTTCAGAAATTGCTCAGCTCTCTGAGAAGGGTTAAGTCCAACAAGAGCTCTGCAGTTTCCACCTGCTGTGAGCTCTGATTGCAAATCAGGGAGAGAAATCTTCATCTGTTTTCCAGTCGTGGTCAGAGAATTGCTCAGATTTTCCACTGCAAACCATATCCCTGAGGTGCAGAGCATTGCTGAAGAAGGAAGGGTTTGCTCTGGATCCTCGGATACCAACGTTTCATTGTCATTGCACTGGGGCAGTACTGGGGGCCAGTATCTGCAGAGAAGTGCTCTGAAGGAGTAAATCACCATTAAATTATCATAATTCATGTCATTAATTATTTGCACAGTCATTAAAATGCCAGATCTAATCTATCATTCCGGGAGAATAGCAGACCTTTCCCATAACCTTATCTACTAAAGGCTGTGTGGAAAAGTATTACCAGGAGCTTGTTTTTCTTCCTCTTCAGCTCCCCTGACTGCTGCAATTATTATTATTTACTATTATTATTATTATTATTGCCATATCATTTTGATCATAGTCCTCTTTCCACTTGTTTTAGCATAACAATAGAACAGTCTTTCTCTGGAATTTACAGTAATAAGCACCTACAGTCACCTTTGAGTTTCTGAGCCTATTTATATTTTCTATATCAAGATGAACTCTTCATAATCTTCATTTAATTTTTATACTCACTAATGTATTTTAAACTACAGGTCCGAGCATTTCTTAAATTACCTGTGGAACAGATTTCCACACTGCTTTATGAAGAATATATTGTAACTTTCTAAGGTTAAAGATGAAATAGTCATCTGTATTAGTGATTAAATAAATGTTCAAGTACCCCAAGAGATAATAAACCTCATTAACATTATCTGCTGGAACCAGGGAGTTATTTGCTTTGCAGTATAATGCTGGAGAGCTGGACACAAGCATTACTGATTCCTGTTGTCACTGTAGATCACAAACAAAGGGATTTAAAAAAAAAAAATTCTGAGCTTCTCTTCACCTTTTGAATATTCAGTTGCTTGTCAGAAAATATAAAAACCTTGAAAATTCATTTTCAAGTTCTTTTTAAATTTTCTTCAGTAGTTCATGTTTTAACAAGGTTGTTTTTTCAGCAAGGCTGGATAACAATACAGTCTGATTCAGGGATGAAATCAGGTCTCCCTTTAATGATTGCAGCATCAAGAGCACCAAGTCCATTTGTGTGCCACTGGCTGATTTGCTTTTCCTTCCCATCTTTACTTCCTTTGCGATTTGCTGAAAAATGTAGAGAAGCTCTAACTATGCTTGTCTTTAAATAAAAGTGAGCCATATTTCTGCAAATATTTTCAGCCATTAGGAGCCTCAGTCTTCAGTAGTAGTGAAACTGTCTTCTGCAAGATTTCTGACTACATGAAATTGTTTTGTTTAATGCTACATACATCAATTTCTGCACTTGAATAAATTTTTATGAGAATACCTGATATACACTTGGTATTTAGGGTTGAAAATTAATATGTATTCAAAATCTTTCTAGGAGAAACATAATGACACTGGTGTGGCCCTTTATATAAGTGAAAGAAAAAGCAGAAGTATCATATAATCACAGAGAGGCTTAAAAAGTGGGGTTTAATGAACAAATAATCTTCCAATATAATGATGCCAAATCAGTTACACCAGCAGAACCATCACAGCAGAGCAGTGGTGCTGGATTTTCTGTTGTAGCTCAGGATCCAGTTTAGCTGATGTGTGTCTGAGTGATGGATTTGGTCACTTCTCCTGCAGGTGGAAGCCGAGCTGATCGATAAGCTGGACAGCCTGGTGTCTGAAGGAAAAGGTGATGAGAACTACAGGGAACTCTTCAGCCTGCTGTAAGCTTTGCCAGTTCATGCTCCTCATGTTGTGCAGTCAGGCACTGATCTGTGCAGCCACAGATCCTTGGGGAGGGCAGGAAAGGGATTCCTGGCAGCTTTCCGTGGAATGGCTCGGCAAAGTAGTGCTGAAAGTAATAGAGAGGCCTAAATTCTTCTTTCTCTTCCCTCTGTGACATCTAATAAAAGGCTGCACAGGTTATCATCCTCCTATCAAAAATTCATTTGCTGGAGGAGCCAGGGCCCTTCTCTTTCCACAGTAATGAATGAGATCCTGGCCTCAGGATTGTTTAGAGGACAGTGTGCTGTCTACTGAGTCAGGCCTTGTTAGAGCAAAGGAGATTTTCCTCAGCATTTTTCTTTCCTCCTATTTTTGAAGGCCATGTTTTGGTTGGCTCAACAGTTGTCAGCTGCTTCCTCCAGAGTCCATTGTGACACTGTATTTCCACTTCTTTTCACACCAATAATTCGTACTCAGAAGGATAAACTTGGAGATTTTATGTCTGACTTTACACTTCACTACCTTTGATTACTGATCTGTCTCCAAATTTCATTTTGAGTGTTCCTAGTTTATTTCAGAAGGAATTATTTTGAATTCTTGACAGTCCAGACCAGTTAACCCAATTTTTTAATACTCTAGTGAGCCAGAGAGATCATGAACAGAATTTTAGCAATATATTCCAGACAATTTTACATGGCTCCCAATAGTACACTGGCTGTTTGAGGCATAAACCTTAGTTTTGCTGGAACCAATTATTCTATTTCTGAATTTGCAATTGCACATTCATTCATTTCAAGCTAGATAAGCCTGCCCATGCCATGTTGCTTATCCTCAGGAAGTATGGAAATATATTCAGATTGGATTTGTGTATATTCAGCCTTGGGAAGTCTTAGGTCTTATGTGTACAGATAAAGTAAGTCTGTTTCAGGGATAAAGGAAAGGAAATATCTATTCTTTTTTTTATTCACATGGTAAGAGGAATAGTGTGCCTTTGCTCCAGTGAAGACATTCATTACCTGAAATGTTAAGAATTCTAGGCCTGTAGCTTTTCATTCATATTTAGATGATAGTGATTGGATGCATTACCCAGAAACACAGCCTGGAATTTCAGCAGGCAGTTAGTTTATATTTGCCACCGAGTTGTTTGAGAACAATATGAGGAAAAAATTCCACAAATTAATAAATGCTGT
This sequence comes from Pycnonotus jocosus, assembly GCA_013400435.1. NCBI lineage: Eukaryota > Metazoa > Chordata > Aves > Passeriformes > Pycnonotidae > Pycnonotus > Pycnonotus jocosus. The sequence goes on from VWYP01022446.1 coordinate 243,059, forward strand.
GTGACAAAAACAGTTGACCCTGAATTCTACTGTCTCAACTATGTAGCTGAAAAGGGAATTGGCTCCCTCAGCTGCAAATCATCCCAGTTCTGAAGAGTTTGTCTCTTTGGAGGATGTGAAGCCCAACAGAATTTCTTTCCTAGGAGTGGCGAATTCTTTGACTGGAAATCCAGTTTCAGGGAAATTGGCATGTAAATTTGCTTTCTTTCTTCACTTTTTAAACATTGTTCTCATTCCAGCCTTCTCTCTTCCTTCACAACTGTGTGAGATGGATGCTCACTGTACTGTCTATGCTAGGCAGGAACAGATTGCTTTTATTTCCAGTTTAAATACAAGTTGATTCAGAGTTGTTGGTTGCTGATTAGAGATGAAAATTTATGGAGGGATGAGCAAAGAAGAAATATTTGCAGTAGGCTTGGAGTCCTTTTCAGCTTCTGACTGCTGAAAGCGGTATTTAAGCTACAGAGATAATATTTTATTATTTTATTATTTATTTATTATTTCTTTCAGACTGCTGCTAGTGGTATTTAAGCTACAGATAATATATAATAAAGTAGGAATCAAGTGTTGCCATGAGTATTGCTCTTTTTCATATCTGTTAAATGGCAATGTGAGGATATTTTCCCTTCTCTGTCAATTCTGTAATTTCCTTGTCTTTACTTCATGCTGCCTGGAGTAGAACCCAACTCTTTGGGCCTTATCCCAGGTAAGATGCTAATTCTTCTGGAATTTGTTTTATGAGGGAGAAACCAAGTTGTCTGTATCAGTCTCCATGCACTGTACCATTTCCCTGGAAGCCTCAGCTGCTGTCTTTCCATCTCCAAACAGTTTGCTGGAGAAGATTGAGCAGGAAACTTGGCGGGAGACTGGGATCTCTTTTGTCACATCTGTCACTCGTCTCATGGAGCGGCTACTCGACTACAGGTACCTGGCACCAGCAATAACATCTTCTAAGCATAACAAGTTTGCCAAGACATGGTGCTCAATTCCTACAGAGAATGTTTTTATTGACATACATGCAAGCCAACAGGTTGCTGTTGGGTTCTGAGCAAACATCTCAGATCCTCATCTCAAGCCTTCATTGTCATTCTTGTGTGCTCATTCCTGAGAGCTTTGTACTGAGGTTTATTCAGGTTGCTAAAACATTAACTCCTTCTATCACTGAAATTATCTCACCTAATCCAGCACAACAGATGTTAAACGCAAGAGTGATCCCCAAATCCTCAGTGATCCTCACTGAACCAAGGTGTGCTGAATGCTTCATCCAGGCAGGGCTGGAGTACTTCCTTCTGGGAACTCTGACACATCAGCTGGTGGCTCATGAGCAAGATTTCACTATAAATTGGGCAGCCTTCATTTAGTTTTAAAGTGAAGTTTGCAGGACTGTTGTGTCAATGCAGCTGAGCTTTGACTTAGTTAGAAGGAAATATTTTAACTTTAGATTTATATATACATACACACTCAGAGGGGTTTTTTTAATAATAGACAATTTGAACCTATATAGAACTGCCCCAGATATTTCTATCTTTAGCCTACTGACAAGAGTTCAAATAGTTTTTTCTTCTGCTGCTGCTCATTAGAGGTGAAACCTTCTGACTAGGCTGGGTGTTCTGCAGTCCCAAATCCTTTTCTGTGCTTTTTAGTTTGCTCTTTTTGTTATCCCTACCACTTTGATCCAATCTCCTGGTTTTTTCCTGGCAACAACTGCTCTACAACTACTGTGCACAACCAGGTATTGGAGACACTTTTAAAGGGAATGCAGGGGAGCTGCTTGGGGGTTTTTTGGGGGGCAGGGTGGGAGATGTCGTGTGGTTTTGGTTTCTGTTTTTTGGTTTTTAATGATAAATGGCTGCCAGCAAGGCAGCTTTGACAGACAGATACATATTGGGAAACACATACCAGTTTTTAATTGATTTTCAATCTGCAGCTGATTTGTCATTCCCAGAAGAGGGAACTGGAATGTGGCATTGGAATTTGGAAATACTAGAGGCATTTCTTAGAGTCCAGCTGCCAATCAGTAGCTGTAGTAGTTCTCAAGATGGTTTGATGTGTCACTGCTTTAAAAATTTAGTCTCTCGAATAGAAATAATTTCTAAATATTCCAGAAAGAATAATTTTGTGATTTAACTTACCTATGCAAAAGTTAGAAATCTAGTCTAAATCCCTCAGGTTGTATCCTTGTGTGCCACATCACACTGCAGAGCTGCATTTATGGAAGCCAGCCCTTTGACTAGGACTAAATGTTTACATCTGGATAAATAAGAGTTCTTTACTTTTACAGTAGATCTTGCATTCGGATTATTTTTATAATACCACTATTATCTGATTTTTGTTTGGATTCTTGTAAGAAATGAAGGAACACTCATTTCAGGTGCTTGTTTGCAGATGCAAACTTGTAAAGGGACACTCAGTTCTCACATCATCTAAGCCCTAATATGGAAATTTTTCTCAGATGAACTTTATAAAATGAAGTATGTGATTATCTGTTGTTTGTCATCCAGGGAAACTCTGGAAGATAAAATAGCTTCAAATGTATTCTAAAAGGACTGTTTTGGCAGATGTTTGTTTCAACATTGCTCTGCTTTCTTAGGGACTGTATGAAAGGAGATGAAACAGAAAACAAGAAGATTGGCTGCACTGTTAACCTTATGGTAAGGATGTTTCCTTTATCTCTTTATGATGCTGTGCAATCTTGTTGAAACAGGGATGAGAAAGGCTGGGATAGGAATCTGTGTCAGGCAAGACTGCCTTCATTTTGAAAAAAAAATCATGCCACAATAAAATTAGTGGGTTAGATCAGTATGAATGTGAAAAGCCTTATTACTTCTCTTTCCCACTAAGAATGTGTTCTCTTTTCAATAACTTTGCACCTCCACAGATGCTGCTTAGTGCTTGAATGAAGGGAGTAACAAGTCAAGAGTAATAATGTTTTTTCTTCCACAGAATTTCTACAAATCTGAAATTAACAAGGAGGAGATGTACATCCGCTATATCCACAAGCTGTGTGACATGCACCTGCAGGCTGAGAACTACACAGGTGAGGAGACATTCCACGGAGTCTGGAATGGCTTGAAGTCCTCATGACATTTGTTAACTCTCCTGATGTTACAGTATCTGGTTCATTCTTTTGGAAAGAATTTGCATGAATCAGTTATGGCAGTTGGGAAGGCAAGAAGCAGAGTTAAATATTGTCTGTTTATGCCTGCAAAACCACATGATCGTTGCATTACACTTCGAATTGTACATTAAAGTGTCCTTGGAGAAGATGGATTTTTAAAAAAATCACAACAGCAGAATGAAATTTAGAGGGAGATTAGCAAAAGCTCCATTATATTATCACTTGTCATATTTCCTCGCCTTGCAGTGCTGAGGGAGCGCTTGGAACGGGTCTGGACTCTAATACTGTGTTGTCCAAGCTCTGTTTACAGCTGCAGGCCCCAAATCTAGTTACAGATCTGAACATCTGACTGTGCATTTAAATCAAGTAGCTGGTATAAAGAAACTTGACTGATTTGTACCTAAAAATCGTGTCCTGCTATTTTAAGTAATTGAATTTAATGGTCCTCTAAGAGTTGAGATTTTTTTCACAAACTATAAATCAGAAATCACCAACTGTATCAGAAGCAGGTTCTGTGACCTTTCAGTATTGGCTGTGTTTATTTGCTGCCATTGATTCAGTGTTCCATAACTGCCTTTCTTACAGAGGCTGCATTCACTTTGCTTTTGTACTGTGAGTTGCTTCAGTGGGAGGACAGACCTCTGAGAGAGTTCCTGCATTACCCATCTCAGTCAGAGTGGCAACGTAAGGAAGGTCTGTGCCGTAAGATTATCCATTACTTCAACAAAGGGAAGGTATGCCAACTTCTTCTCTCTTCCAGCAGCTTCCTTCCCTTTTCCTGACTGATTTAGGGCTTGCAAGCCATCATCTCAGTTCAGTAGTCTGGACGTAAATTTGTATCAAAAGGGTTTATAACATGACAAATTGGCTCTCTGGACAAAAAAGCAGATGAGAAAAGGTATTTCATTATGTATGGCGTTTGGAATGCGTTAGGGAGGCCAACAGGACAAACACCAGAACATTTTTAAACCAAGCTTTGGATCAGCTGATGTGGCAGTGCTACTTCCTCAGCTTTTGGGGGGCAGGATTGCATTTTGTAGCTGTCTATGCAAACTGCTGTGCTATGACTCCCTTGAGAACTTTTTTTGTGCATAACCTACACAAGGAAATGGCAGGCAAATGCTATAGGGGTCTCTTTATTGAAAAAGATTTAAGTCCTTTCAGTGTCACTTATTTTAAAGTGATTTTCAATTAAAGTGCAGTTCCATCCACTGCACAAGAAGAAAATCAATCCATTTCAATTTCATATATTGAGTATGGGTTTTCTACAGTTAATTATATATTTTTTTCAATTACTGCAGAGGTAGACGTTTTAGTCCCTTGTGTCATGGTGTTTTGGGAACATTTCAGAGGTGAACCTTCAAACTGACATCATCTGTTGGAGTATTTTCAAATTTTTCCCTTCTCTAGGAAAATTCCTACAGCTTATGTTCTTGGGAGATGACATCTGTATGTGTGCCTCAGGGTTGATTTTGCCCATGATGGCAATGACAGTGGCATTAAATACAAATGTGAGTTGGTTCTTATGGGGCTGCCATTCCAGATAATTCATTCCTAGTCCTGGTAATAGGAGTTGCATATGGCAGAAACATTTTCTATAGAACCTGCAAAAAGAAGTCAGATTCCCGTGTAAAGGAAAAAATGGCCCATTTATGAGGAAGTAATTGAGATTTTTTTGTGTGTGTGTCTGCCAGAGTTGCTCTTTTGTGATAACACTGCATATGGTTCTCTCATTTCAGAAATTTTATGGGATTTTTCAGACTGCATTTAAAAACAAATTACTGGCTTGTGCAAATATTGCAGTACTGTACTGTTGGACTAGACAAAGATGATAGAGGCACTGTGGAAAGCTAGTGAGCCTTTATTTTTGACAACAACAGTGAATCCATATACACAGTGAAGGAGAGTAAAACTTGACGGATGTAATTAGGCTGTAAAACTCCTAACAGATTATAGAGTGTTAACCTCTTAGGTTTTCTCCCCACTAGATGTTTTTGGTTGTGATTTGTCTTTTAATCCTCCTTTATTACAAATGGTGGCTGAATGATTAAATAATCCACTTAAGCAGTGTGTATGTCACTCAGACTATGGAAGTGAAAGATGCTGAGAAGCCAAATCCTCCTTTTCAGCACTCCTGCTGTGTGACAGGGAGCAGCTCAGGGAATGGAAGAAATCTGCTTCCCTCTACTTTTGTCAGCTTCTTTCTGCACCACCCTGAGATGGTCCCTCCTTAGGTTCTGCAGAGCAGGATTTGTTGTTGTCCTTCAGTTGCATTTCCAGAGTTCCATTTCTCATGCTGCTCCTGGCCTCTTCCACCAAGCGAGGGTGTCAAGGCAGAGTGTAAAGGCTGTAAAAATTCTGCAATTTTTAATAGGAAAATTTCCTCAGGACAGGAATGGAAGGAAAACTGGCCACAAGGGTGTCTTGTGATGTGCCAGTGGCACAGCCTGTGGCAGGCCTGAGGTGCTGCAGTGGATGCAGAACTGACTCCCACCCTCAGCAGCTCAGCAGCAGCCCCGTGCTGGGAAGGAACATGGTGTTCCAAAACCCTTTCAGCCTTCACTGGTCATGTGCCCCTTCCTGCTGATTTCTGCTATGCTGTGAATTGTTTTGTGGCTCAGCTGGCAGTGTGTGCAAGTACATAACTTAAATTGAAGATATTTTTAATCCTCAGTTACATTTGTGACCATTAAAACTCAAAAGTTCTCTAGCTGAAGACAGCCGTGAATTGAACAGTTTGAACCCGACTGATCATGTTTCTGCACAGCAATAGCTGGAAAATGACACAACCCTTTTCTGTCCAGTTCACTGCTTGATTTATTATTTATTAATTCTGACCAGCTCCCACCATGGCAATGCAGAGTCTGTTCTCCTTAGTGCAGCCAAGTGTGCACAGAGACCCAAAGCAGTGTTCCCAAAGCACTTAGGTTTGATCATGTTCTCCATACCCAACACTTGAAATCATTTCTCTTGTGTACCCTCATGGGAATCATTTCCAAAAGAAATCTGCACACTGGGATGTGGGTAAATAAAGGCTGGCATTCAGAAGGGTTGATTGTCTCTACCTGTGCCCCCTTGTGTGCAGTCAGCTGAGAGTTGTTGGTGCCATAGGAGAAAGCTGCCATAAATGCCCTGTCAATGTGGCTTTCAAGTAATACACAACATGCAAACACATCAGAGGTCAGCAAAACAGAAAGCACTAACGAGGAAAATAACCAGTGGAGACATCAGGAAATTATTTGAAGAGGGAAGTGACACTTGCATGTCACATGGAATTTCATATTAATTATCTGTACTGTGAAGGTGTTACTCATTAGCATCACAGATTTTAAGACTGAAGCTACAATGACTTGGATATCCATTCATTCCTTTTCCTTTCAAATATCCACAAACTATTTTCTCTTTAGGAAGTTACCTGTATTTTGTTTTTCTTCACTTCTCTATCTCATCTTGCATCTGCAGAACACTCAGGTAGCACAGTGGAATTTCTTGGTGTGGAAACTGAAACAAAGAGAGAGCATGAATTAGGATGGCAGGAATGGTATCAAGGTACATGTAGAAGAGGTAGAATATAGAGAAATCAGATGTGGTTACATGTTGTTAATTTAATTGACATCAGAAAAGGAGCATGAAAAGGTTACATCCCTCAGATCACCTGGAGGGAAAACAGCCAGTGAGCTTCCTGCTTCTGAGAACACAGATAAGAGTTAGATAGCCTTTAGTCACAGCATCTCATTTGGAAGTAAGACTGCTCACACTCTCTGAGGGAAAAAAAGCCATTTATTCTTGGCCAGATGTTTTAGAAGTGAACATAGATCAACTGAGGACTGAAAATCTATGTATAGTATCTCTGTAAAGAATGTGCTGCAACCATAGAAAATGCAGGGGGGTTTGAGTTTGCAAATACAAACACTTAACTGACTATGGTTGATCTCAATTCAGTGGATTCAGTTTGTGTGTCATGGACTTGGACAACCCACAGCAAAAATCCTGTTAATTTGAGATCACAAATACCTTACTAATACTCAGAACAGCCAAGAAACTGGCTACTTTCAGTTCCTTTCCTATTGTATCTATTGCTTTGATCTAAATAAATTTCAGGCCTCCCGTTCTCCCAAACTACAAATACTATCAGAATATCCAAATTGATTCTGGTACAATATTTTATTTAGCAACTTTTATTGAAGTTTTTGTAATTAATTGATGGTAAAGAGCTGTAGTAAGGAGCGAATAGACACTACAAATGTGGGCTTAAAGAGAAACACTGTAAACTGCCTCATAAATTAAATCAAACAGTGTAGAGATTCACATTTTTATGTGAAGGTACATGTAACCAGAAAAACTGTTTCCATATTAAGTGCTAACATTTTACATAATTGCTTTTAATGACTGTTACCAAGAATTTACAATATTGGCATTAGTATTCCTAAAACTTAAGGTGATAGTCTCAAACATTAATTTTGTTTTCACTATAGCAGGGTCCCATGTAAAACAACAGGCAAATTAGCCCAGTAATGCATAATGAAACTTAATCCAGTAAAGGTTCAACTGAGACCTTGGTGTTCTAAATGCTTTTCCATAAGCGTGGTAAGAAACAGCCACTCCCCCAAAAGGCTTCCAGTGTGTACAGGTAAAAGGGGATGGAAGAGGAGATTTCAGTGTAAAACAAGCTCTCTAAAAAGCCACTTGAGGTAACAGGAGAGTCTTTCTCTCAGTGTGGGTGTGTCCAATGTGGATCCCTCCTGACCTCTGGGATGATGAGTATGGTGTGCTAGGAGAGATTTATTGTGTGGAGTGAGGAGCTGAAGAAATCCATGTGGCTTTCTGATTATGGATATTGACTGCAGTAATGCAGGTCAGTTCTGAGAATGTTTTGTGTATTGGAGTGTTCTCAGTGCCTGAAAGTTTGTGTTTTCAGTGGGAAGGAGCATCCTGGGAAGGGGAGCACTTTGCCCTAATTCTGTACTCCAGGGAGTTCTGGTGCAGGAAGCAAAGGAGCTGTTGGGGGTGGGTTGAAGGGGTGTCTGGCACAAAGAAAAATTGTTAGTTTTATTATCTTTCTTCAGATAAGTTCCCAGTCTCATAAAGGAACTGTCAGAACAAGCAATATGTGTGTGTAATTTCCACAGAACATATGCCTCTGTTCCCATCTTTTAGAAGGAACTGATCTGCTATTTAATGGAAATGGTTTCATCGCATTGCATTTTCACATCTAATCTCTGCCATTTCATCCCAAATGAATCCCCAGAATTGAGTTGCCACATTGCTCTCAGCTGAGCTGGCAGTAGCATTGTGTTTGCTGTGAGTGTGATTTGCTTTGGCCCCGCAGAGCTGGGAGTTCGGCATCCCGCTGTGCCGAGAGCTGGCCATGCAGTACGAGAGCCTCTATGATTACCAGAGCCTCAGCTGGATCCGGGTAAGTGCCAGCACTTTCTCTCCTTGCAGACTCTTACCCCATTCACCAGAGCATTTTGCTGTCCTGTCAGAGCATTCTGAATTTAAAAAATAATGGCATTCCTTATAGAGTTCCATCCATTCACTGTGACTCCTTGCCATTGATTCATATTGATGACTTTGTAGGTCCACTGAAATAATTCAAAAGTCTGGTAGCAGTAAAAGCCCGTGAGTATAAGGAGACAGCACAGACACACAGAAGCTGGGCTTGCTATTGCAATGGCATATTTACATCTATTTTTGCATTAAATACCCTAGGTTTTAATACATATTTCATTTTAATTCCAAAAGAATCAAGGACAGCTTGTGCCTCAGTGAGATAAGATGAACAAGAGAGAAAAAATGAAGAAGGCAAATGATATGGCATTCTTACCAATTTACGAGGATCTGGTCCTCTGGTGCAACCAAGCACGTGAGGAAATCAGGGCACATTTGCAGCATCATGCTTTAATCAGAAAAAGCTGAAGTTCCTGTTGTTATTTAAAAACTTTCTGAATGTGAAAATAGTTCACCTCCTCCTGTCACCTGGGGTAGCACACGTATCCAAATGTGAGATTTATGCTGCATGCATATCACAGTGGTTTAAATTCTCTTTCTAAAAAGTCCAGTTTATTTTTATCTGAAGACACCTGCCTACCAATGTCTGATAAACTGCACTTCTGAAAAACGTGTTTTCTCCAAAGTGGTCTGAAAGAGAGCATATGACCAGCTTGGCTGTGCACTCTCTGTGCCATTCACATCACCACCACATTCCCTAATGCTTCCTGCAATGACTTTGGGACCTTCTTTCTGGAAAAGGAGTTAATGTTTGTGGGAACTGAGCACAAACTGGGATGCAATATTGCGAGTTAGGGTTCTTTGCAGTGGAAGCAATGGTGTCAAACTGGTTCTTGTCCTTGAAAGGCCACCTTTTGCTACAGTGGATTTCCTGTGAGCCTTTCAACTGAGATTCAGTTTGCCAAAGGGTCTGGAAACCCCACTCTTGATCTTTGTTGGCACAATGCCACAAAACTAGGTATTGGAACTAGATAGAAGTCTTTTTCCTCTTTCCAACCACCTTTTTCTTCCATGTTAAACCTTCTGGTGCACAGAGCTGTAGAAGACTTAATTTTGTTTTATCCTTTTTCATGCCCCTCAACTCAATTAAGGCAAAGCCAATTAGATGTAATTTTCCAGGCAGTGGTATGGATTTTAATCTGTAGGAGAGAATAGGACAATGTGAGCCAGGCAATGTGAATCTCGGTCTCAGCTTTGCCATTAATTCTGCAATGCAAAGAAAATTACATGCAAGACCTCTTTAATTTAAAATAAGATAAACCAGGAAAAATTCATATGTCATCTTACAAAATGTAAAATGAGTATAGTGATATTCTAGTCTGTTCCACCATGTAGACTGGCTTAATTAATAACGTTTATCTTTAACAGAATTTTGGTCTTTTCACAAAAAAAAAGTGGGGGTAAAAGAGTAATGTGGTATTTTAATGAGTCTTGAGGTGTTAATGTTTTAAGTGCAGCTTTAAGGGGCTGATAGCAACTATCTCTTTCCTCCACAGAAAATGGAAGCTACCTATTATGACAATATCATGGAACAGCAGCGCTTAGAACCGGAGTTTTTCAGAGTTGGTTTTTATGGTCGAAAATTCCCATTTTTCCTGCGGGTAAGCCAAACTTAAACAGGATGTGACAAAGTGACCAGGCTCAGAGTAGCTGTTAAGGCTTTGTATTTTTGTTTTGGGGATATGATGTCTACCATTCAGCATATTTTTTTACGCCTGCACAAATAAAAACAGTTTTCTGGCTGAACTGAAGGACACGGTCCACTGGGAATGTTCTTGGGAACAGAGATCAGAAATTTGACTCATGCCACTGTGAATTTTTGATGATCTGCAGATGCAGCACAAATTGCCTCTATATTAAGCAAAATGCTGTATTGCAGCAATGTTGGGTCATTACAACTAATTTTCATCATCTCAAATTATCACACTTTAAAAAAAGTCTCACTTGACAGAATTCTAATCTCAGCCTGATGACTCTTCTGCTATTGCAAGTGAAAATTTCCTCTCTTCAACAAAAAGCCAAAGAGCTTCTTTGAACACATCCTCACTTGGAGCTCATTGTCTGCTGGTGTACCAATCCATTTAAAAAGGGAAAATTTCTTCTTTTCCTAACAAGGACTCAAACTTTAAATGGGTATTTGTTTATACAATGTCTTGTTGCTAGTTTAGAGCAAGGAAGGAATATAATCTGACAAGTGCTCCAAGAGCTGCCGGCAAACTGATGGCAGGCGCCATCAAACGTGACAGGACAAGGTAACTGGAAGCTTTCAAGGAGTGGAGGTGCATGGTTTGTGTTCTCTTTGAAGGAATGGTTTGACAAGAGGTGGCACCAATCGAGGTACGCAGGATGGAGCCATACAAAGCCAAGCCATTTTGAAAGCTGCCCTCTTATACTTCCCTCTGATTATGAATTTGTTTGTTGGGGTTTTTTTAACAAGGATTTCAACATTGGGGTTTAATTATAGTCTTTTAATGGAAACACAGGCAGGGATAATAAAGGCAAGTTTTTAAACGCAAGAAATTTGTCAAGGAGAAGAAATGCCAGTAGATAAAGGATGGTGGTTTCATGTTATTTGAAGGTGAACAGTGCCAGAATCAGAGAGTCACAGAATCATTTAGGTTGGAAAAGACCTCCAAGATCATCAATCCAACCTTTGACCAATCACCACTTTGTCAACCAGACCATGGCACCAAGTGCTACGTCCAGTTGTTTCTTGAACAGCTCCAGGGATGGTGACTTCATCACCCCCCTGGGCAGCCCCTTCCAATGCCTGACAACCCTTTCCATGAAGAAATTCTTCCTGAAGTCCAGCCTGAAAGTCCCTTGGTGCAGCTTGATGCAGTTTCTTCTCCTCCTGTCCCTTGTTCCCAGGGAGGAGAGCCCGATCCCCACCTGGCTACCACTTCCTGTCAGGGAGTTGTAGAGGGTGAGAAGGTCCTCCCTGAGCCTCCTTTTCTCCAGTCTGAGCCCCTCCTGCCTCAGCTGCTCGTCACAGAATTTAGAATGCAGCAGCCTGGAGCAGTGTGTAGAACACTCCAGCAGAGAAATTCAAGGAAAGGACAGGTGCTGCAGTGTGAACCCAGAGCTGCCCTTTCATAAAGATCTCCAGAGAAAACTGACAATTCCTGGGTTTTATTTTTAACAACAGATGTTTCAGCAAGTGAGTGTCAACACAGTCATCATGGCACACAAGTGTTGCTAACATCTGAAGTACTGTCAATGACTCCAGCTTATCTTTTTATCTTGTGGATCCTCACTTTTACCTGGAATCCTGCATGGCTAAGGTGTGTGACACTGTTTGATGTTCCTGTGCTCAGCCCTGACTCTTTGCAAAGCGCTGTAACAACCTGGATCCTTGGCTGGAGACATTACCAGCGAACACGAGCGTACATAATTATAATCCTTGTTAATTCTGCAATTATATTTGGTAGCAGTACTTCTGATAGCAGATTACTAATGTAGCAATCTCATTAAAAGTCATCCTCCTCCTTTCTCTCCCTAATGATCCATACAGCACACACATTGTGGAGCACAGACTAAGCCCATTATCTGTCACATCAGCATGGATCACACTGTAAAGAGATTGGAAGCAGCTATTCTGGAGAAGAAAAAGATTTACATGGATTTAAAATCTTCAAATGAATACGGGAGTGATTTAAAGTGATCAAGTAACTCCAAGCCCTTTTCTCATGTATTCTTCTATTCCTGTATAGCTTAAGACAGAAAATAACCACTTCTTCCACATCTTTGATTTTTGAAGACCCTTTGTCTAGAAAAGTCATTGTTCATGTTTCTATGAATTCTGCATCTATTTCTAGCCTTCCTACATAAGTAAATTTAAATTAAAACTTTCCATATCTTCCATCTACCAGAAGTTCAAGTAAGGCCTGACAAGCCATGTATTGAGATCTTGTGTTGGCATCTGTCTGAAAAATCTTATTAAATTTAGCTTTGAGGTGTTTTCAGGGCATTATTTTTAGAATCACAATAACTTTATTTATAGGATTACAGTTTTCTAGATTGCTGCAATCAAAAGCTAAAACAGAGAATGCAGTAAGTGTCATGAAGAGATTCACCTTCAAACATGGGCTCACTCCAAATTTAATAATAGCTGCAAAGTTTGAGCATTACAGGCTGAACTGTCAAGATTCATCATGTGATTCTTCTCCCAGTCCATTGGTTGCTGTGACTGATGCATACAAAGTGACACATGTCACAGCCAGAACACGAGACCCTTTCCATAAAGTTGACATGCAAAGCCAAAGATAACTGAACTCCTTGGCTGTGTTTCAAGATCTGGTTTTGCTACTTTCCCTTTGATTTTGCTGCAAGATCAAGAACAATCTTCTGACACTGAGGATTTTAGAAATCCTGTATTGTGCTGTTTGCAGTTAAAGATGGCTCAAAAAGCATCCAAGAACTCTGCACAAGTGGTTTAATGCCTCAGGAGTCATATTTAAATGCAGCTTTCCATTATTAGCAGAAATGAAATTTTGTTCATCAAGAGGAAAGTGCTTTTAGGGCCAAAGGGGAATTTGTTAAGTGGCCACTGAGAATTCTTGGTAAAGCTTTTCTGTATTACTGTACTATAGACCAGGGAGTTCCTGAGCTTTGTATTGTTTGTTCATCACCATCAGGGCTGGGTTGTATGGTTGTGATAATACAGCAGTGATTAAACAGTGATTTTTGTGTATAGTTTGTTACAAGTTCTCTCTAAGGAGAACTGATAAAATGATAAACATGTATCTCCCTCTGTTCTGTGAGATCCTCAGGACTTTTATCGATCTGGTGTAAATTGTATTTGACAGCGGCTTTCCTAGTGTAGAACAGCCAAGCTGGTGACTTTAGTAAGATACATTTCAGTATAGTCCAATTGAAAATAGTGCCCTTTCTGAAAAGCAGGTAAGAAGGGACCACAAGACTGAATGCTAGGTGTTCCTGAATCAGAAGTATTGTGCTGTTTAGAGATCAGTGGAATAGTCTCCTCATTCATCGCTTCTTCATTAAATATGTTGCAAACTAAAAGGAAGGGATAAAATATATCTACACTCACATTAGTATATTGCCACTACCATTTATCTTGGGTTTTGAAGTAACATTTAAAGTGAGATAGAAATCAGTAGAATTTACTTACTTTTAAGGACACTAATTTATGATTGTCCTTCTTTCAGAACAAAGAATATGTGTGTAGGGGCCACGACTATGAGAGGCTGGAAGCCTTCCAGCAGAGGATGCTAAGTGAGTTCCCCCAAGCCATTGCAATGCAGCACCCGAACCACCCTGATGACTCCATATTGCAGTGTGATGCACAGTGTATCCTTCTGTGAAAGGCCAAACTCTCCCTGCAGATGGGGCAGAGCACAGAGGTAGAGCTGGATATGGACAAAACCAGATCCTGTCTGCAGCAGACAGTAATTGGTTCATTGTGGGACGTGGTGTTGGAGAGAGTGGTGACTTTTTATTCAGGGAGTAATGCAGGTCATGTTCCATGTAGAAGGGAAAGGGCTGTGCTTGGTCATATCCATGTTTTAGTGCTTTACCAATAGCACTGGCATCATGCACAGTTTGTATCCTTAGGGGTGTTCCTGACACCTTCTCTTGGTCAATATTTTATTGGGAACAGATACTAGTTCCAAAGCACTATTTTCCATTCTGCTTATTTTTTTTACATCAGTATTTTACTTTTTTACAATTTCTGTTTCTTTAAAACTGCTGAACCTTTTTATACCCAAGGCTTTGAATCTCATTATTCTCATTGGTCACCTGCACTGGGATTTGGTACACGCAGTACAATGCTCAGTGCACTTTAAGACTGAACCACATCACATTTAAGGGGACTGCAGGGACTTAGGTGAGAACAGCACGGATACTGTGCAGGATTTGAACTGTAAGGACACTGACAGCAAGTGGAGCCTCCTGTGTGGGTTGCTGTTTTCTATTTGTCGTTCCTAACACATGGATAAAGTTTTCTTTGACTGCACAATTACCAGATTTGCAGATCTATGCGGTGACTCCCATCCCAGACAATATAGACGTGCTGCAAATGGACCGAGTCCCTGATCGCATCAAGAGCTTTTACCGCGTCAACAACATCCGCAAGTTCCGCTATGACAGACCCTTCCACAAGGGCCCCAAGGACAAGGAGAACGAATTTAAGGTACAAGTAGAAAATAAGCACTGTTTGAGTGTTCATCTCTTCAAGGTGAATACTGTCTTGTTATTTTATGCTGATAGAGCCTTTCAGGTAATCCTGATTTGGTAGCCAAAGACACCACAGTAACTCAAGTAACAGGCTAAGTCCATGGTCTGATTGAATACTGTTGAGTTCTGACCTAATTAAAACATTGTCTAGTTTAAAGGTGAGTTATTTTAGTGCCAGCAGGCATTGTTTGTTTGGCTGGACTTTTTTTAAATTACTGACTTAGAGGTCTACAATGTCTTTTTGGGTCCCATGACACAACTGGTGATTGGTCAAGTTTTAAAAGTTAATAGAAATGTTGAATGTGTTGTTTCAAGCATAGTGAATGCCTGGTTTGTTGTTTAAGTGACTTTCAGGAAGACCTTCTACAGAATTAATGCTCGGGAGGTTAATGCATTCTTTTCTGAGCCTTGCCCCCTTTGCACCTGTAGTAAGACTACAGAGGATGTGGTTGTGAGTCACAGTTCCTCATAGCCTCAATTACTCCTTGCAGAGCTTGTGGATTGAACGCACCACTCTGACCCTGACTCACAGTTTGCCTGGGATCTCTCGTTGGTTTGAAGTGGAGAGAAGAGAACTGGTAACATTCATAATTCCTGTAATTCGGGGTTGAAATGATGAGTTACTGAGGGCATAGAATAGGCAGCTTAAAACTCGTTGGCCCGAAATCTTGCTGTTTAAAATGGTATTTACTAAAGATTAAATACATCCTTTTTCTACCAGTTCATCTAAATAATTGCTATATGCAACCAGGGGAATTGTATGAGCTAATAGTATAATGGAGACAGTGCCAAAAGGATGGAATAATTGCATTGGTGCCATGTCTTCAGTATATAGAAAGACATCTATTATTGCAACCGAGTGACCTGAAATCCAGCACTGCCAAAGGTGGAGTTTGTTAATGTAGCTAATTTTCTACAAAGCAGTAAAAGCAAAGGGAGCTCATGAACAATCCTGGAGTATCATTTTATTACAAGGAAGATAAATCTCAGCTAAGTGTCCGCAAAATTAAAGTATATTTTATTGCCTTTGAGGTTGAAGTAAGTCCTTTGGAAAATGCCATTCAAGTTGTTGAGAACAAAAACCAGGAGCTGAGGACACTGATAAGCCAGTACCAGCACAAACAAATGCATGGCAACATTAATCTTCTCAGCATGTGTCTGAACGGAGTGATTGATGCCGCCGTTAACGGGGGAATTGCACGGTACCAGGAGGTGAGCTGGGCTCTGCTTCCCATTGAGTATCACCCTTCCTTAGTTGTATTTGCATTTCTGTTCAATGATGGTATGGCTTCATAAGATAAGAAATTCTCATGTGCATTTTCTGAAGATGGGGTTACACCCCCTATTTGGTTACTCTGCATCGGTGCTTGCATAGGCACATGCAAGGAGGCTCCAGGGGTGGAGCTGGGATCTCAGGTGGAAATAGATACAGGTAACAGCAGGGTTTCTGAAAGATGACACTTCCTCTACCTGGAAATCCTTACTTGGCAGGTAAACAGTAAAGCAACTTTATTAATACTTCATATGTTACAAATCCATTTTGCAGTACAGGCTGTGGGACTGGTGGTAGCTGATTAGGTCTGGAATCAGGAGAAACCACTAATTCATGCTATTGAACCATTATCTTTGCTGATGGGTTAATTTCAGATTCACTGTAGAACTAAAATGATGTTAAATACAATATGTTATGCAGCATAATCTCTGGCAAGCTGTTACTTAAACTGAGCATTGCAAAAGGTAGGTTTAGGGTAAAATACTGAAAAATTGCAGCAGTGATTCAGGGCTGCGGAATGTGTCTTGCAACTGAGCCATGGAGAGAACCCTCTTCAGGCTTTACATTAGCTGCCAATTTACTCACGAAATTCCTTTAGCTTTAGGCAGTTATGTGAAGGAAACTATAAAATTCAAACAACTGGAAGATACAAGGCTTAGTGGTATTGCTCGTCACTGTCACAGGGGGAAACTTGGTCAGAGTCATGATTCAACAGAATTGTTTCAGCTGCCACGACCATTTTCTCTGCATCCTAGAGTGCTAAAAAAATAAAATTAAGCTCTGCTGTTATCTTAATATATTTTGTTTTCCTGGGATTTTTGGACCTTTTCCTTTAATCCTTTGACTCCAAGTTATGATGAAACACCTTCCCGTAAACAAAATGCACTTTTTTTTCCTTTTCCTGCAGGCCTTTTTTGATAAGGATTATATCACAAAGCACCCCGGAGATGCAGAGAAGATCACACAGCTCAAGGAACTCATGCAGGAACAGGTATTATTTTTCAGGTGCAGAAGACCATTGCTACATTGTCTGGATTCATCGGCAGTCAGTCTAAACATCAGATCCAACTGCTACATTCAGAAGCAAAGATTTTTGGTACAGGAGATCTAAATACATTCAAACAAAAAACAAGAGGGCAGTGGGCAAGGAGATTATGACAAGTCACTCACCTTATGGGATGTGAGGTGAAGCTCAGCTGAAAGTACATTAATTTGGTTTTCTACATTTATTATCCAACTGACATCTTGCTGCATTTCAAGCCTGCCATTAATTTTTGGCATTTTGAACGATGTCTTCCTAGCAAATTTCAAAGATAATCAGAAGCAGGACAGGTCAGACTTGAGATTAAAATGACAGAGCCACATATGAAAACTTAATGCCTATTTATATTATCTGCAGTTTTATTTTTCCATAGTGTCTCCTTGAAACATCTTGGTAGATAAAGCTGCGGGATGCTTTGATGGGAATGAAATCAGATAATCACATCCCACTTAACTCAAAGTTTGGCAAGATACACCCCATTAAACAATGTGCCCAAGTCTGAATAGAGCTACTAGGCCTTGTTCTTCAGCAGATCACTGAATTGCATTTCAGACTCCCCATCTGTAAAATGATGCTTATCTCCCTTCAATCCTCAGGAGATATTTGAAGATTAATTAGTTATTGTTTGTACAGACTTTGGATCATGTAGGGAATTACATACATTTTAAGCCTCCTATCATTGCTATTTTCTTTCATCTGAGACCTTATATAATCTCATTCAATCATGAATATTATATGTTTGACCTTTGAAAAAGTGACCTTTAGAAGTAACTAATGAGGAACAGGAGGAGTGACTGCATGTGTCACACTGCTGCTGTTCATCTCAATTATCAGAAACTCATTTTAGAAGTCTCTGCTGGCAGCTCAGATCCAGTCCCTGGCACTGGGAGGAGTTTTTGTCTGTGTGAGGGCATAATGCTGTTCACTCTGCAGAGAGAATCTAGCTAGTATTCTTTTGCAGTTATCTCCTAAGAAAAGCAATGCAACATGACACAAATGTGCTTGTCTCACACTTAAATACTTGTTGGAGTAGTATGAACTTGCTAGGACTCCAAGGCTTGCTTAATTACCAGCAGTCTTGTAATGGACAGTGGCATATTCCTTGAACACTGCCAGAACTGCAGGATAGGCTTCTATTTTCTCTCTTAGACACAATTTGTTTGGCTTTCTGATGTTGCATTTTGTTTTTCGCAGGTACATGTCCTAGGAGTGGGTCTGGCAGTCCATGAGAAATTTGTACACCCAGAAATGCGTCCCCTGCATAAGAAACTGATAGATCAGTTTCAGATGATGCGATCCAGCCTGTACCATGTAAGCCAATAGTCACTTTTCCATTTTTCAATTATATGATTAAACATCTGTCAGTTGCAATAAGGTTCACAAAAGAACATCATTGATTGAACCTACAGGACTGCCAAATTACCAAAGGAGTTCTTGATTTTTGTGCAAGAAGGCAGTTGTAGAAAATATGTTAACTCAGCCTTTCAACAAGACTTGTTAATATTTGTATGTTCTTCGTTGTATAATAGTGCAATTGTAAAGCTTAATTTCCAGTTGCTATCTTACATAGCAGGAAATTATGTAAGACAGAGGAAGATTAATGGGAAGTGTTGGATGTTCACTCCAAAAGAAGTGTCGTAATTGGAAGCAGCATGAATGAATAAAACTTTCAGTTTTCCATGAGTGACTTGGCTGAAATGTGTTTGCTCTGCAGGAGTTACCTGGTTTGGATAAGCTGAGCCCAGCCTGTTCTGGCTCCAGCACCCCCCGCAGCAACGTGCTGGTGTCGCACGGCCCCATGAGCCCGGAGAGCATCAAGCTGGTGCATCGACACAGGTAACCCCCTCCTCTTCCCAGAGATCCAGGGGCTCTGCACACTGCTCCACCAAGGCTCCAGGATCTAAGGAGGGCTAGGCAGGACTGCAGGAGGGACAGTGTGAGTTTAGGCAGAAGTGTCTTTTGTCTTCAGTCAGTGCTAATCATTGAAGTTGGAGAATTGGAACAAGAAAGTTGAGAAATCCAACTTGCAGCAAATGCTGAACACCTCCAGGTGTGACTCCATCACTTTACTTACTGTAGAGGCAGAAACTCAAATCTGCCACACAGCTCTCTGGGCTCAATCTGACTTCAGAGGTCCCAACCTCTCCTACTTCTGTTGCATCAACAGCAAATAACTGGATTCTTATCTACCAGAAAAGGAAAATTGTGTGGGTTGTTTTAGTACCCAACTCAATATGTACCCATTTTGAAGGATCAAAATTGTTAACATCGTTATTTTTATAATTCTGACCAAATCAGAAGCCAAATACAAGAAAGGCTGCCTTGGTGTTTTGATCAGTACATCAAAAAAATTACCCTGTGGTGCTTTTCCAAACTGAATGACCATGTATTAAATCTGAGATAATGACAGAGGACAAAAATTTGGGATTATAAGGACAAAATAGTGAGTTTTGTATCCAGCCAACACTGGTTATTTGAAAATGCTAATTGCTCTTCTGTGTTTACTTTTCTTACTGAGTCACTATATTTTAGCTGGTTTTAAAGGCTGGCATAAAAAGCTGTGGAAAGTTGGTCCATGAATCCAGGATGGTGATATTCTTTATGTTATCAAAACTGAGTAGCTTATACTGCTCCCATGGCTTAGCAGTTGACAAGCAGTGTCTAGGTGATACCACTTTTTTTCCTCCAAATTCCTCACTTTGTAAAGGCTTTTTTTAGTTTTTAGGACAAACTAGGGAAATGCTGTAGTGTACAATGTATTTGTGTGTGTGTGGTTCAGAGTGACAGAGAAAAGCTCATTCCCTGAAGGAGATCAGGGTGCAGCCTGCACACCAGCTGGGCTGTATTCATTTACTGTCAGCTCCAAAATTGCCTTCAACTGTAATGCTGAGGCCCAATGCATGCAGTAAGGAAAACTGGATTTTGACCTGTGTGTCTTGTGCTGGGACTCCTTTGGAATGTTTTTTTTTTAAGCTGCTCCCACTCATCATTAAAAATGACAGTGGTTTCAGTGTGTTCTGTTATAAACAAAACAAATATGCACCCAAGGTCATGATGTAACATTACTCTGGGTTGGGGTTCTGAAATTCAACATCCTATGTTATTTTACAACATCCTATTCTATTTTACCTGTAATCTTCTTGTCACTTCTTTCATACTTACCCACATTTATGGATTTGTTCAAGCTTATTTGGCCTGATTTTTCAAAAGTGTTTGACATCTAGAGGTGACCTAAAGCAGCAGGTACTTAGTAGTTTGGAAAAAAAATCCGGCTTCACAAACAGGTTCAAAAAAAATTATGCCCTTGTTCTGTCTGTTTTCTTTCCAGCCCACTGAACATGCTTGGTTCAGTCCGACACTCCTCATCGTCTCTGTCATCGCACACCTCCAGTGAAACAGGAAACCTGGTTATCCTGACAGACAGTTCTGTGGGGGAGACTGCTGAGGATATGTACCACATGCAGGTACAGCTCCAGCACCGCCAGGAGCAGTGGCTGGGAACAGCACGGAACACGTCCCAGAGCGTTTTGCTCAGGAGCAGTACACTTTACATGTGCACATGCTTGGATCTGTGATAGATTTTTCAAAGAACAGAAAAGGTAGAATCTCACATTGTTCAAGAAAGGTGACAGTAACTCACTAGATTAACTTTGGGAAGAAATCTGCGTTTGTGCAGTGACTGTGGTACTGCAAGGTCACCCTGCTGCTTTCAGAAAGTGAGATTTTTGTCCCATTTTGTTTGCCTGCCCGTTGAACATGTGCGGTTAGTGTTGCTCTTGGTTTGGGGAGGTGGAACAAGTCCCACAGTCCTGAGTGCAGGTTAACAGTGGCCTGCACTAAAGCTGGGCAGAGGCTGCCCTGGCTCATCCGAGACAGGTCAATCCCTAAGGCACTGATGTGCTCAGGACTCTCTCGATGGTTTCTCTGCCTCCTGCAGCTTGTTTACCCTAAGCCCAGGTACCAAGGCTCAGTCACCTATGTCTCTGTTTTATCCTCATCCCAGGCTAGTCCTTCCACCTCCAGCCTGAGCTCCACTCACTCGGCACCATCCCAGATGATTAACTCTGCCCCTTCCAGTGCTCGAGGTAAGCATGGACAGGCCCTGATGGGGGGCACCTGCAGGTGTTCCCTAACCCTGGCACCTTGCTGACTTACAGGTGAAACATCACCTACACTGACATGTAACACTGTTTCTCTTTTGGACATGTAAATACCTCTTCAATACTTTTTCTTTACAAATGGTTTCATTCTCCATTTAAGCATTTTTTCATCTGTATTTCTAATGTATCTCTAATACATACTGGTTTCAGGCAGTTGAATTTCATAATGATTTCCATTGTTCCACCACAAAATTGTGGCAGGCAGTCTAGAGGAAAACAAGAATAGTCCTTGTTGTAGTACTTAAAAGAGAGATCATGAAGACAAAGGCAAAGAAATCATTTTACAAGCTTAAAGAAATTATGACAAAAAAGAACTTGAGGCAGTTTAGCAGAAACATATGTATACAAAAGTAGATGTATAGGATGAATGTTGAAAGATATGAATTTTAAATAGCGGAGATAAAGAAGGGCTTCTCTGTTGGGAAATTCTTGAAGAAAGAAAAAATATAAAAGCAGACTCTGGGGGTACTCATATTGCCTTTGTGTTACAGTAGCTGGTCTTGGTATTGCTAATTATTTTCTTCCCCAGCTGAGGCAAAACCACTCCGTGTGATCTCCTGACTTTCATAACTTCTCTTCAAGGTTTTGGGTTTATTCCTCTCATTTTGGATTCTCAGTTGCAGGTTCTACACCTCTTTTCACAGGCATCTGAAGAATGTATCCAGGATATAGTCAGAGATAGATGGTGATATTTAAATCTTATCCCTTTTTCCATGTAGGGAAATTCTGTGTCTCCTGATGGAGAGGGAATATGGAGAAGAGCCCTTTCTCTCAAGCAGTCTTGGGGCTTTTTTGCTCCATCTGCCAGTAGAATCCTAATTGACTGGCTGTTGTTATGACACAGATGCAGCAAGGTGATTTAATTGAGGGATCAAATGGAGTAGGAAGGTGAGAAGTGAACATCTTCAAATAAAGGCAAATAGCTGCACTAATTACCAAGAGCTGGAAGGAAAATCATGACAAATAGTAAGCAGGTGAAAGGGGAATAACAGGAAAGGGAAGATGGAACTGAGGAGAGAGCTATCACATGACGAAGACCTCCCTAAGTGGATGTGCCTCAGCTGGCATGTGAATCTTTGGGGGGATCTGAAGGGTTTGGTGCTGTACTGTTTCATGCTGTTTTCCACTTTAGAAGTCCAGTGACAGGCTCACTGTGACAGGCTGTGACAGTCTTTCTGAGCCTGATGACTGCACAGCACCAACAGCTTCCCTCTTTACGGTATTATTCACTGTTGCTTAGAAACCAATGTGATGAATGCTCCAAAGGCTCTGGGCTGCTGGGTGAGCCAACAGCACCTCCCAAGGATGGGACCCAGATAGATTTCAAATGGGAAACAGTAAGAGAAGTAATGAGTTTGAAAAATATTTATATAGCCTGTGATACAATGTTTCTTCTCTGCTGTTCTGTTCACTTTTAAATTAGGTGAGCACAGCATTCAGACATTACCCACTCGTGGGATTTCACTTCTAGTAAGGTCTCAGATGCAATCTGTGTTTCTCAGTGTGCCAGTCACTGTTCTGGTTATTACAACATTGCTGTTGAAAATGGAGCTGTTCCTAATGAGAAAAAGCCCTTACACTTAAATTCCACTGTGGTAATGCAGCTGTGTTCTTCTCCTTGGTGATTTTTCCTTTTCTTTTGTTTTTTAACTGGGTGAATTTGATGCTTGTGAAAATGAGACCAGTATCACTGGCTGGAGCAAGGTACTTCACAGACATGACATGTGCAGCTCTGCCAATGCACCTCTATCCTTTTTTTTTCTTTTTTTTTCTTTTTTTTTTCTTTTTTGGTATTTATTTATATTCTTTTTAATTTAGCGCTGGTGAAAGGTGCTGGATTGACACCACTGGAGGCTGAAGCCCTCTATTTACCCACAGAGCAGATACAGCATGGGAGGCAGCTGTGCAAGTTCCCCCACGCTGCCCCCACCCATGTGCCTCATCTCTGTCCTGGAGGGACCACCTCTAGAGGTGAGAGGATAGTTCAGTCTCCATGACCCATCCAACCCTTGGCCTTTCTGCTGAGACTGCCAACAAAGCTACGAGAGTCACGATGCTGCAGCTGAACACTTGTCAGATGGGAAATGGACAAAAGCCAACAATTAATTTCATAGAGGCCACCTAAATTTATCAACATCTTTGTCACCTGTGGCTTTAACTTGAGCATGATTGGGTAGTATTTCTAGGGTTGAGCCTGATTTTTAAATGCTTCTCTCATTTATTCAAATGATAATGCAGGTACTTAGACCACCTTCTCTGTTTTACTGCAGAATCCTTTCCAGAGGAGATTGGTATCTTTATAACAAATTAGTTCCATCAGTGACCAAAGGAAGCCATGGCCTTTTGTATTGAGAATCCAGCAGAAATTTAAATTGTTCTCCACTTCCAAAAAATTACCCTTTTATGGATCTTTAAAATAGCAACACAGGCAATTATTTGGCTTGTCCAAAGAAAATAACTAAGCTATTAATCTAAAAAGAATTTTTAAACAATAGTCATCAGGAAAGTTAATCAGTGATTTGATTTTATCACTGAACTGCATATTAAGGAATCAAAATTTACACTAGTTATAATATACACAAGTTACAGCAGAAGTCTTAAATAGAACTGAAATCAGAATACTGCAAGCTAATTCTGTGCTAACAATAGACATTAGTAGTTACTCTTTATTACTCTTTATTACTTTATTAAGTATGTATCTCTCAGTTTTCACCTGGCTTGACCCTTGAGTAGCTTCTTCCCTGTTGGAGAAGCACCACTGTTTTTGTGTAAAAGAAAAAATTCAGTTCAGTTTGGCTTCATTTGAGGTGGCTCATGAGGCACTGCTGAACTTTACTACAGTTAAAAGATTACAGCAGCCAGGGTTCAGAAAGTGAGAAACTGTAACTCAAAAAGGCCCAGAAGAGCTAGGAGTGAGTTAGGGGTTGTCAGTAATTTAATTTAAAATACAGCTAGGATTCCTCCAATGCACTCAAAAAGCAATTCCCACATGACACTTGACTGGCCTCTAAAGGCACCCCTGCTGCTTCCAGAACACTGCCCCTCGTTACGGTGTAGAAAATGAGTCCTGGTGTCTTACTCAGCACTTTACAAGAATACATGTACTTACATTAAAACTTCCTTTTTAAATCAAAAAATTACAATTTGGTGCAGGAGCAAACTTTTCATAACCATAATAAAAATTATGAACCAGGAGAAGAGATTCAATGAGTTTGGAATTTACATTAATGTTCACTTTATTCCTTAAAATTAATACTTGACACAAGTGGATTAACGTATTTATAATTTAAAAAGCAAAACTATCTCTGGCTTTAGCACAGGTTTTCCTTTCTCATTAGCAAGTACCTATGGTGCTGCACACATCAAGTGAACCAAGCTACATGCTAAAAGGAGTAAGCCTTGGCACATGCTGCAGCATTTTATTATGGCCACTGGCTGCTCTGGAAGCTTTAACAGCTTTTTTTTGACTTTGCATTTTAAGTTCTGCTAGTCCCTGAAAGGAGCCACGATTATTGTGCCCTCTCTATCTATCCAAAGCAGCAATACTTAAAATTTGTTTGCAGACTGGACACTTGGCATAATCTGTTACCATTTTTGTAGCTATAGTTAATGATAAATTTAGGGTACAAGTTTTTTAAATTACACTCTCCCAGCACATGTTATTTTTCAGGTCCTGCAGTCCAAGGTCTTTTGAAGCTGTAATCCCATATAAACTGACAGCATGTAGAGGTGGTTTGCATATTTGATATAAAAGAGCAAGGATGACAAGATAAATAAAGAGGGAAAAGTTTGCAGTATAGGTTGTGCTGTGCTGTGTTCTGGGCACACCTAAAAGTTCAGCATCTTAACATCTGTCCTGCAGAACAGGACTATCTGTGACCTGTGAGGAAAAGACTCAGCACAAAGCATTAACACCGTGTTCTCCAAGCTGATGTTGTACATCAAAGCAAAGAATGTCGTCTAATTATGTTTCTGTTCTATGTCTGGGGATAAAATGAGTTCGGGACTAGAATGCAGATACTCTGCCACTGTTCATGTCAGAGTGGGGGTGTAGATTAATCTGGCATCTGCCCCCCCAATGGAATTCTCGCAATTGTAGGACTTTATCCTGCATTCTGCTGGACACATTGTTCCTTCCACTGTGTGCTGAATATTAGTCCCCAAAACTGCATGTTTGCTTTTGCTGGGGTAAAAGCTGCATCAACCAGCACCAATGCCTTTGCTCATATGTTGGAGTGCTGTCCAGGTAATGTGTGTGGTTGTGGAAGTTTGCCAGAGGGGGCATGTATTCCCCAAAAGCCGGCATGGCTCTGTAATGCGCTGTGTGCTGCCATCTGTTCAGTGCGTGTTTGTGACGCAATCAAACAATCAGTGCAAATTACAGCTCACTTCAGCAGCTTCACAACATCAGTTCCTGCCTAATATTGTACATCCCAAGGGTCGCGTGTATCAGTAGTGCCAGACTTTAGGAAGTCATTGATGAGAACCATTCTCCTGGCAAATCCACTGTCAGCTGTTGCACATCAGAAGGTGTATTGTTATGTGGCACTCATCTTGAAGAACATGAGTCCCAGCTAATTCCACCTGCCAGGAAGCTGTTATGTTAAATATCCCAATATCTTGTCATATAGTTGTCATTAACAACAATACAGATAACTAATAGATAAATCAAGCTTATCATTCCTACTATAAAACTCTAAGCATTGGTAAATGTCTGGTGTCATCAAAGGGTTCAGTACAGCAACACAGTAGTAATCATCATTACAGCAGCATTGTAAGCAAAGTGCCTCTCACATTTATAGAATATGCTAATTATTACTGGGGTTGGTTTGCTTTAACAAGAGGAAGCTGACCGAGACAGCACCAATTAAATGGCAACACTTATCTCCATCCAGAACCAAGGAATGAAGTATTTTCCCACAGATTTCTGCACTAACTGAATGGTGTATCTCAAGCTTTTATCCCTTTCTCCCACATTCAGTCCTAAAATGCACAATTTTATGGCATTTCTGTAACTCTACAGAATACTTTATGGGGCAAGGGAGCATTAGGCACTGCCACAGCTGATTCTACACAGATGCCCACTTTTTTTTTATGTTTAAAAGGAAGCACTTTGCAACATACAACTAGGGACACACACCTTACACACCCTATGTGGTATGTCCTTAATTGTATCCAACAAGCCAGTTCTTCCTCCATCCTCTTGCTATGCACCCACCAACAGTCAGCTGCTTAGTGGGCTCAGCACCGTGTTTCCCTGAGTCCTGTGATGTCATGCATCCAAGCCAAGAGCACAGGAGGACTGAGATCCCTGGGCATGCAGAGACGTGGCTGTTGTTTGTCCCGTGTACGTGATTGTTCTCACTTGTTTACAGGCTCTCCCTCTCTACCAGATAAGTACCGGCACTCTCGGGAGATGATGATGCTGCTGCCAGCCCACCGGGACCGACCGAGCAGCGCCATGTATCCCGCAGCTATCATGGAAAACGGACAGGTAGCAGCTCTCATTTCTTCTGTGCCAGTGCAACCACCTGAAACTGTGTTTTGCTGGCTTTGACCACCTTAAAGCTTGCTTTTTTATTTTTGGAAAGCACAGCAGCTTAGGATCATTTTCAGAGGTGAAGCAGAACTTTTCCTATCAATTCACCCCTGGAGGCACCCACTATGATAGCTGAGTGATACAAACTGCAGTAACCATTAAAAGAGCAGATATGTCCTGTGAAAATGGACTCACTCTACAAATTTATCCTGTAAGCCCTGATCCACTGCAAGCAGTCACCATTTTCTTTATTTGTTTAGAACCATGGCCATGCATCCTGCAGTCTAGCCTCCAAGCTGATTCTAAATAAATTTATGGTGATTTCCAGAGGTATCAAAAACCATGAGAGGCTGAAATAATATACTGATACAGGGTCTCCAAAAAATCTGTGCCCTAATTTCTCTGGACAAGTTGCCTGCATGTAAGCATTTAGATCTCACTCTGGCCTGCCCTTCTGAAGGGAATCTCCGGATCCTGGCCACTTACCACACTTCAGTTTGCATTGGAGAGCTGTCTCAAAGTATACAAAGTCAATGTTCAAACAAAACCAAAGATAAGCTTCAGAAGGCAAACAATGTATTCCAGCTGCTAATGGGCACAAGGCCAGGCTGGAACTAATCTGAAATAACTCCTCCAGAGAGCAGGAGCTGTGGGCCCTCAGCACTGTTACACCCTAGAGATCCACTCTCATTGCACTGCAGTACCTGCCAATGTTGGCACAGCCTAAGGTTCCCAGGGAATCTTTAGTTAAAAAACTTCCTTGTTTAAAAAAAAGAACAGAAAGTCTCCATGTTGCCCCAGCTGGTCTGTAACCACCTTTTTTTTTTTTTTTTTAACTCTTCTTTGCTAACTTTCTTCTCTCTCAGCCTCCAAACTTCCAGCGCGCCTTGATCCAGCAAATGATTGGACCATGCAAACCTTGCAGTGATCCCAACCTGTCTGTGGCTGAGAAAGGTACTCCTCTTCCTGTTCAGCATGCATGCTTGCTAAAATACTTTTCCTCTGCTCATGCTACAGCAAGTAACGGATGGGCTTCTACCTTTCCTGGCAGAGTGCATTTCTCTCACACTTTTCTAATTACCAGTTTAATTAACGGGGCCTTCTGTCAACTTCTCGTCATTTCAGAGCTTTTACAGAAGGGTGGGGTGGCATAAACCTCCCTATTTCAGAAAGCTTCTGACTTCAGCGTTTTGTTATTGAAACAATTCCTGCAGCCCTTGTCAAGCAAACTTGCAAAGCAGCAAATGAGAAGTTATCTAAGAACAGCCCAAGATTTGGACTATATTTTTTATTCATGAGTTATACTCGTTTTTAATATGTATTTACTGCTCAAAATACAAATATTTCTTGTAATCCCTCTCTGAGGCAGTTACATATTTATTTATCATTAGGAATATATGGTTTTTTAACTCATTCCTTTGAAAAAAACAGACAGAGTCTCTGTAGGGAAAAAAAAAATGAAAGAGGACAAAGAATTTGTTTGGTTTAAGAGAAACGGAGCAGCTTGTAAGGGAGGTGCCATGGACAAAACGATAGGCTCAAAAATTATCTGCAAGGCAGCATTCTGAAAAAGCAGAAGAGGGCAAAATTCCTGAATCAAAATCTGAGACAAGGAGGCTGCCTAAGCAAGCAACAGTGATGTATGGCTGGGAAAAATGGTATCTTAAAAGATTTTTAAGGCCAGGAAAGACCACTGCAATTCTCTAATCTGACATCGTACACTCAGATTTTTATCTGTCATTTTGTTTCAGTTACTGTGCCAGAACTAAACTGTACCTTTAAAAAAAAGAAAAAACCAAGGTTTATTTTAGCATTTCTAATAAATCAGAATCCCCTACTTCAATATGAGTAGTCCAGATTGAAACCAAACACCAGTTCTAAATAAATGGCAGAATGAGGACAGTAATGAGTGATGACAAGAGTTAAGACTGAGGGCTGAGGGATTAAGAGCTCCAGCATAGCCATGTTAGTTTGAACCAAACATGTGACAGAGATGGTGAGATCTTTGTACTGGACAGGAGAAAGATCTGGAAAAGGAAGGCAGATAAATATTTATTGCCTGTTTAGGAAAACATACTTGAATTTGTATCTCTAGGTGATGTTATGCAGGAGTGTGGTATTCAGTGCCAGGAGATCAGAATTCCTAAGAAGCCACAAGATACAGGTGATGTTCAGTGGGGATGGTGATGCAGCAATCCCAGCTCTTGTGTCTGGCTGGTGGCAAAAAGCAGTTCCAGGTGCTCTTGGCAGACCTGACCCCTCACCATTCTATATTCCATTAAATGGGATCTGGCCATCTGCCCTGGATTTTGTGAGCAGCCAGGGCCCTGAATTCCCCCACCCCTCCTGGCAGTGTCAGAAGTTCTGCTGGGTAATTCCCAGTGACAGTGGTGACATCAGTTGCCTGGGGCAGAATGGTTCCAATGCAGCTTTCCTGCTAATTAAACTTGGCCACTGAGCCACCCAACAGTCACAGAGAGAGACGTGGGCTAAGTCACAGCACCGGGAGCTCCCTGCTTCCGTTCTTCCCTGAAGCATTTTGGCCAAAACACTGGTTTTAACCAGTGGCAGCAGCCACTCTTCAAAATCATCTCACCTTCTTCCAGCATTCCTAAATACTCTAAAGGCTGTGAATGAGGGAACACTGAGAAAGCATAAATGGATTTTTCAATGAGGTACCATGTGTTTTTCACATTCTCATTCTGCATCTCAGTGTTTAAAAAAAGCCCAAAACAACAAGCACAGCAATAGTTTTACAGGCCAAGCAAATCAGGTTTTCTGTCCTTTTCACTTGATGCTGGGATACAGCAAGAGAGATGAGCAAGGCTGGCACTGCTGTGCATCTTGTCCCTCTGTTTTAGCCCTTTGACACCAACTGCAGTAGTGCAAATTAAAGGGAAAATCCATCTAGAGCGCCACATTACTTATATAGAGAGGTAGGCCCTGGTTTGAACCTGTTCTCTGTCAGGATTCTCAGTTCTTCTTCATATGCCTTTCTCAGGCTGAGAGTCTCTCTCTTTAAAAAAATACACATTTACTTTTAGGTTTTTATGGAGTTTGTTCTGTCTTGTGAAGCTGTCACTTTGTGATCTTTTTTTACTTTAGGGAATTTTAGGCCTTGGGGAGCCCGTGCTCATGCTAACTCATGAACTAGGGAGACAAAAAAAAATATAAACCTTTCAAAGTCATTTTAGAAAGAAATGCATCAAAAGTGGCTGCAGGCATTTTAATTAAGGAGAAATCCTCTTCAGATGTCAAACTCCATGTTTATTTCTCCAGGCTTCCATTTTGCAAACTGAAGATGGAAAAAGCTATTTTTATTTCTGTTTTCTTTGACAGGCTCAATTAATTACTTTTTTTTTCTTTCTTTGCTAATCTGAAGAAATTGCAGTTGATTTTTTTGTTTGTTTTTAAATAAACATACAACTATTGCATATCTCTTCTCAGAATAAATCAAGTCTTGTTTGGAAGGAAGGAAGGAAGGTCCATTTTAATAATGATCAAGGTTGACAGAAAAGGTTCATGTTCATGTCGAGAAGCAGCTTTTATTTCTATGAAAAAACCAAGTCCATGGAGATAATATTCACTCTCTGTTAAATGCAGCAAGCATTGCTCTCTCTATACTTCCTGATTCACAAAAACTTGATCTCTTCAGGAGACTTTGTAATGAGGCCAAACTGTTGCCTTTAAATATTTTGTCATCTAAGTTCTTGATCAACTCTGTAGCTTAGTAAATTGGAGCTTTGAAGTTAGTTCTTTTGCAATGGATTGAGGTCTAACTTCCTTCATGTCCTTTATTCAGTCCTCACTGAGCCTGCAGTGCAGCCACAGGTCGTCCTGTGTTTCCAGAGTTTGCCTTTTGTTCTCTCGTCACCACTCCCCACCACACAGGACAGCTCACACCTGAGATCCAGCCACTGTTCCATTGGTGGGATTTCATTTTAACCTTCACACTGATTTGCAAAAAAACCTGCCAGACTCCTACCGCTCTTCAGATTTGCTAGAAATGACCCCAGGGATGGAGGGGAGCTGGGCAGACTAACCCTGCCATCACCTAACTCTCACTTCCTTAACAAAGCATCTCTAAACTTAACACTCTGTAGCCTTTCTGTGCTTTCAAGCCTGCCATTCACTGAGTCCCTGGAATCTGTCTCTGCTGCTGAAGAGCACACTGGAAAGCCAGTGCTGGCCCCACAGACTCCCTGTCCTGTTACCCCAGTTACATCTGTTTCAATCCTTCAGCTGTGCCAGCAGCACCCAGTAGCTGGAGCCTGGACAGCGGAAGCCGAGAGGCGCTGCCATTCCTGTCTGCCCACGCTGGGAGCATCCTGGCCCCACCAGTGCCTCCCCGAAGCCTGCCCCATGGTAAGGACGTGCCCAGCAGGCCTGCTGTAAATGCCTGCAGTCACACACACACAAATCCAGACCACCTAAAGGCTGACTATAGCCTTTACCCCCCCACCTCTGTAAAAACAACAACCTCATAGTCTTTCCTGCTCTACTGGTTTTCTTTTTTTTTTTCCAAATCTTCAAATTCTTGTAGTCCTTAAGCAATGTGGACTTGTGTGTACTTTGAGACTAGGATTAAGTGTGAGAGTGCTGAAGTTTAGTGTGGCTTCTTACCCAACTTTAGCAGTAATTTAAGCTTACAAAGCTATTAAATGAAACTTCAAATGTTCATTGTTTAAGAGCCTGTTGCCTTGCCATGAGATCCTTGATAATGGAGCAGTGGAAAATATTTCTTTGCACTTAATTTCTCCTTAGCAGCCTGTGTGTGACAGATGCACTCCGCAGTATCCATCGGACAGGCAGCCCTAGGCTGGAGTTGGTGGCATTTGGAGCTGTTACCTGGCATCACAGAGCTAAACCCAGCTCTGTGGCTGCAATGAAACAGCACAAGTCTGCATTTCTGACCCTTGTCTCATTCCAGGACACTACTCACTGCACTTTGATGCCTTCCACCACCAGCTCAGTGATGCTCCTCCAGCACTGCCCGCACGAACGTTGCGCAAGGTAATGGCAGGAGAGCAGAGAGGGATGTAGGACAACGGGCTCCTGAAAGGGATCCCCCCTTCTCTGCTCCCACCGAGCAGCTTCTGAATGCAGGAACACTATTTTTAACATGCTAGTAACTTGCACATGAGAAAGCCCACTGAAAGCTCTTAACCTATTCCACAGCTGAATGCTATAGAAATAATTCACGGGTTGTAGGTCCTTCCCTTTTCCTTTTTTGCACCATATGCTGTGATTTCAGCACCCCAATCATCACCTCAGCTGCTGTTTCTCTAACAGCTCTGGTGTTGTTGAATGCACTTATCTGCCCACAAGTGGTACTTCCATACATGTAAACCAATAATCCTTGACATTCTGAACACAAATGGAACTGCACCGTTGTTAACAACGCTGTCAAAAGCTGAAATGGGGGTCAACACACAAGATTCAGCATTGCCTCCTTTGTCAATTTTAACCTGGTTTTGTTTCTCTCCACACAGTCCCCTCTTCATCCTATCCCTGCATCGCCCACCAGTCCACAGTCTGGTCTAGATGGCAGTAACTCCACTTTATCCGGCAGTGCCAGCAGTGGTGTCTCTTCCTTGAGCGAGAGCAATTTTGGACATTCTTCTGAACCACCTCCTCGCACAGACACCATGGATTCTGTGCCCAGCCAGGCCTGGAACACTGATGAAGATCTAGAGACACCCTACCTCCCTGTCAGGTACAGTCTCTCTGAGCCTGATGTCCTGGAGTCGCTCAAATCCCAGCCATGCCGAAGCCACTCTGCTCCATCTGGAGTCATTCCTCAGGACACCATGGACCCTCCTGCTTTACCCCCCAAACCTTACCACTCCCGGCTGCCAAACATGGAGAACGAGGAGGGGATGATAATTGAAGATGACGACAAACATCGCCCGTTGCATCGTAAAGTGTCCCAACCAGTGAGTGCTGGAAAGGAAGAGCAGGCCAGGGTGGCGTGGGAGCACGGCATCAGCGAGCAGTAGGGACAGCTCCTGGCTGGCATTGGCATTCCAGGTGTGGATACACAGAGAGAGAGCGGGACTCGGAGAACAGCAAACCGATTTTCTACTGCCGCAAGGTTATGTCTGAAGCCCACAAAAGCAATTGGGCCAGCATGGCAGGTTGCTGCTGTCCTTTTTAATTTCTTTTTACACCTTTCTGTTATGTTTTTTAACTTTCTGTGCAGTGGACAGTTTATTCCTTCTGCAGTTTCTTAACCACATCATACGGCATACGAGCCATAGAGACTTGCAGAAGCTGAAAAACACTATTTTAAGTGGAGGGGAAAACGGGAGGAATGTGGCAAGTTGATTTTGAACCTGCTTTCCTCCCAGTTCTGAGACGCACATGAGTAGAAGCAGTTGCACTAGGGACATATTTCTTTGCTGTACAGAATTGAAAGCTCATTGCTGAAATCAGGGATTCTATGAACTGTCAGGCTGGAAGGTGCATGAGCTGCAGGCAGTGGAAAGATGGCAATTCCAAGAAGAATTTGGCTCTTTTGAGAGCAGGATTGTACATATCTGTGCAGTGATCTCCCTGCATTGGTTCATAGGTGCTGAGGCAATCTAAGCAGTGCTGATGCACTGATATCCAAGATATCATTTCCAACAAACTCTGCCTCCTTTGTTTTTTATGTACTGTTTCATTTCTTAAATTTTGCTTTCACTGGCTAAGCCAACCTGCTTTCTCATGGGAATCATGTTATTCATCTGTGCTACAGAATGAGAGGAGGTTGGTGGCTACTGGAGCTACAACCTCGTTGTAGGCCTTTCCCATGCCCAGCTTTGGGCAGGCTGTTGACACCAGCATTTCTATTCCAGATTAAAACAAAACCAACCAAATTGAGTTTCTCATGCCACAAACTGGTTGATGACCCAGCCAGTAAAGAAAAGGTGGCTTAAATGCATCATATCCAACAATCCTTGCCTCAGGGCTGAACATCATAATTCTCACCAACTTCCATCACCCAGGAGCTGAGATTCATTCCTGTTAACTCAATATCCTCAGTCCCTCCCACAACTCACTGCAGCTGGTGTGAGAAAATCTCCCATCTCAGAGCAGACAGGAAACACCAAGATTTGAGCAATGCTTGGTATCAAATGTACACCCAGAGTCAGGGACATTAAAGGACAGTCAGGACCTGTAAAGAACAAGTGTTTGTTTCCTCTTTTGCTTCTTTAGAATGTGTAGTAAGAGCTGCTGCTTTTCTCTTCTGGAAGGTTGATTTCTTTTTCTCCTCAGGCAGCAATACAGCCTTTCCCCATCCCATGTTTTTTATTCATAAGCTCTAGAAAGGGCTGAAGAACATTGGGAGGGACACCAAGCCACACCACACAAACCAGAACCGTGCAGAGCTGAAGACAGTACAGGCCTATGAACCCAAAACATGCCTTTTAAAAGGAAAAAAAAATAAATCTGTGGGTAGTGTTCTTTACAAAGAACAGATCTTGGTTCTAAGAAACCTTTTATTCCTGTTTTCATACTTTTCAAGAAATTTTCAGTCAAAATAGTATCAAATATTTAATGTTTTTAGATGAACAAGCCAAAGCCACCTTCCTTTCCCTTGCCACACCCACACACATTTTCGCCTTCCTTATAACCCTTTCACCTGCAGACTGCAAAGCACACTCTGTAGGATGGAAACAGCCCTCCCTCTTTCCCACCACTGACAAATCTGAAGCACATTCAAATAAGACCTTCACCATATAAATTAGTGCCAGAAACAAGAACAGCACTCAACTTACTTCTTGAATTCTTGCCTAACTGCTCAGTTTTTCCTGCTAAAAGCAGCATAAAGAAGCAAAAAAGGATTATTATAAATCTTCTACAGGTCACCTTTAGCACTACCTCTAAATACAGTGACTGGGCAGAGTACATGGTTTCTGAACTGGCTAAAGATGGTCTAGCTGTATAAAGTCTGGACTCAGCAGTTGTATGAAGGGGACTATAAGAGGATTTGTTTTCTTTCTCAAGCTCTAGCCCATGCAAAACTACTAAGTTATAGATTTGTTTCTTAAATGGCCTATTTGGCTGGAACAAAGTCTCTCTTGCTTCCTCTATTTTGTTACTAACACAGGCTGCTTATAATCATTATATCCTTTACAATTTAAACAACGATAATAAAATCTGGCCTATAGTGGATGTTTCATCTTTAGCAGGAAGGAGAGTTTTCCAATGCTAGGACATCTTCAATGTTAACAAACCAAGCTGGATCTCTGGTATAGAAAAAAGGTAGGAAAACAACTGATGTTTTCAGTACAGGTAAGTCAAGGTAATTCCTTAGAAAAGGGTGAAATATTTTCATATATGCTATCCTCCAAGCCCACTGAGACTCTTCCAGTGAAGTTCTTAAAAGAATTAAGTTTTAATTCCATCTCCCTTGCCCCAGTTTCTTTTTTTTTTTCTTTTTTTTGTTTGTTTGTTTGTTTGTTTCCTACCAGCAAGACTAAAAGTAGTAAATGTAGTGACTTACCGAGCTTCCTTAATGTGAAAAACCAGCAGGTCTTGCAAATAAAACTTTGCAGAACCAAGAATGCAATTACCATGGGACTGAATCCCAGGCAGCTGGGAAACCTGCCCACCAGAGCTCTAATCAGTCTCTGAAAATGCATCATCCTGCTCTGATTAGAGACCTGGTACAACAGCAGTGAGTCCATTCGGGGAGTCTGGCATTCCTATGTATTTACAAAGGTTTGAAGATCAATCAGGTGATGTATACAAATACCTAATTTATGGCAAGTCCACAAAGAAGGGTGGAATAAATTGCTGAATTTACCAAATTTGAGCCTCTCTGGAGTTAAATTTCTGTTATTGTTCTGATATCTATCAAGTATTCTGTCTCCCTTTTCAGTGTTTGCCTTAAAGGGAGCAGAAGATAGAAAGACTATTATTAAGATTTTGTGAATCTTGGAACTAATATTGCCTGGAACTACTATTTCTCTGTAGGGTGAGGTGTCTTTTTGCATAGTACAACTCCAACATCAAGCTCAGTCCTGGTGTAGGTGGAAGCAACAGCAGTTGTTGCACTTGCCCAACAGGATTTGAAGATTCCTTGTATAAACCACAGCAACAAGATGTTTTGAACAGGACCTTGACATTCTATACCTAACTCTAATTGAAATCTCAGTGTACTTGCCTTCATTGGGTTTTCTTTGCATAACAAAATAGCATGTGCATTCCTGAGAAAAATTGGTGGAATTCTGCTATAAATCTCTCCATTGTCAGTGTACCTGCTGGCCCCATCTGAAACAAAACCAAGAAAGAGCTACAGTGGTAGAAGAAAAGCAATTAAAACAATTTCTCTGAATCCTACTTTTTTTTTTTTTTTTTTTAATTCCAGTAATTGGGTGGGTTTTATTGCTGTATGCAAGACTCAGATTCTTTTTTTGTATTTTCCTCTGTTTGGTTTTTAGTTTACTTACCCTTTTTTAGGTAAGGGATATTGTATATCCCTTCTGTGGGAGTATCAGCCAAAACTGGGGAGGCTGGAGAGAGCAAGAGCCTTTGGGAAACAAATTATGTGATATTTAAAATTTCCTCTGGTCATGCTTCTTTGTAAATACCCCCATTTGAATGCTGTGTATTTGTACAGGAAATTGAGCAAAAAATGTATAGATTGTGATGTCTGACTGGTATTCTGCCCTGTAAATGTGTTTTTAACCTCTGGCATTCTGTGCTTATTAAAAAAAAAAAAAAAAAAAAAAAAAAAAAAAAAAAAAAAAAAACCTCAAACCCCTTTTTTTTTTTAACCTTGGGATTTTTGTTTTTATAAAAAAAAAAAAAAAAAAAAAAAAAAAAAAAAAGGCAAAAACCTCTAACCACTTCTCTTTTGTGTATTCATGTTTAAAATAAAATGAAAACAGCTATCTTATCTATAATGGAAATCAAATTCAAAAGGAAAAAATTAATTTGTACAAGTGTCCTAAAGGTACTTCATTGTATATATTGTGATAGCATGTTTCCAGAAGCAACAAATAAGTGGTGTGAATTTTAGATGTAAATATCT
Source organism: Pycnonotus jocosus (assembly GCA_013400435.1). Lineage (NCBI taxonomy): Eukaryota > Metazoa > Chordata > Aves > Passeriformes > Pycnonotidae > Pycnonotus > Pycnonotus jocosus. Next base: position 279,927 of record VWYP01022446.1, read on the forward strand.
GCCGTTTGTTTTGGGTTCCTTTCCCTTACCCATTCACTCGACTGCTGTGATGTGGAATTAAAGATTAATACCTGATATTAAAACAGTACAGCTGTATGGTCATTGCTGTCCTCAGGCTGCTCCAAACCTTCACAAGAGAAAAGGAACAGCCCTCACTTCCCACCCTTGTGTGAATTAGAAAAATGGGGGGCAACCAAAAGGACTTTGTGTGTGGTGCGGGAACAGCTTCCATGTTACTCTTTTAGCTGACAGTGTTATTTAATATCAACTTCTCGAAGCAAGCAGCAGGTACAGCCCCTCCTGGTCTGCTCAGGTCGATGGATGTGGCACTTGCAGCAGTCCTGGGGCAACTCTTTCAGAGACAAAGCTCTCCCCAGGACAGCTGTGGAGTGCTGGCTGCCACGTCCTTATCAGCTGGGGTTAAACCACCACTGTTTCACTGCTTAAAAGATTGCTACTCTTTTATTGCAATAGTACTTAAATAGTGATCATTTTAACAGAATAGATATGAAAGAATAGTAGTTAAAACATGTAGGAACACAGGATCTGGGAATTCAAAGCTATGGTGATATATTCAGCCTCCTAATCTCAAATTTTCTTCCATTACCACTAGTACACCAGGTCATGGTACAGGAGGCAAAAATAACTCATTTAATGTCTTGACAAACCAACAAAAAAACTTCTGAAACCTATCTCGAAAGACATTTAGAAGCAAGTCTGACTCTTCAGCTGGCCTGAGGATGTACATGGACTGCCAAGGCACCCTTTGCACACACCACATACAATACTGAGAAGAGAAACTGTAACAGGGTCCTTCAGTGTATCTGAAGTATCAAAGCGTGGCTTAGCTAAAATGTTCACCTGATGCCTGAAGAAGTCTGTATCAGTCAGACAATAGAATCAGAATCATTCAGGTTGGAAAAGACCTCCAAGATCACTAAGTCCAACCTTCAACCAAATACCACTCTGCCCTCTAATCCACATTGTGAAGTGCCACTTGGTTTTTGAATGCTTCCAGAGATGGCGACTCCACCATTTCCTTGGGCAACCTGTTCCAGGGCTTAACCATCCTTTTAGTGAAGAAATGTTTCCTAATATCCACCCTGAACCTTCCCTGGCACAACTTGGGGCCATTTCTTCTTCTCCTGTCACTTGTTCCCTGGAAGAAAAGGCTGACCCACATCTGGCTACAACCTTTCAGGCAGCTGTAGAAAGAGATAAACCCTGGTACCCTCAGCCACTCATCCTAGGACTTATGTTCCAGGCCCTTCACCCTGTCTTCAATCAGACCCTTTAAGATTGTTTCTAGGCCAGCTTATTAAATCTTGGTTAAGTATGTATTTTTCATTCAGATAAAAACTATTTATTAACCAAGCACAGGAAATAAAAACTGTGTCTTAGCACAACAAAAGATGTGTGAAACCCTCAGCTTTAAGCAAGAGTTTAAAAAAATACTCTAGTTTCTGTTAAAACCAACAGAACAATTTTTTTTCAGTGGAAGTCCAATACTTTCTTTAAGCTGCCACTAGTCAGATTGAAATCTAAATCCCAGAGTCCAAATACCTCTTCTTATCTAAATAAGAAAACTTCAGCACAGTTTCAATATATGACTTGTCCAGCTCAGAATGAATTCCATTACAAAGCTGATAAGAGGAGAAATTAAACCTCTAGAAATTACTCCAGCCTGGCAGATGAAATATTCAGCCTTCTACACCCTATGCATAAATGTGCCTCCTTTTGTAAATGATTCTTAGCAAGCCATGGACATTAACACAGTTCACAAGGCAGAGCTCTGAGCTCAGGTGTCTTAAGCTTCACACACCACTTCTCCCTTTTGACAGGCTTTACTGTCAAATTGTTTTTGACAATTTTTTTAAAGTTTATTTTAAATTAACCCCGAGTTTGGAATAGTAGATCTATTACACTTCCTCTTCTATTCAGCATTCATTCACAGCTGCCCTGCTTTACCTTTTCTCAAACTGTTTCCCCTCCCCTCAACAGAGTTCACTTCTTTGTCCTGGCAGCCCAACACCCGAGGCTGAGCCCCTTCATCCCCCCCATGACTGAGAGAGATTTGTGTTCTCAGATGGCAGAGCCAGCACAGCCCCAGCCCCCACAGCTGCCAGGAACATCCCCCATTTATCTGCACTTCCCAATGACTCCAATCCCCACAGATCCACCGAGCCAAATTACCTCTCCTGCCCACTCAATTGGCTGATTAGCCCAGAGCTGAGAAGGTTCCAGGCAGACCTGAGAGCACCTTCCAGTGCCTAAAGGGGTTCCAAGAGAGCGGGAGAGGGACTTTGGACAAGGCCCTGGAGTGATAAGGACATGAGGGAATGGCTTCACAAAGGCTAGGGTTAGATTGGATACCAGGAAGAAACAACAGTGAGGACCAGCACAAGCTCTCCATCACCCAGGTCTCAGCCAGGACAAATCCATAATGCTCCAGAGAGACAGAGCTGGGAGGGTGGAAGAACAAACAGAGCCCCAAAAGCCTCACCAGGGATCAAAAACAAGCACAAGGTAAAATGCAAGGAATCCATTCTAGCTGCTGAAACAAACTATAGATAAAAAGAAGGGGAAAAAAATAACCCAAAAACAAAAGGAGTTCTTGTTCTTCCTCAGACCCATTTGAGGATCCCATATTGAAATACAGAGGCTCATTTCCCAATCCAAAACCAAATAAAATCACTCCTCTCCTGTTCCATAAAAAAATGTATAAAGTTCCTAGTTTGAAGATGTTTCATAACTGCACTGTTTTGATAGGTAAACTCTGTCCTTATCATGACCCTCCTAGAGTCTCCTAATTCCAAATTTAAACCCTATTTCCACCTAATTTAGAAGCCACTTCATCTCACAGTTATTTTGGCCTCTATCCTGATAGGAAACAAGGGCACTTTAAGCCACCACTTTAGTGGGCACTGCGTGTAAGTTTATAAAAGCCAATAATCTTCCTAAAGTATACTGATATTGAGTAATTCTGGAAATCATTACGGACTGACTTAATATATTAATATTGATATTAATAACCACCTTTGGAGAGATAACGAGATCTAGAAATGTGCAAAACCGCCTCTCCTAATAAACACATGATGTACTCTCACTGGCAATTAGTGTCCTAATTACTGCTCACCTGCTGTGACCTCTCCTGAATCAGGTGCTCCTCCTCCCCACACTGCCTGTCTCCCCTCGCCAGGCACCTCGCTCACTTGCACCTGATGACCTGCAAGAAAATTCTGATTAGGCACTGTCCCAGCAGGCTGCCTCAAGAGCCTGCCCGTGCAAGAGAGCCCAGGCAGCTACATGGAAGCTCCCTTGCTGTAGCACAGGGTTGTGTGACTTTACCTCTCCCTTGTTTCACTGGAATGATAGCCCAGGATACACAGTTACATGTAAAGCTGCACAGGGAGCTATCAGCAGGTGCGTGCTCCTCTCCCAACTCCAAGGCGATTTCAGTTATAAACTCACAGTGTTGGGGATTGTTGAAGGTAGTTAACAGCACAAACTATGAGGGCTTTTGGAACAGAATCAAAATATTCTGAGTTGGAAAAGACCCACGAGGATCACTAAAATCCAACTCTTAGCCCTGACACAGGACAATCCCAAGAATCTCTCTATGTTCCTGAACAAAATGTAATAGGCCCAGCGACTAGGATATTAAATTGGAATTAAACAAAAAAATTAATTCTTTCTGCAAAAACAGTCACCCAAAAAGCCAGAAACAAGTGCATGTAGGTTGCTATTTTGATCTCTCAGCTGTCCCACCTCAAAGCATCCAGTCCTTGTACCTCACAGGATGTACCCAGAGCCACACGTGACGGCTGTGCCATGCTGGCACCGAGCCCGTCCCTGCCCCTCCCACCCCTCACGGGACAGCCATCCCACGCGGCTCCTCTGCCCCGCCGACTCTCTGCTCCCCAGGGGCCTCAGCGACTCCTAAGCCTCACTTTGCGCTGCCCCGCATCGCCCGGCCACAGCCGCAGACGGGTGAAGGGCGGAGCCGGGCCCGGGGCGGCCCCGCCCGCCCACAGGTGTGAGGATCTGCCCCTTTCCAAGATGGCGCCCGCAGCCGCCCTCAGGGAGCGCTCGCGAGGCCCTTCCCGTAACAAAGATGGCAGCGAAGGGGGCGGGGACCCGCGCCGCGTGCCGGCGCTCCGCTGCCTTCCCCCAATCAGCGGCCGCCAACTCTCCCGTGGAGGCAGCAGCGCGGCCAATGGGAGCGCAGAGCGTGGCGGCCGGGAGGGGAGCGGGCCAATGGGGCGGTGGCGGCGGGGGCAGCCGGCGTGGGGTGGTGGT
>VWYP01022448.1:0-110788 GCA_013400435.1 Pycnonotus jocosus
TGAGGGCGCCGTGCCCTCACCCGGAATGGCGGCGCAGCCTCCCCGGCGCGGCGAGCACGTGATGGCGGAGCGGCGGGAGCAGAGGGCCGGGCCGGGCCGGGCCGGGCCGGGGAGGAGAGGGGAGGGGAGGGGCGGCCGGCGTCGCCGATCCCCGCCCAAGGCGAGATCGGGCCCTGAGGCGAAAGCCAGGGACTGTGTGTGACCTTGTGGTTGGTTGTGGCGCCAGCGCGCAGCTGTCATGCTGAGAAAGTAGTTGCGTCTGTGGTTTTATTGTCACTGCAACCCTTGATTTACGCTCTGTCTTGAAGCGTGTGTGTGTGTGTGTGTGTGTGTGTGTGTATGTTTAGGAGTTGTAGCTGCTGTGGGGAGAGATGCCCAATTACTAATGGTGAGGTTTTACTCATTGCATTACGTGCAAGGATAAGCTTGTGGCAATGGCAAAGACTTGGAGGGGGAAAGGCTGATTTTTTCCCCTCCTGGGACCGTGAAGAGGGTTAGTTAGTCGTGTCGGAAGGCATCAGGATTCTTGGCCGTGAAGTAGCAGGAGGAGATGTTGCTGATGCAACATAAAAGATCATCTAGTTGTAGCAGTTAATGCTGGCCGTGTTTCCACTTGGACATAGGGCCAGGGAAGTTCCCACTGTTTCAAGGCAAGCCACCGAGTTGCACTGGCAGAGCCTGTTGTTGGACCAGGTCGTGTCCAGTTGCTCCTTTTCAGTTGGAGTTTTATTTATCTTGTCCTTTAATACTAGTTTACTTCAACGTGCAGATTAGGTAAGAATTCTAGGAAGAATTACAGTGTTTATGCTTGTAGTCAGGAGTCAAAATTGAATAATTTCACTATTCGTAGTGGTTACTGTCTTAAATATGCTATTGTTTGGTGTAATATGAATCCTACACTTTCAAAGACAGCACATATTCAGTAAAGGAATTTCTATCATACTTTCCTCAAGGAAGGCCTACAAAAGTAATGCAGATGTGAAAGAATAGATTTATCAGATGCAACCCAGTAAATCTCTTAGTAGGATTAGAAAGCATAGCAATTTTAGCATAGGGATTCTCCTGTCACTAGAGTTACGAATTGTAGTCTGTCATGAGGCTGTGTAACAAAAACATACAGTGGTTTGGGTTGGAAAGGACATAAAAGATCATCTAGTTCCAACCCCCTTGCTGTGGGTTGGGAGACTTTTTACTATGGTGCCTTTTACTAGACTAGGTTGACCAAGCACCATCCAACCTGATTGTGACCTTGACCACTTCAGGGCTGAGGCATACACTTCTCTGGGGAACCTGTCCCAGTGCTTCATCATCCTTTGAGGAGTTCATACGTTGAGTTGAACAGTGCAGGTTGAAAGCTAGGTATGTGTAAGCATGGTGGGTAGCTTTTAATTTTAATTTTAATTGTGATGAGAGGGAGAGACAAGATTTGCTTATGTCATTAACTGTATTTCTAATTTTGCTCAGGATGGCAGCTTTTGCAAATGAGCTGTGAGAGTTAACATCCCTCTCAATGACTGGCTGAGTGAAGGTCTCTTACATGGCAGGTAGGGGGAAACCCCAAGCTTGCAAGGTCTATGTGTAGACTTGAGTGCTCCTTAGCTGAGAACCGGGGTCTTCCGAGGCTGTAGATTGGATCTCTAAAGGGGAAGGAAAGGAATTGAACTCATGACCAGGACTTTGTGTTGGGGTTCCAGTTGCTTGTGCTTTACAATAGCTGTTGCGCTTGAGTCTACTGCAAGGCTGAAATGTATAAGAACTCTTTTGACTGTCTTTATTCTTGGCCATGCAATAACAATCTTCTCCTTTGTTCTCACTTGACAGGAATAATGTTTCCAACATGTCTGTGCAGTCGCTGCTTTGTGAAAGAATTGCTGCTGCCAAAGACTTGATTAAGAGAGCAGAAGCCCTTTCCAAGTCCCAGAAAAGGAGAATAGAAGGTGGGGCAAAGCTATGTAGCAAACTGAAGGCTGAGCTTAATTTCTTACACAAGGTGGAGGCAGGGAAAGTGGCCGTTAAAGAATCCCATCTGCAGAGTACAAACCTTACTCACCTCCAAGCCATTATTCAGTCAGCAGAGAACTTGGAGGATGTTGTCAGTGTCCTCCATGTCTTTGCTTACGAGGACAGGTTTGGAGACAAACAGACGCTGGTGGTAGATGTTGTTGCAAATGGAGGTCACACGTGGGTGAAAGCCATCGGTCGCAAAGCTGAAGCCCTGCATAACATCTGGCTGGGAAGAGGCCAGTATGGTGACAAAAGTGTCATTGAGCAGGCAGAGGACTTCCTACAAGCAAGCCGTCAGCAGCCAGTGGAGTACAGCAATCCCCACATCATCTTTGCATTCTACAACAGCGTGTCCAGTCCTATGGCAGAGAGGCTCAAGGAGATGGGAATATCTGTGAGAGGAGACATTGTTGCTGTGAACTCACTGGTAGAACCATCTGCAGAAAATGAGCATCTTAGCACCAGTGAATCAGATGAAGAAAGCCCTGAACTCCTGCAGGTGACCAGAGTAGACCGGGAGAATTTAGTGGCCAGCATTGCTTTCCCTACCCAGATCAAAGTAAATGTCTGCAATAGAGTTAATTTGGACATCACCACCTTAATAACCTATGTCTCTGCACTGAGCTATGGTGGCTGCTACTTTGTCTTCAAAGAAAAGGTGCTGACAGAGCAAGCAGCCCAAGAAAGAAGGGAGAGAGTCCTGCCTCAGCTGAAGGAGTTCATGGAGGGAAAAGAGCTCTTTGCATGTGAATCTGCTGTCAGAGATTTTCAGTCCATCTTGGAAACGCTGGGAGGACCTGGAGAGAAAGAGCGAGCTGCGTTGCTTGTTGAAAGAATTAATGTGGTGCCAGATCAGCCCTCTGAGCGTGCCTTAGGACTAGTGGCTAGTTCAAAAATCAACAGCCGCTCTCTGGCCATTTTTGGGACGGGGGACACTTTAAAAGCCATCACCATGACTGCAAATAGTGGGTTTGTGAGGGCAGCAGCAAACCAAGGTGTCAGGTTCAGTGTTTTTGTCCATCAGCCACGAGCATTGACAGAAAGCAAAGAGTCTTTTGCCACACCTCTACCAAAGCGCTGCCCGTCTGATAATGGAGTATAAGTCATTAAATGAGTTAGTGACCTGCAGTGGAGGCATTTGCAGAAACAGAAAAATCATAGCAATACAGTCATGGGTGTGTATCAATGATGACAGCAACTAGCAGTGGAAGAGCTCCTCAAGGGATTTGTAATATCTTTACTCTTTCCTTGAGGTTATATTTTGTCCAGCTGACCATTAATTTATTCAGTAAAGAATAAGAATTCAATGTAAAATTTTAACTGGCTTACAATGTATTAATTGTATCCATCCCCATTAAAAAGTTCAGTTGAAACACAGTTACTGAGGTGCCCTTGTTATTTTTGTCCACTTCAGAGAGGTAAAATTCATCATTTTAGATGAACTTCCAGCTTGATTTCCATGGAACTTAAATCTTTCTTTCCCCTATTCTATTCAAGCTTATTTTTGGTTGATTCAGAGGGACCTTCTGCAGAGACGTGTGCCTTTTTGGGAGTGTGAAGATATGTAGCCATGAATAGAAACCAACTTAAGCCTTCCTTGTCTTACTGAAAGGAACCTCTGTATGTATACCATGGTTTAACTGAATTGGGCAACAGCTTTAAAATTCCTGGAAAAAACAGTTGAAATTGGGAGTTTATTTGCATTGATACACTGTGGTTCTTGGGCTGAACTGGACAGCCAGTGGCAGCAGACTAAGGAGGCACATCCACTTCACTTTTCTCTTAGCCTTTGTGTAAATGCAAAGTCTTGCTGGTTGTAAAGCCCAGCTCAAAGCTTCAGATAACAGAATCCTAAACTGAGCCAGCACCCAGGCAGTTTTTGATATTAGCATGCTCTTTACTGAGGACTCATGGTGAACTTGAATCTGGCTTTGTTGCACGTGCTTTACCTAAAACAAAGCCTCAGTGAGGTCCTTCAGTGTTGGAGTGATGGAGGAGAATTGCAGGATATGTTCTTAAATTCTAGTTTGCTCTGTAGTAGAGAGAAGCCTTTTTGCTTGTGGTGTAGTTGCTCTTTTTATTCAAAGTGTAGAATAAACAACTATTTCTTCCGTTGTATTTTTTTTTTCTTTTTCTTTGCCCAGGAGAAATTTGCTGTGTAGGAGGCTTTATCATGGGGGTTTTTTTTGGTTGGGTTTTTTTTTTGGTTTTGTTTTTGGGTTTTTCCCCTGAATGTTGTAATGACAGCACTTGCTGTTTGGTATTAATTTTCATCAGTTTCCTAGTGGAAAATTTTGAGATATCAGAGTGAAGCTCTGAGCCCCAAGTTATACATTTTTATCAGGTCAGTGAAAGAGATACCCACTGAATATTTTATAGGCTGTTGTTCAACACAATTGCATTATAATGCAGCTTAGTAGTTAAGGCAAAGAACATTCTCTTGCCCCTGCGCTCTAAATTTCTTCACACAGTACAATGTATTTGCAGTGCTGCCCTTAGCTGTAGGCTCAAACCATTTCTTTCTCGTCCCCAGCAGTGATGCAGAGACACTGGAATGCCAGCAAGACTGCTCTGCATGCCTTGTTCAGCTGAGTAAGATGGACTCTCAAGGGCCAGAAGTGTGCTTCTTGTTGGTGGGATTCTTGGTTTGCTCTTACTATGCCTGTAGAGTAGAAGGTTAGGAGTTGTCACCAGCACCACGTGCTGCTTAGCTTTAGCTGAAGCTTTTAGCAGTGTGGAGGGCAGTCTGCTCTCTCTGCCCCCCATTTTCTGTGGCTCCCTGAAGTAGTTAATGAAGTTTTAGATGGGTGGAACTGGATTTTGGGTTTTGCTGCTTCAACATCCAGTATACTACCTGCCGGTTTCTCAGTTCCTCCTTGGTGAGTTCTAACAAAACATCTAGCTTGTTCCTACAGTCTAACCCAGTGTAATGAAACCTCATGGCAGGATTCATTCCCCACTGTATTCATTAATTTTCTTGAAAGTTCATCTGAAGGGAAAGGAGGACCAACACAATGAAACAATAATATGTTGGCCGTGCTGCAGAAATACAAGTCTGCCTTAGTAGTTAACAGCACAAGCTTCACCATGCGGGAGCTTAGAGGGGTAGTAATCTATCGTGGTGTGATGGATTTACCAGACACAACCAGAGAGGGCTCTGAAGTGTTATAAACAGCTGGAAGGAAAGTACCTTTCATTTCTGCCATGAGAGCTCTTAATCTGGACACCTGTGTGATGTCTCCTCTGCAGTAGGTGTGGGAGTAGGGCTTGGGGAGGCTATCTGTCTAAAGAGAAAAAGAAATAGAACTGTGTGTTTCAAAACAAAAAGAAATAGAACTGTGTGTTTCAAAACTATGTTTCTGGTTTGCATCACATGTCCTGAAAAAGGGTACAGGAGACCTCCTAGTAAATAATTTATGAACAAATAACCTGGGAAAGGGGGGTTCTTTTTGTCTGCGGCTAAGAGCTGTAACAGGTTCCACAAAACAGCTTACTATTTCATAGATTCATGAAATGTTAAAGGGTTAGAATGGACCTTAAAGATCATCTAGAACCAACCTTGCCTGCCATGGGCAGGGACACTTCCTACTAGATCAAGTTGCTCAAGGCCTTGTCCAACAACATTGCCAGGGATGGGGCATCCACAGCCTCCCTGGGCAGTCTGTTTTTTACTGCAAGTGTCTTACCACACTTGCAGTAAAAAAATCCTTCCTAATATTTAACCTAAATTTTCCCTCTTTCAATGTGTACCCATTACTCTTTGTCCTGTCATTGCAGTTCCTGATGAAGAGTCCCTCTCCAGCTTCCCTGTAGGTCCCTTTCAGACACTGGATGGTTGCTGAGGTCTCCACACAACCTTCTTTTCTCCAGGCTCAACAGCCCCAACTTTCTCAGCCTGTGTTCATAGGGGAGGTGCTCTAGTTCTCTTATCAGCTTTGTAGCCTCCTCTGGACTTGCTCCAACAGCTCCATGTCCTTTTTATGTTGGAGACACCAGAACTGTGCACAGTACTCCAGGTGGGATTTCCCATGAGCAGAGTAGAAGGGCAGAATCACCCTCCTTGACCCTCTGGCCATTTCTTTGTTATGCAGCCCAGGATTCAGTTGGCTTTCTGGGCTGTGAGCACACACAGCAGGCTCATGTGGAGTTTTTCATCACTTGTCATCTGTCCACCAATGCTGTAGCCATGTCATGGAAGGTCAGCAGATCTGTCAGGCATGATTTCCCCCTTATGAAACCATTTTGGCTGTTATCAGTCACCTCTTTGTTGGCCAGATACTTTAGCATAATTTCCAGTAGAATCTGCTCCGTGACCTTGCCTGGCACAGAGATGAAACTGATGTGGTCAGTAGTTCCCTGGGTCTTTTGCTTTACCCTTTTTAAAAATGGGGGGTTACGTTTTGCTTTTTCCCATTATCAGGGAGTTCACCTGACTGCCAAGATTTTTCAGAAATGATGGGTAGTAGCTCAGCAGCTTTGTCTGCCAGCTCCCTTAGGACCCATGGATGAGCTTCATTGGGTCCCATGGACTTGTGCACATTCTCAAACCTGAGGTGGTCTCAAACCTGATCCTCTCCTACAGTCAGCTCAGGGTCTTCATCCTCCCAGTCCCTGCATTGCCTTTCTTGACGTGGGTGGTGTGACTGGAGCACTTGCCATTGAAGACAGAGGCACAGAAGTTGAGAACCCCAGCTTCCTCTTTGTCCAGAGTAGTCAGGTCTCCCTTTTCCTTCTGGAAAGGGCCCACATTAGCCCAGTCTTTCTCTTGCTTGCAATGTGTTTGTAGAAGCCCTTCCTGTTACCCTTAATATCCCTGGCCAGACACAGTTCTAACTGGGCCTTGGCTTCTCTGACCTTGTCCTTAGCTTCCCATACAATTACTCCTCTCTTTTCAGGCTCTCTGTCCTCATGTCCAATTTCTGAAAGCTGCCTTTCTCACTTTGAGTTTGCACAGCAGCTCCTTATCCATAGAGGCCTCCTGGCGTTTTTGCTCAGTCTCTTCCTTGTTGAGATACCTTCTCCTGAGCTTGGAGGAGGTGATCCTTGAAATTCAGCCAGCATTTTTGTACCCCTCTGCCTTCCAGGGATCTATCCAATGGGACTCTACCAAATAGGTCCTTGGAGAGGCCAAAGTCTGCTCTTCCTGAATTCCAGGGTCGTGAGCTTGCAGTGTGCCCTCCTCACTGTTCTCAGGATCATAAACACCATCTCCTGGTCACTCCAGCCAAAGATGCCTTGAAGCACTGCATTCCCCACCCGCTCCTTCCTCTTGGTGAGCACAAGGTCCAGTAATGGCACCAAAGATACTTTTTTCCTTCTTTGTCAAATGGATCCTATCATCCCTCAGTAAACCAGGCTTGCCAAAGTGAGTCCCATGAGTCTGAGTAACCAAAACCCTGGCTAGGGCACCATTGCTCTAGCCATTTGTTGTCCTACCAGATTTGTCTGTATATTTCCAGTCCCTCTCCTTTGACCTGGAGGATTGATGAAAAACTGTATGAATTCTAGGGCCCTTTGCTATCTCTCCCAGGGCTACTTAGTCCCTCCTAATGTTTCCCAGACTGGTGCCAGCTGTATCACTGGCTCCCATATGGAACAGTAATAGTGGATAACAGTCTCTATTTGAGTAGGCTTGGGAGCTTCTCAGTAATGTCCCAGATCCAGGCTCCTGGAAGGCTGCACACCTCCCTTGAGACTGGGTCAGGCTGACAGATGAGTGCCTTTGTACCTCTTAAAGTGGAATCACCCACTTCTATCACCTGCCGCCTTTTCTTGGTTGAACTAGTTGTTGATTTCTTTATTTGTGGAGCAGGTTGGGCAGCTCCAGTTATCTCTTGCTCTCTGAGGTCCGTCTGGGTCATCAAGCTCCTTCTCCCAATGGCTTTTGACTGAGTTGAAGGCATATTTATTCCTCTTCTAGTTCGATGGGTGATGACTCACTCCCTAAGTTTTGTGCTCTACCTTTGCACTCTGCTCATTCAAACAGCCGCTTGTGCTCCCTGGAGCTGTTTAAATCTCCCTCAGATACCTCTGGCAATGCCTCCTCCTTGCCAGTGATTTTTCACTGATTAATCTGTTTTGCATTATTACAGGATATAGTCAAGGCTAGGTGCATGGTAACAGTGCACTTCTGCATGGTAATTCATTATGGCCTTTCAATCCTTTGCATTGAAGTTAATATGCTTACAGCCTTTTTACCCTGATGAGGGCTTTGAGTGAGTAAATGGGAGGCAGCTGCTTCATTCCACTTCTTGCTGTGACTCTAAAGAAGTGTGTTTCCATAATTTTCCTTGCTGTACTGCGTTCAGAAATCTTGAATATCCTCTTGGGCATCCTCTGAAGAAGTTTCTCCAAGCCAGAAGTGAGAGGGCAGTGGCCCACATTTTAACATGGTAGGTCACCCAGAGAAAGCAGTAAAAAGCAAGTGGCCTCTGTATTCCTGGGATCAGAAGTGGGTGAGTTCTGTTTGCAGTATTCCTTCACAGCTGCTGCTACAGAGCTGGCAGACTTGTTTTGCAGTGACACTTTAGTGTGGCCAGTAAGTGCAACTCTGTTTAAAAGCCTCTGTATCTGGAGCCACCGTGTGGTGATTTTCTCCATTACCACTCCGTTTTGAGCAACACGGTGTTTGTTCTTGAATAGTTTTTTTTTTCCTTTTATTAATTTCTGCCAATCATATAGGCAACATTTTAGGAATTTTAAACCCTTTCTACATGTCCCTGGGCATCTTGAGGGTTTTATTGTTATTTTCTGTCTCTCTATTGCATCTTGCAATAAAAAACTCAGAATATAGATGTTCTCTTTTTCATGTTTTGTTTTGCTTATCAGTCAAACTGAAGTGTATTGTTTTCAGACTCTAAAAATTGTTTTATAAGATGAAAGAATGCTGGCTTGGAAACAAAATGGGTTTTGATTGCAATATTTGGTGCCTTTTATATTGCCTTTGAATATACTGGTGATCTGCTCATATAAACCCGTGTTCTGGTTTGGTGCATTTAGATATCTTTTACTTAATGTCACCAATAGAGGATTAGACGTCGAACTTACCTTATTTATGACTTTGCGAATGAGCCATTAGAAGATGGAAAATGATATTTGAAATTAGTTTGAATAAATGGAAATCCAAGACTTTTCCTTTCTTCCAACATCACACTTTGTCTACACTACATGAGGCGCTAGAGGATATGGACATGTCTCACTTGCTGCTATGGATTTTGAGGGATTTTTGTTTAGTGGAAGTTTTCAGCATTAAGTTTCCTGGGAAAGGTGGAATCCTAAATCTTTATAGGGAATGTTTTTCTCGTGACACTTCTAATTTATTTTAGATTGTTTCTGTATGGTTTCTGAGGAGAGCCAATATCTCTGTTCTGTGCAGCACTCAGCCTGCTCTCTTTGCTCCAACAGTAAGAATATCAAACAAAGAATGCTGCAATTGATGCCAAGCAGTAGGAAGAACTTGGATATTACATGAGAAATAAATCAGTAAGTTAAGTTTTTAGTACATTTGCGGTTTTGTGTATGTTCTTTACTTGCTGTTGTTCTGGTTGACAAAACTTATAGATCAATAATTTATTTGCCATTGTACCTGCAAGCCATGAAAACACTCAGAGATAGTTTTTGCATGTCTGTAGACGCAGCTGTTTAAAAGTTAATGGGCTAAATAGTGGTTTGTGTTTCAAACTGCCCCTGTCACTTGAGGATACCTTTAGCAGATGTAAAGCATTCTGCTGAAGTCAGCTGGAGCCTGTCTGAAAATGCTTTCACAACCCTGCTTCTAGTTCCTGCAAACTGAAAGTAGGCTTGGTCATAACAGAAATAAAATAAGGAAACACAAGCATCAGTTGTATGAAATATGTTAGAGGTGACATTAAAAAACAAACCCCAAAACACCCTAAAATGTTTTTAATCTTTTTTTGTTGAAGTGGACCAAGGAAAGAATTTACAATAATGACGAAGCGTGTATTTGCGATGACATTCTTTATTTCAGGTTATTATGCAAGCAAAATGTCACAGGTCAACTGTTATCTAATTAATCTGGTAAAGTAAGCAAGAATTAGATGGGGTTCTGGAACTGAAGGCTGCAGTTACAGTTTTCCTGCAAGGTGTAGTTCTGGGAATAGCTCTGCCATCTAGCTTGCAACAGGCACCTCACCTGTGTTCTTGATGGTGAAATCCACACTATAGGTAAGTGGGTGTCAGATCACTGCTTTTTCATCAAGTTTTAATGTTGCAATTTACTCTAGAGAAAAAATAAAAAAAGAATGAATATCAAGTTACTACACGGCTCAGAAGTGTGACTTTAGGGCATTGTAAGTTATTCCCTATGAATGCTGTGGAAATTAAGATTGTACCTACATAAACTATTGTACAGAATAAGCAAACAAAACCCTCTCTTCACAGCTTCATTATTCCATTGTATATATTTAAATGATCCTCACTTATAATGTCTCTTACAGAAGGTGAATGATCCTCACGTATAATGAAATATGTAATATGAAATAATATAATAAAAATACCCCAACTCAAACCTCAAATCAACAAAATAAGAAAACCCCCACAAAATCCCTCCTTTATCAAAATCTGATAATGAAGCTGTGCCCCTGTATTAATTAATGAGACTGAGTACATGATAAAGCAGTTCAGTGTGGTAATGAGAAATATGGAGATACAGGCCACAGAACTTGATACTGTGTAGGTACCAAAATCCTCCTCAGATCCTTCTTCTGTAGGGGTTACTTTGGACCATCTTTATTGAGATGGTTCACCAGAGTGAAATGACACTTAGACATACCACAGGCCTTCATAACAGTGGAGTTGACCATATAAATATGTTTTCATTTTTGGTGTGGTTTGGCTTGTGGTTTTTTTCCTATATTAGAAATGTGCATTAAAAGCCATCATTAACTATATCCACAACAGAAACTTCTTCCAGGTCAGGGGAGGTCTGACCTCTTTGCTTCACATACAGCTGTAAAACGCACTATGCATAATAACACAATTTGTCTTAAGGAATGTCATCTTCCTCTCAGTTGCAGCAATTTATTTATGTTTTTGAAATAAGGAGAGGCTGGATATGTGGTATGCCATATATCCTGCCAAAAATAGACTATAAGGAAAAGCAGCGTTTTAATTCATCCTGCTGCCTTAGTGCAGGAAAGGTGGGAGATTGGAGTAACAAAACTGAGATATCAATAGTGTGGATGGTCAAAGACAAAATGGGTCTTACCAGATATTTCGGTGGATGACTCCTGGGTTGATTCTTGGCTTGGCTTCACACTGGGCTTAGGGGTAGACTCATCACTTGACTCTCCACTCAGCTCCCAAAAGGTCTGTTCACCTTCTTGCACTTCGTTGTTCCCAGCTTGCTCTGTGCCGTTCTCCTTGTGTGAGTCTCCGCTGTAGTCCAGGGGCAGCTCTGTGCTTGGTTGTGTGCTCGGATCACTGCTTTGCTCCACGCTTGTTGCCTCAAGCTCGGGGGTAACAGGAGTACCTACAAATAAAGTGAAAGGAATTTACAGGATGAGAAGCATGGTTTGAAAAGTTATTTCTAGGGATATCCAAAAATGTGTGTAGTTCTTTTTATGGATCAGAGATCCCAAGTAGGAGTTTAGGGAGGGGGAGAAAAGTAACTCTAGGAGTAAGTACAGTATGAATGTGAATCTTACATAAATTGACAAAGGTGGATTTGCCAATGTTTTTTACTCACCTTGTGCCTTTAGTTGATCAACCAGGATCAGAATCAGCACTGCTGAAAGGATTGTCATCTTTTTCAGCATGGTCATCTAAATGCCGAGTAAAGAACAAGCCTTTGGAGCAAAACTTGAAATGTGTGGTGAACAAAAAGCCCTGGGTATTTAAAGGCAAGCTCCTACATCTGTGTGCTTTGACATCTGCCTGAAAATAACAGGTTACAAAACCAACATCAAATTACATTCCCAAAACGTAGGATCTGTCAGAGACTGTAATCAGGCAATTCCTGCCCTTTGCTTCACGGTGAGATAACCTTTGCTGCAAGCAGTAAAGGACTTTGGGGGCAGAGATGTGGGACAGCAGCAGCCCAAACTGCAGTAGCACTGACAGTGATGTCACTGTGTCCCTCAGGCAATGCTGGTTTCTCCAGACAATTGATCCTGTTGGTTTTGAATGAGGATCTTCAAAATCCTTTGGTATGACACTTGACAGATTGAATATTCCTTATTGGTAACAGGTGAAAGGTGAAGTGTGACTAAAAAATGTGCACCTGTCTTCTGTGCTGTAAGGAAATAATAGCAGTGTGAAAGAACTGTAATGTTTTGGTCAAGCATTTAATTGGAAAATCTTCCTTTTTCATTGTTGTAAACTTGTGTGTTTAGGTGTGTGTTGTTCAGCCTGCGATCTTTCAGTCCCATAACGATGCACTTGAAAGGTTTGGAAAGAACCAGAAAGTCAAAGGAGGACGTGTCTCCTGCGTGTGGTTTGATTAGCAAAACACTGTTATTATTCTGGGAGCCATTTCTGATGCAGAGAAGTTGCTCTGATTGAGTTCATGCAGTTCAGTTCCCCATGACCTTCCCCATCCAGGGAAGTGGGTCATGACCACACTGAGAGGTTGTGGCAATTGTGACCAGGTAAGTTTGGTTTTGGGGTCTGCTGAAGGAGTAGTGAACCTCAGGGCTGTGAGAGCAGCTCTCTGTGCTGCAGATAGAGAATTGTAGGCCTGGCTCTGTATATTACACTTGTATGAATGCATGGTGTAATTGCCACAATTAGCAATTCTGCAGTAATTAGCAGAATTAGGTTAATGTCAAATCAACGTAAAAGAATTCAGGATCTGGATCTGTAAGATTTGCTCCTGCCCTGTTTCCCTGATTTCACTTGTTTAATATTGCATCAACTAAGTTTTTGAGCACAGTGTTTCTTTCAAGTTGCTTCTACCTCTAGGGTTTGCCTGAGGCATTACTCTTCTAATCAAGCTTTTTATGATGCAACAGAAGGATTTTATTTTTTTTCTTGAAAAGAAAAAGAAATACTGGTGTCCATGAACACCTACTGGTACATGGCTGCTCCAGCAGATTTCTCTGTGCTGCTGGTTTCAGCTGAATGTTAATGTGTAACATCATATTTTTTTCAAATGCGGAAGAATTTTTCTTCAGCATGGAAGAATTTGTTGCTGACTTGCCTATACCAATATGATGCACAGGTCAGAAATCTGCAGATAAACATCTGCAGTGAACAAGATTCCTCAGTGTAGACTAAAACTCTTTTTTTTTCATTCTTGAAAATGTTTTTCCTACACAGTTTTCATGAGGTACCAGGCCTGCTAGTTTTGAAGGAAGCATGAATAAATATGATGCAGAATTTGTTACTCCTAATGGGTTACTACTGTACAAGGAGAGAGGAATTGTTGTGTTACTCCCTCAGTGGATTTCTAATTTGGTTTCGAAATATTAATCTTCCCTTTTAATGAGGCTCATTGAACACAGTTTCTCATCTTGCTCTTCCCAGGTTCTTCTGGTTTTGTTCATTGGTATAGTTTCTAAAAATTTGAAGCAGTGAATTTAGGCATTTTAAGGCAAGATTTCAGGTTAGTTGTATGTCTGGAGACAAAGTTAGTTTCACTGTTTTTCCATTGCTCCCAGTCATATTGTTAAGGGGAAATCTCAAAAATAGTAACAAAGGGATATATTTTGAATGGGATTTCTTACTGTTTGAGGGTTTGCGATTTTTTTTTTTTTTCGGAATTAATACAGAGCCTGTCACTAGTCAGTATCTTCAGTGACCTGAAGATAAATACAGTTAACATTACTGAAGGAATCATCAGGTAAGATGAGAATCTTGTGGAATAAATAATGGTGAGGACAGAGGTGTGTTACAGGTTTATTGCTTTTTAGCTACAATTTTTTTCAATGCACTGCAGCCAACAATGAAAGTTACATGTACAGCATAAAGGAATAAAAGCCACACTTAAACAATGAAGGCTGCACCTGGAAAGGTCTTGCTCCCACTGTTTCTGTCTTCAGATTCTCAAATGTGGCCCTCAGGCCAAATATTAACATCCATTATAGAATATAACCAAACTAGAGAGGGTAAAGAAATAAACCATAAATGTTGAAAAAAGAAATCCTCACTGTGTAGGGACAAATATTTTCAGATGTAAAGTCTGTTTATTTTATCAAAAAGAAGGATACAGGAGGGGACTTGTGCTTTGTCATTTCATAAAGGGGGAAGAAATCCCAAAAAGCTAGATCCTAAAGCAGTCATTAAGAGCAGGGATGAAGGCATAGCCAGAGACTGTGGCTTGATGCCAAAGCAAAATTAATGATTTAGGTACTAATCACTGGATTTACTATGAGGGAACTGAGTGGTATTGAAAAACCTAGAGGATTTAAAAAAACCTCTAGGTATGATTATCTAATGGTTCCTCTTAGCAGTGACTTTTGTGTCTCATTTTTCCATATTGATGTTGGACTCCTAGGAAGAATCAAACACTGTCGAGATGGATCACCACATTTCTCTGTGAGGTGGTGAAAGATATTTGGTCTCACTGTTAAAATGCAAGAACATTTGTAACATTTGTAACATTCTGGTTACAAATGGGCAGCTTGTGCAAACTGTTCATGTACTGTGACTGCCTCACTCCAGTGCCGAAGGTGGGAAGCTGTGCAAGCATCCCCTTGTCTTTAGTCAGGACAATAGGAGTGAACTCCACCACAATTAGTTTTGAAGGATGTTTGATAGAAACACGATAGTGGCTGAAACTCTCTGCTGATACCTGGAATGTGACAGGATATGATGCCACTGTGTCAAACCATCTCTGTGCAGGGACAACTTCACTTGTTCTCAGTACCCATTTGGTCCAGGTGCCATGGTGTCGTGGTTTGAACTAGTTTGGTTTTTTAGTGGACCAATCAGAAGTTAGCTTTTTTAATTGGCATGTCATTTGGCCACTTGGGAAGCAGGATGCGACTTTTGAGGGATATTCATAAAAACTCAGCTCAGAGTTCAAAGCCTCTTTGCCTTCTGTCTGGCGAGCAGCTGACATCTCTCCGTGAGTTGGACAGTCCCAGTCTGGGCCCCGCCGCCTCCCCTGGGCTGTTGGGGCCGGGCCGGGCTGGGTCTCTGTGGGGGGGGCTGCCCTGCAAGCAGCAGCCTGGGCCGGGCTGTATGGGAGACCCGCCTGGTCTGGGGACTCTCAGCCCGGGGGAGGGGATGATGTGCCCCTGTCCCGGCCCGGATCAGTTTATAGCAGCTGTGAAACGCCCTATGAGGGGGAGCTGGCCTGAGAGCTGGCCTGGGCCCTTTCCCCCAGCAGGGGGAGGGGAGCCTGCAGCCTGCAATGGCTCCGGGCTGGGCTCGCCCTGGATGGGACCGAGGGGTTGAGGCAGGACCCTTCCATCAGCTGAGCTGCTCTGGGATCTGTCAGCCTGAGTTTCTTCCCCATTCCCGCGGCTTTTGAAAATCCCGGCTGTGCCTGGCAGAGATCATGTGGCCACCGCAGGCCTGGGCAAGGACATGAAGCCTTTCCCTCCTCTGTAGAAGGCAGCGAGTGAAGATGGAGAGAGAGACAGCAAGAACTGAAGCCAGTGAAAGAATTGATAAGGACTGTTGGAATAAAAGGATAGAGGAAGTGGACATTTTTGTCTGGACTTCTCTGGATGAATCATAGAGATATGAACTAACATCATGATGCTGTTCAAGAGGGTGCAAAGTCTAATCAAAAGTTGTTTAGTTTGGTGCCTTGGCTACTGGGCAAAAAGGAGGTCTCTATTTCCTTTGCGATAGAGACGATATTAGAGATAAAGAAGAGATCCTTTGTTGTGTACTAGAGTAAGCATTCTTAAAATGGTACCCTGAATGTGTTATAGCCCATAAGCAGCTTGGAAAACTGCAAATGGGGTGAGACTGCACAGATCTGCAAAT
Organism: Pycnonotus jocosus; assembly: GCA_013400435.1. Lineage (NCBI taxonomy): Eukaryota > Metazoa > Chordata > Aves > Passeriformes > Pycnonotidae > Pycnonotus > Pycnonotus jocosus. The sequence continues at coordinate 15,904 of VWYP01022448.1, forward strand.
CCCAGGGGGTTGCAGATTTGTGGCATTGAGAGCCACATTGAGAGCCGTTGAGATTTTTTTTCTTGTGGCATGGTCTCTATGAAAATTCTAGGGAGACTTCTCTCCCAAAGAGTGTAAGGTTGGGTTTAATGGTTGTGGCTGACTGAAATCATGGCTTCTCTCTATGTTGTGTGGAAAAGTGAATAGTTTGTGGGGGAGGAAAAAGTCAGGGTTTTTTTTTTCTTTCTTTTCTTCTTTAGTGTGTTAATAAACTATTTGTTTAGCTATAAGTTGAGCCTGTTTTGCCTTTTTCTTCCAAAATCCCATCTCATATTTAGTGAATGAAATTTGGTGAACCTAAAACCATTACATTAATTGGTGGCCCATATGGGGAGAATGTGTAACCCAAACCATGACACATGGTTAATACCAAGACTGGCAACAGGGACTCCAGCAGGTGTGGGACAAGAAATTCTTTCTTCATATGCATCTGTGCCTGTGCAATAACTGGATGTGAGAACTTGTCTTGCATTGTAGAGATTGAGTGCAAGAGCTCCAAAGGTGTGCTGTGAAGTCAAGCAGAGTGCTGGGAAGTTTTGACAGCAAGTGATGGTAACTGAATGTGATGTCTAACTGCCCTTCCCTCTCACCTCCAAATTCAGAAATACAGTGCAGGGTATTTATTAAAAGTATTTTTGCATTCTAAGAGTGTTGTGAATAAGTGATACTAAAATAATTTTTAAAACTTGTTTCCTTTCTTCCTTTGCACATGTTTTTTATATTTCTTGCACTTGAAAGCAAGCCAGCATCGTGAAATGAAGCTCAGTGAAGCTAGGAGCAAAGCAAGGGACATTGTTTGTCAGATGGTGGAGGAACTAGTTGTCAGAAGTTTGCACAGGCTCAGGAGAGAACTGCTTATAAAAGTAAAACTGTGGGTAAATAACTTGGGACATGGAAGCAACATCCAGACCAAAAATCCTTCAGATGAAAAATAGGATCATAGGCTAATTCAGCTTGGAAGGGATTGCAGGGGATCTCTAGTCTAATGTTCCAATGGAAGCAGGGGCACCTGGCTCATATCATTTTACTCAGAGCTTTATTTAGTCTGGTTCTGAAGTCCTCCAAGGACAGAATCTGTGTAACCTCTCTGGGAAGGTTGCTCCTATACTTGACAGTCCTCAAAGTGAAAAAGGGCTTTCTTGTGTTCCATCTGAACTTTCCTTGTTTCAACTTATGCCTGTTGTCTCTTACCCTCACAATCTTATCCTCTTATCCTTATGTAAACATGCCTTTTGGAAACCTTCATAGACAGCTGGAAACTGAGAGAATATTAGTTGAGGGCTGACATATTACATGTGTTTATGTGTGCAAAATATAAAGACTTTCTCTCAATTCTTACTTTTCTCTGGGCATCAACTCATGGCCACCTTTGCAAGTAGTGCAGTAGGTTAGGTGGATCCTTGGTTAGACTGGGTTATATTACGCACAATCCTTTGTTGGACTATGTACAGGGGAGGGAAGAGTGTTCTAATTTGAGTCTCTGAAACAGCTGCAGAACACTTATAAACAAATGCAGGTGATTATCTTCATTGCTGTTTGAACAATAAGCAAATTCGCATAATGTGGTTTAGGGATGGTTTGGGGTTTTTTGGGTTGTTTTTATTTTTGCATCTTGCCAAAAGAGATAATTTGGAACATTGTTCAGTTTAGAGAAGTTGACTCAGTGTTAAGGAGCTGTGAGATTAGATTGCACAACACTAGACAGAAACTACTATTTTGAAAACTCGCTCTTTTTTTTGCTAGCAGCAAGGACCAGACTTTCTGGAAAGGTGAAGGATGCCAAGACTAGTGCATTCTTTTCTTGTGAGCTGATGCCTAGGGCATCTCTTGGCAGATATACCTATTCATGTTTTGGGAAAAGTATTGTCCTTTCAGGTACTTAATTTTTGTTTTGCAGAGAGTTGACTTCTTTTTCATGGAGATTAGCTTGAGAGAAAAGGAAAGTCAAAGATTCTAGTCAAATTCCACAGGAGAAAAAGAAGAGGTTTTTGTACTTCACTTAGTGTTTAATGTTTCAGAAGGGTTTTTGGAGCTAATTGATTGATTGTTTGGTTTGGTTTGGTTTGCCAATGAAAAGAAAAAAAGCATTTTCTGGAGAATCTGAGAAAAAAAATATAAAGTCAGGATCTTTTGTGTATAGATAAGGGTACGCTAAGTTACATATCAGAAGCTCTAAATACAACAGTTTGAAATAACATTTTGTTATTCAGACCAGACTTTCAGCACTACTTGGAAAACAGACATTTTTCTTTTGCCCTAGAAGTCCAGTGTAGTTTATAAAGGTAAATAAGTTTTTACCACTTCACAGCTGGGGATACTGAGGCACAGACAAGACTACAAGACTGACTGAATGATAATCTGCTGCCTCTCAGGGATGTCTCAAAAGAAAGTGTTTATTTCAGATTTTCTAGAAATGGGGGAAGGAGGAGCCATGAAAAGGAGGTGATGAAGGTCAAGAGAGAGAGAGAAAGATGTTATGGAAAGTTAAGATACCTTTGATATGTCAGAAGGAATTGGTGTTTTAGGTGTGTGCTCTTTGTGGGCTGGTAGAATAACTCCGGAATGTTAAGCTGGAACAGGTCCTGCTGTCCTCAGTTGAGCTCTGCACAAGGCTGAGAATGATTTTTATTGAAGGATGGGGGGATGAAGAAGCCATTTCATAATCTGTCACTGGTCAATTTTCCCACAGAGATTCCTTCTTTCTTGCTGTCAATAATTATGTGCTTAGGAAGGCCTAAATCCCATGTTTGTTTCTGCTCACTGTGGATGTTATTTGGGCTGTCTCCTTCTTTCTGGTAACATTAGGTGCTTTTGGAATCCTGTTATGTGTTTTGCATTATTAAATCTGATGACAGTGCTTTCCATAAGCTAGTGATGGAAAAATGAATGATAGTTGAGAAATTAATCCATTGTGTCTGATGAATAACAAGGTGAAGAGTGCATCTTTGCAGGAATGTTGTCAGAAGTTGTTTCATGTATCTTCATTTCTAAAAACATTTCAGAACTGACTATGATATTTGACTGACTAGATCAACCCACAGGTTCGCTATGCAAGGAGAATATCCAACTGCTAAGTAAGGCAACTTTAAGCCACTTCTTTGTATTGAAGAGAATGATCTGATTCTGTTTTCCTTAAATCATCCTCTCCTAGGAGTGATTCATGCAACTTCCCCAGAGAATTGTGCTCTCTATTTAACACTTAGATAATGTAACCTAATATGATGTTTTTAAGTGAATGTAATGAAAATACTGTAGATAAATAAGAGTCAGCTCCTCTAAAGCTGTAAGGACTGAGGAGATGCTTTTGTATCTTGCTTTTCTACTAAGTCTTTCAGGTTATAAGAACATGGTAAACTGGGAGTTCTCTGGAGCTGTGCAGCCCTTTGTTCCTCTGTAGAAAGTTTCTACATTGCTTAAGCACTTCACTTTGATATCATGTTAGTTGTACCAACTGAAGGAGTGAAGAAAAGACAGAGCATGTAAATCTCTACTTTTCATGTTCTTTATTTAGGGTACTCTGATTTTGGCCATGTAAATTTGGATGTTAATTTGAGTTCTTGCATATGAACTTGATATAAAAGCCTTTACAGAAGCTCCTGTTTAATTTTGAGAGGTGTAATTTACCACAACTTAAATCAGACTGCATTATGGCTTGCATGAATTGAACCTGGGTAAAATGATAAAAGATTACCAGCTTACGTAACAAAGCAGAAATGTCACCCAGGAAGTCTTGATTCTCTCTCCTCTTCTGCTTTGTCCATGTGCTTTCTCTTCTGATACCAGTGGTGCTTAACTGTGTTCTGGGATGCTGATTCAACCTGCTGATGTGGCAGAAAACTTTCTTTTCCTACTATAATGGAGAATTAGGATGCCTCAGTAGAAGTCAAAGCAGATGTCCAGTTTGCAGTGGTGCTCTACTGAGAAAAGACAGACAAATGGGATTAGCTGATACATTCACCTGCTAGTTTGTTTAGTAGGAGATGCAGGCTTGCTTTTATCAAGACAATATTTTCCACTTTGTTTTCTTGTTCCATGTCTTTTCATGTCACAACCTCATCATGTCCTTTCAGTCTTTCCTTTCTGCATGTGTTTCTCCTGCCATTCTTTTCTAAATGCATGTTTGTCACTGTTTCATAAGACAGCCTTAGTTTCCCTTCCATGGAGGGTCATCTGAAGGAGGTCAGGAGGAAAGGAGCACACCTGAACTTTTCCAGGAAGGAGTGGATAGAAGCATTTTCTTATCTGTAAAACTTCGACCTCCTCAGCTTTCTGCCAGAGGGCAAAGATGCTTACTCAGAGATAATGTGACCCTACTCAACTGTTGAAAACTTTGGTTTACAAAGCAGCATATTTGACTCCATATGTCATGGCTTCCCATTGCTTATGGGAGCTTTTCTGAAATGGAGTGCTTTCTGTAGGTAAAGATTTGTGAAAAACCAGGCACCAGTGCAGCACAGATACCAGAGCTCACTTATTCTGTCAAGGGTATCCACCACAGTATCCCCATTCCAGTAGGTTCTTGGGAAAATGGGAGAGTGCTTTAAAAATGTTTTGTGAGCATCATAATGAAGTCATAGATTTCAAGAGCATCTTTCTTGTACCCATTAAGCATGTTCTATTATGAATTGTTTTTCTTCTTTAGGATTCATTATTTCTAAAGCTAGTGGAAGACGTGTTACCAGCTTCAAGGAGAGGAGCTCTGAGGAGTGCTAGAGCTCATATTTTCTGCCTTTTTTAATCTTATATAAGTGAAGGAGTCGTCTTCTTCTCCTAGAATGTTCCTCTTCAGGTTAATATCACACCAGTAAATTGGGTTCATCCAGCTTTTTTGGTTCTCTGTGGATACCTTTTTGCTATGTGTCTTTGCTCTGACTTCATAACTTCATTGTTATCACTCTTGATTAATTTTCCATATCAATAGTCCTTCAGCATAGCAGCTGTTGGATCAAGCAAGAGCTTTCCTTAGCATTCTGATAGTTCTCTTAGATGTGGGCTTGGATAGTCATGGATTCAGCTCAGTTTGCAGTTATGATATGTGCTGTTTGTGTTTGTGAACTGGATGGGTATGAAGGATGTTTAGCCAGTCAAATGGAAAGGGATTATCTGATCTGAAGGGGACAACTGGGAGCTGCATGTAGTGATCCAAAATAACTCTTCCAACTTTACCTTTACTCACTTCCTTCCTGAGACAGAGCAAGCTGGGCAAATATGAATGTTTCAGAATTTCTTCCTCTAGTCATTCTTACAACATTTTTACAACAACTTATGTCCTGTATTCAGGTGACTTCCGTTTCTCCTCATTCTGCCCACAGAGTAATAAAAATGGAGTTTTCACAGAGGCAGGATTGCATGCTACACTCTGATCTAAATTTCAGTGGCATCAAGAAGGGTCTGTCTTTCTCTAGGTCCTTCTTGTTCTCCATTGTTTGGTTACATTAGTTTCCCTATATAACAGTGTAAAGCCTGAAGAGGTGGAAATAATGGTCAGCTTGGCACCATGGTGCAGCCCCTAGGCAGTTCATACTACTGGGTAATGTATGTGCCTCCAGACTTCCTTTAGGCTCCTAGAATTTGATATTGAAAGTTCTCTTATACCTCTATTTTAGTCTGTGGTTACTTTTTAAATGCAATATAAATTCCACCACATCCCCAAGCCTGGCTTCTTATTTCCATCCTCTAAACTTGCCTCTGCGACATTTGTCTGGCTAGACAGTCAGACAAGCCAGGGGAACTATTTTGCTGAAAAAGGGCTCAAAACAAAAAGGGTGATTTCTGCTGGATTTTTTTTTTCCAGTCCTGGTTCACGGTGCAGCTGTGTGACTATCCAAAAGGAAAGCACATTAATGACTGTAGCAGGGCAGAGCTGTGGAGGATGGACTACACTGTTCAGCAGTGATCTGGCTTTATTTTGTGACTTTAAAATCACCCGAGTCACAATGAAAGTTGAGGCACATAAAGTAGAACAGATGCCAGAAATGGAGGTAGAGCCTCCCTTGCCTTTCCCTTGTCAACAAAGGAGCTATTTCTAACACAGGATGCTGACTCCCGCCTGGGAGACGGGAAATTCTGGTCTTGCGAAGCATGCCTGCTACTTAGTAGGTAAAGCTGCTGTGATTTGTGGCCAACCAAAAAGGCGCTGTTAGCATAGCAACTGGGATTTCTGTTGAGGGAAAAAAAAAAAAAAAAAAAAAAAAAAAAAAAAAAGAGGATTGTATTAAAGAAGAAATATTTTTTGAGTTAGAAGTAGGTGTCAGATGATTGGCCAGCAGAGCTGTGGTTATCTGCTTCTTATCTTGAGACTAGAAACTGAGCCCCTGTAATGCAATGTTCATCTAATACAGGTGTAAGTACTTTATTAGAAAATGCTGGTGGAATCTGCTCTCTGTGAAGTACTGAAAGAGTTAAGAGAAACTTTATCTCTGCTCAGCCTAGCAGCATCTAGTTCAGAAGATTAAAGCACCCTTCAGTGTGAACAGCCTGCAAAATGTATTTGAAAATAAATTGTTTAATGCCAATTGTCATTAAGAATTTATTTTCAAATATGTTTTGCGGTTTGCTCCTGCTGAAAGGTCCTTTTATCTTTGTAAATGCCAGACTCTGGGACTGAAGCAAATAGGTAGCTTTCCTTTTAAATAAAGTGGAAAATATTGCAGCAAGATTATATCTGCCACAGATTATAATACTTATATATATTTTTCATCAAAACCAAATTCCCCAAAGACTGTCAGATTTGTATGAAGTCTCAGAATCCTGGATTTTGCATCTGGGTATGTGATTGCCTTAATGGAAAACCAAGCTGTTTGCATTTGCTCTACCAACACTCAGTTAGACTTGGTCACATGAACATAAAAGCCAGTCTAAAGCTGTTTATAAGGATGATACTTTGGGTAACACAGTGAGTGCATGTGTCATGGCTCAGCTTGACACTTATGTTCAAACTTGGCAGTCCTGGCCACATCTGTTACGATTTGTTAGCAACCTCTTGATTAGGAACTAAGTACAATAGCTATCTGTAGCCTGCACTCCAGAGAACTCCCTGAGTTCTACCATTTTCTGGACAGCATCAATTATTTTACATGCCTAAAATGCTCTTAATCCTGTCTCTTCTGGAAAATTATTAATTACTTTATCTCTTTCTCAGAACTTCCAGAGGAAATGTAAAACTCCAGTCAAACAAGTTTTGTTTTGTTCCGTTTTTACTTGTTTCTGGTACTGTGCTGACCTCTAGAGAGATTAAGCTTGTTAACCATTTAGAAGTGGAACTGAAGTTTTGGATGTAGGACTTATTGAGGTGTTTTAATCAGTTAAACAGTTTGTGTTCTAGTAGAGCTCAAAAAGCCCTATTTAAAATCTCTCTAAAATACGGTTTGAATTTATCCTACATTATTGATTTCACAAAATATATCCCAAGCACTTGGGCATGTAATGGAACTCAGGGCTTGGTCTGTTAGGATGTTCGTAAGCAAATGCAACTGCTCCCAAAACAGGCAGTCGTTTTTTTCCTGTTTCCCATCACCAGAGACATGTTTCTACCTTTTCCTTAGGACAGGGGTCTCTAATCCTCTACTGAAACTGTTCAGAGAACTAAACAGAGGGAAGGCTGGCAGTGCCAAGGAGACACTGGGAGCACACAGGTAAGGCAGAGACTGCTTCTGCCAAGAGGTGCAGCAGCCAGCCATCAAGCCATGTGTTACTGAGATGAACAGGCATGTTGCAAGTGTTTTAAGTATGTTCATGATATGCCAGAGGGCTCCACAAAAAAAGTGATGAATACTATGGAAAAGCCTGTTAGGATTTGTAATTCTGTGTTTAGGCCAGCAGGGGGAGGACATGCTCCTAATGCCATAAACTGAGTAATGGTAAAACCAAATAGCCATTCCCTAGTTTAGCCATCCATCATGGACTCATGAAGCAGCAGACTTAGGTTATATCTGCACGTGGCTCAGAGGACTTGTATAAATATTGCATGGGAAATCAGATCTGCCACTTCCTAAAGGTGGAGTAGTGGACTATACAATGTTCACAGCAATATTTGAATGTAATTTTATGTATATGTGAGACACAATAATAGATGTCCAGATGTACGACAAGATGTCCAGAGAGATGTGTCTTTTGGTGGGGATAGGTATGTAGGGCATAGAAGAGGGCAAAGTCTTCCCAGATCTCTGTCTTTCTGTTGTCCCAGTAGTCTGCTCTACTCTGCTGAAGTTGATGAGGAAAGAGCAGAAAGGAGTCTCTAAGCAACAGAGAGGACAAAGCCATGGGTCAGCAGGTACTAGGAGGTGGTGGTAGTGATGATGAAGGGAGAAGTGTGGGAAATTAGGAGCTATTGGTAAGGGTTGTCATAGGAGGGTACAGCAGAAGAAATTACAAAAGTGTTACAAGGACAGTACAGGAATCCAGCTGGAGAAATGTGTGGAGTTGAACCTCACCATTAATAGCTGTAGGAAGAAGTAGGATGTGTGAAGAGATCAGGAAGGAATAGCAACATCTCCCTGGCACGTGTTCTCACAGGTAATGGGAACTTTGCAAGGAATAAGGTGCAGCTCGACAGCTCCTGTTGCAGATAATAGGATTGTTTTGCCAGCATGAAGGTTTTTTTCTCCTGGAAACACCCGATACCATATTCTTGAATGAGGTTTGTCTGAATGTAACAGAATGAAGCTCCTGTGTTTCTCTGAGGAATAACTATAGTAACAATCTGAAGAATATGGTATGGGATTTTATCACATCAGTGCCTTGGCTATTTGTGGGGAAGGGCAGGAGGAAAGCAGCACAATGTGTTCCCAGAGAGGTGATGTGGGATGGGTATTATTATGGAAAAACTTGTTTCTTGTCACGAGCTCAGTTTTGTCAGAAGTCAAAACTACCAGCAGAGAGGAGTACTGAACATTAAGAATTGCCTTGATTCCTGTTGTGAGGTGGATATTACCAGGCACTGCCAGCAGACAGGCTGACCTGAGATACAGATGGAGGCAGACATCCTGGGAGAAAACAAATGCAGATTGTCCCCTCAGATTGTCTCTGTGGGAGAATTAAACATAACTAATGCCTGTTCTATTGTTTTTTAATAGTCCTGGGGTTTTTTCCCAATGCTTTATGTCACAGGGTTTGTCAAATGGTTAAAGTTGTGATAGCTCTGGAGGGAGCCAAGTGCAGGGCTCACATATCCCAGGCAGATACTAAAGTGCAGGAGGACTGTGGCCTGAAGCACTGGGGAATGTTGATACTGTTGAGCAACTCTGCCTCAAGGAAAGATGAACACAAAACCTTACCAAAGACAAATTAGGGTGCACTAGAAGAGACTAAAAATGTTTTGTTTCTCAACAACAGTCTGTTGTAACACCAACAAGTTGTATGAATTTGAAAATGAACTTCTTACTTTATTTGCTGCATTTAAGTAAGAAAACAGTAGGACTTTTTTTAAAATTATTATTAATTATTCTCTTGGAATCAAGAATGTTCTTACAATGCTGGTCAAATGTGCTGTGATCTGTCTCCTGGCAAAGCTAAGTAATAGGAGTGTAGTATACAACACAACTTTTCTCCTTCTCCTTTCTCCTTCAATATCATTACTATAATGACAATAGTAAGCATTAAAAAAATTGCAACACCCTCCCAAAACTACAGAGCAAGTCATTGCAGAGCTATAGCTGTCCAGTTCAGCAGAAGGGCAGTTATTTGCTCTCTGTGTATATATATATATATATATATACACACACACACATGTTTTTACTGACCTCTTATCCTAAACACAAATTTCTGCCTAAGTTTGAAGTATCTGTGTTCCAGGGGCTGTAGCTCTGCACAGAGCTCTGAGCTTGTTCCTAAGAAGCCTGTGCTCTGTTGCTGGCTTTCCATCCAGTCTGCTGCTTGGCACTAAGCAGCTCACTTTCCTTCTGTTCTTCCTCATACCCCTCACATATCTCATCTCTTCAAATGACAAATGTTGGAGCTGATGTGCCTGCTTTCAGTGTAGCCTCAAATCACCCAGGGCAGGGAGGAGTCCCCTGGTGTCAGCCAGGGCTTTGCGAGTTGGTGGTTCCCAAACTGAGCTCTGAGGTCGTGGGGGTGGGTCTGGGAGCTCACAGTAAATGGCCTGTGGGTATTATGGGCCCAAAATGTTGACTGGGCTGATTGTTGTTTGCTAACCTGCAAGGAAAGAAAAAAGCCAGGGGATAGTTGGTCTAGGTGAATGCTGTATTGCGTGCAGCAGCAACATTAGCAGGCAAAGGTCTGCCATATATCCGTGTAGAATTCTCTGACAAAAGGATGTATAGCTTTTGTCATGTCCTTGTTTTCAAATTTAAGCCATTCAAATTTGGATTATTATTCCATTTAAATGAAATGCACACTTTGCAGTCATTCCTTAAAACAGAGATATCTGATGCTTTTTCACCAAGCCATACATATTATATTACTATTATTTAATTTTCAGCAAAACTCATAGTTTTATTTGCATTCCTATCCCTGTCTGAAATAAAAAAATCCCCTGTGGCCACGATAACAGTCTGTAGCATAGTCTTATAGATATACTTGCACTGAAGTATTAAACTCAGGCTCGGTGTTAAAGAAAACTGCCTTGAAGCAGGTTCCTGCCTGAAAAGGTTGTTTGCTTTAAGAAACATAAATTAATCAAGGCTGCAGTTTGAATTTCTTGCAGTCCCACCTGTCACTCAGGAAGTGTCTGTTTTCAGATGGAATTCCTATGGGGGAGGAAATTCCCCACAGATTAGGAAGGATTTTTCATGTAAGACTATTTTGATTTGTGTAAGGGACTAAAAGGCTATTTTTCATGTCACTGGAGAACTTCTAGCCAAACAGATATTTTTCCTTCTGAGCTCCTTAACTTGAAGGTATTCTTGTTCAGAAGTAGAGTTCCTAGGAGTTGTTGCAACAAAGACTATTTCTTAATGATGTAATTATCCAAAACCTACATTTAGATAGCAAGAAAAATAAAGAATCGTAAGCTAAAGTAAACTCTTATCCTTGTGCCTAGGACATCTGTAAACCTGAGTATAAAAATTAAAAACCATGGTGTCAGCTGCCTTTCTCTGTAACAGGTCTGTGGGGCAGGTGCAGTCATATGTGCTGCCCAAAGCCCAGATCTCCACAGTGATCTGAGCAGAGGCACAGTTTGACTATGAGAGTGCATAGAGACTCTCCCTGATCTGTTTTCTAGTTGAAAACACCTTTCAGTTGCATTGGAAATAAATAAACTGGTTAGGAGTTTGGGAAATATGCTTCAATCAAAATCCAGAAGAGGGAGCCCTCCATCAAAATAAGGCTCTGAACTGGATCATGACCAAGATTCACAAAAGTTTCCACTTTCTCATCCACCTGCTTATAAATCACTTGGTGGAATTTCTTGCCTGCCTGCCTATTCTTTAAAGCCTAACAGCTCACAGTTTCTAGCTTTAAACAATATCATTCAATAACTGGCATGCATGTGTGAGATTTTTTAAAAACTCTGGCTGGACATAACAGATATAGAATTCAGCCCCTTTAAAAGAAGGGCTTCCATTATCCTGCAAAGCAAAACAACTTTTTTTGTGCTATACTTAGTGTATCAAATAGCAATTTCTGATTTTCACTCAGAGCAAAACCTTCCTCAGCTTTAAGGAACCTTGCAGTTATCAACCTCGTTCTTGCTTGGCTGAGGTAGGTAGAGTTTGTTGTTGTCTTTGATAGAAGAGAGAGCAGGCCCTTTAGTATCACAGATTTTTTATTCTGGAATTTCTCTCAGATCCTCATGATGAGTAATTAGCTCTGAGCAAGACCAATCTATAGCATGCTGAAGCCAAATGACCTCTGGTACTCTGTGTGATATTTGTACTGTTCTCTAGTCTCCCTTTTAACCTACCCACAACAACCCGAAGTGTCCAGAAATGCTGTTTCCCCAAGTTGCCTCATTTTCCAGCCACTGAGATTTTGGCTCTCAGCAGATATTTGCTTTCAGATCTCTAGAATTTACTGCTTGTCCTACCACTCTGGTTGTACACAACAAGTTAGAGTAGGTTTGAGGTTCAACGCACTAAGAGTGTTCTTTTACTTTTTTTTTTTTCCTTCTTCCTCTAGATATAGCTCCAGGGTTTGTATAGTTCTCCCACATTACTACAGTGTTCCTCCAGACTCAACTCCAGTGTGACTCAGAGGCATGAGTTTTGTCTAGGAAATAATTTTTTTTTTTTTTTTTACTGAGAGAGGATGTGACAATGACCTTGCCTGATAGGACATGATTTGAGAAAGAAGGACAAAAGATGCATTGTATTAGGCAGGAGCAAAAAGATCCATGACTCTGAAGTCAGTGGCTAAACTTCCTGTGAAAGAGACCCCAGACAGATTTCCCTTTTTTAAAAAATCTTCCTCTTTTTTGTTTTGTTATTTTCTTCCCTATTTTATCTTTTCTTTTTCTCCTTTCTCTTCTCTCTCAGTTTTAGCAAAACCCTCAGCTTTCCATATACCTACCCAGGATTGTTACTCTACTTACCTGGACTGTGCCCTCATCTTATTTTGTTCCTTGATGTAAGGTTGAGTTAATACATTGAATAGTCATTCTAGTCATAAATGCAAAGGGGATGTATTGATATAGCATACAATATATGGAAAAGTCTAATTAAAAAAGGAACAGAGTAGGTTCTTCGAAATCAAACTTTCATTAAATTTGTTATCCTGCATAATACTTCTGAGGTGAATGGTAGCTGCCAGTGTTTTATGCTTACACACAGTGGCTTGTTTATGCTGTCTAGAAGAAGACAGTAATGTAAACATACTTAGAGCACAGTATGTATATGTCTCCTTGAGCTTTAGAAAGAAAAACACACGTGTTTTACTCCTGTGCTGTGTGCTGTGATTATCCATTTTAGAAAAGTCTTCTGGGTATATTTTGAGGATGGCAGGCACTGTGGCTGATTGGGTAAGTTATGGCCATCCTGAGGTCTGCATGCTATCAGTGGGAAAGCAGTAGTGGTCAGGTTACTTCCCTTCCTTTCCTGCTGCCAAAGCACAAGGTCAAACTGCCTTCCCCTTGGGTCTGACTGCTGGAAGGTGAGATCAGGCTGTCACATTTCTTTCTCTTGGAAGGTGAAAATGTATTGGTAAATTAGATCCCTTCCTGCTGCTAGAGGGATAGCTTGGATGGCAACCCCTGCACCCTGAACCTCTGTACCTGTTGGGTAAATCTGCTGCTAGCCAGGAGGCAGACAGGCAGTGGACAAGGGGAACGGCCTAAAAGCCAGTACACAAGGAGTGCTCTGCCTTCCAGGCCAGAGCAGTGTAATAAGAAAGGATCCAGTTTTTTCACACTGACGTTTGGGTTTATTTCTTAATAAAACACAGTGTAATTAAAAAAAAACCTAAATCAAATCAATTCTATAACAGAGCTCATGGGCTGACTGCAGTTAATGCCCTTAAAATAACCTAGTAATATATGAAAAAGTCTCCTACTGCCCAAAGACAACCAGTTAACTTCCTTTTATGAAACTGTAGGTCTTTTTATTAGGCTACAAAATCCCTTCAAACAAATGAAAACCAAATGTGTAAAAGATGTGAGTGTTTTTCTTTAAACTTGTACCAAAATAGTGTAAGCCACAGGGCTCTTCAAGTGAAGCTCTGCCTCAGTCTCTCCTGCAGGCTTGGGTTTTTGTGAGTGAATGCAGGGCTGCTCTATTGAGCAACATGCTGCACCGTGCTGTTAGAGACAGGACCTATATGCAGTAACGGAGATATTAAGCAGCCATTCAGTATGGAACTATTCAGAGTAGCGAACCCTGAGATATGTGAAAGCATTATGCAACTCAAGATTGGCACATGTTGTGTTCTCCAGCCCAAAATAGTTGCTATTGTGGAGGCAGGCTATTTTAACATTCACAAATGCAAAAGCTTTCAGCACGCACAGTGAACCTATGCCCTGCCTTGTAGTATTATTCATTCTGTGCTAAACAGACATGACGCCGAAAGCAGCCCTGCCATAAATGAGTGCATCTACTATTGAGATCAATAAGAGCTGCACTTGCTTGCACCAAGGCTGGATTTTTGCCTATAAATTACACACAGCTCCACTGTGGATGGAAAATATATTAACCTCCTGTGAACGTAAAACTCAGCGTGTCATCTGTAGGATTTTGCTTTTCAGTGATTGCTTCCTTACTGGAGAACAATTACGTTCAAGTGGGAAATGTTTTAGCAACAAGATCTTTGTGTATTGCCTGAACGTGCTCGTGTCTTGGCCTCAGTGGAAACAATCCATGTGTGATGATTATGGTCCAGGCACTTAGGTCTTGGATTCTGATAAAGTCTTTGTAAAGATTGAATGCCAGGCTGCTTTGGGCCAGAGACCAGTAAATGAGACTGCAATAAGGTATGTTATTGTATAGAGCAAACCTTAGTAAACAAAATACACGGGTTTTATTTCCTCTATCTGTGAATCTTGTCCGGTGACCTAGTATTCCCATTAAATACTCCCTCATCTGGCTCATACTTCAGCCAAAGGCTAAATCCCTACTCGAACATTTCCCTGACCATGCACATGGTACTTGGTGCCAAGACCCATTTAGACATGTAGATTGTCATGTTTTCCTGTAAAATGAAGGAGAACCCAGCTCCTAAACGTTCTTGATGCCTTTGGGCTGCACTGGATTTACAAACTGGCCCATGTTACCAACTTTTAAATTTCTATCTGTGCCACTCTAGCTCATGAAATTTTTTTGCTGTGTGGTTCATAGGGAGAGAGGACTTGGAGGATGAATAGCCAAATGAGTCTAGGACATAGAAATTCCAGAGGAAACCATCTAAATCGTTGGAGATATTGGGCAAGAGTCACACACCATCCACAAGGTCCACAGAAACTCTTTGGGGTATTTTAGGTCCCCTTATATTACATGTGTAAACAGGCTTTGTGAGGTCAATGGCAAAAGCAAGTTGACACACAGAAGAGAATGTACTCTATCTTAAAAATGAAAGTAATTAGATGCAAAATGATACTGCATTTGAGGAAAAACTGTGATCTTAAATTGTGTAGAACAACGCATACCTTCAAGAGGTTTCACATAGATCCTTAATCCGAAATGTTTTCTGAATATTAAGTGTTTAATTGTGTGTTCTCAATGCAGTTGCTTCTTAAAGGAGTATAGGTTATATATTGCACCTAGTTTTCTATGCAGTGATGTATGATATTTGGTCAAATGCATTGTGGTCTCGGGATAAATTATAAAGTACTTAAATGTATTTTGTTACACATTATACTTCATCTTCAGGCAAAAATGTGTTTTTGTCAAAATATTGATTTGTATTATCAGGGCAGGTTGTATAAAATCCAAGACTGAATTTCAGTTTAGGGAACTGTGCAATTTGTCTAACCATTCCAAGGAAAAGGACATCAAATACATATGAGCAACTGTGTTGGTGGAATGAATTTTAATCATGTTTATCATCCTTCCAGATACACTGTACAATAGCATTTGATAAATTTCACTCCCTAGACCTTAGTCTGATCACTGATGAGATAGGAATGTTACAACGTCCTAGTGGCATCGAGCTGGATTCCTGCTCTTAATAGAGTGCTGATAATATAGACACTAGTAATTTATCTGTTACTTAAGAAAAATTAAATCTGATTTTGTGAAAGGAGGAAAAACAAATAAATGAATATAGGTGAGGATTAATGTAGACATGCCTTGCAGTATATTATTGGTGTCTAGAGGTTTTAAGGACTGAATGCATTTGAGGGATTGTTTTTTTACATTCCATTGTGTGCTTAAAACTTGAGAATCATGAAACATAGAGTCTTTCATTTTCATTATTTCCTTTTGTTTGACTTTCCTACAGATTTTCCAGATGACCTTGGAAAAATTGGATGGGGCTAATTCTGCACTGGAAATCAATGGGCCATATTCCACAAAAAGGTGAGGACTGAAACTGCATCCTTCCTCCACATTTACAAAAAGAGGCCAACAGGGTACTCCTATCTCCTCTTTGGGGTACAGCAAACCTAAATCACCTACTATTTGCAAAGACTCTGGTGTCAAAAATGTGTAGGCTGCCTCTGCTTGAATCTGCTGGGACTCTGGAGAGCAGGGCTTTCTCGGGTTGTGGGTTACCCAGCAGAGGGCAACATCACTCTCACACATGAAAACTATTTGTGTGCTGCTTGGTCCAAAACTTGCTGAAAGCAAGAGGAATCTTTTCTTCGGCCTTTATAGCTCCGTTTAAATGCAGATTTTTACTGTATTTCAATATTAGCCTTGAAATGAAATGGCAGTGTGTTAGCACTCCCATGGCACTGTTGGCAGCTTGCCTTGGGGAAAAAACTTCAAAACCTTCTAGCGCCGGCCAGAAACACAATAGCAATTTTTATTTTGTTGGTGGTTGATACAGTGCTAATATCCTTAGCAGCTGTGACTGAGAGGTTCTTTGAGTGTTGCATGGCTTTAGTTAACTTTTATCACTCTTATCTATTTATTTGATATGTGAGCCAAGAGTATTTGAGGTACATGTCACAGGAGCTAGAAAAGAAACACATCAGGTGGATCCTGACACCATGGAAAGTAATGGCAGCATTTTCTTTCATTTTCAATGAGGTCAGGGCTGTGCCTGAGCTTCTCCTCGGAGCTTATGGCTCTCAGGGTCCTTGGGGCACTGTTGAACCTCACTGACCCTGACCAGTGTCTCCCCTCTCTCCAGGAGACCAGTTTCAACTCAGGGCCTGGCACCCAGTCCTGGCCTGAACTATGCTGTGGGCACGTTTATCTCTGACCTCGCCTTCTGGATGGACCCCAGTCATGTCTCTAGTCCTACCTCTTGCGCTTGTCTGCTGGGTGGACCTTGGAAGTGCCTGGTTACTTTGTCTGGACAGAGGCTGTTGGTGAGATTCTTTGCTGTGACCTCCAGGCTGTGCCCCGTGCTCAGGTCCTGTGGGACTGCCACTCTGCCTGTGCTGGGTCACCTGTGCTTCCTGTTTGATCCACTCATGGCATGGAATGCTCCCAGTGCTCATGCAGAGACTCTGTTTATGCCCTGTGAGAAATCCCCAGTGAGAAATTCAGTCAAACCATTTAGAGCACTTGAAGTGGAGAGGGGTTATAATAAATCTTTGCAGGATCACAAGTCTATGTAAATGCAAAAATGTGCAACCCAGGAAATAGAGACAGTTGTATACAGCTTAACTGAGTGGTAAGCAGCTCTTGCTGGAAGCTGGTCTTTTAGATATCCAGATTTATTAAAGAAATTATTAGTCTCAAGCCTCGCAGTGAACAGCTTGAAAAGTGAAAAACTATAGAGGTTAAAAGAATAAGAATTGAAAATAGAAGTATCCAGACAACCCAACTTACCTTTATTATACTTGGAATTTAGGAAATCAGGTGGATTATAGGCTAACTTCATGATTATTTCAGTTTATTGCCTGATGCTTGGATGCCTGTGACTAGCCAGGCACAGAAGATGACAGTGATATTTTTTGTTCACTGTAAGGCAAAAGGAGCAAACTTCACTCAGTTTTCTTTAAGCTTTCTTCTCCAGGTATGAAAGTAACTAACACATAGGAACAATCTGAAATTCTGTTGGTGGGAAAACAGCTATCCTTAGGGTATTTACCTGTAGGCTAACAATTGATTCACCTTTTATATTCCCTTCCTTTTTCTCTCTTTTTTTTTTTTTCATATAAAAAGTACAGCCCTCAGAATGATTGGGATTTTATTTTGTTGTTGTTAATATGAAATACAAATACTTGTATAAAAATTTGGCACTGAGTAGTTGATATTTCATATGTGAGCCTCTGGGTCCTCTATCTTTCATGTCAGGGAAGGACTTTCTAATTTCAAGGGTGTTTCTGCATGATCCCAGCACCAGCTTTGTTTTTTTGAGTTGAGGTGGGAGAAGTGTCATTGTTAAGTAGCTAATTGCAGGGAGAAACTTGTCCAGCCCCTAATGGGAACTGCACCATTTAACAGCAGTTTCATGATGAGTGGAGGGGATTTAAAATGCCCAAGGCTTGTTTGCTTGGTGTAAATAAGGCCTCTTCCAGCTTAATAGATGCCAGAAGACCACGGGTTTTGTGTGGAAAATGTACCATTCTGAAGTGAAAACAGGCTATTTTTCACAAGCCAGATTTGGAGAAAAATGATGTAACAAAGTTTAAATCCCTCATTTGCACAATTCTCCTGTGGGAGAGGGCTTTGAAAGTGCTTCTTGTTGCTCTTCCCCTGTAAACTGACATTTGGATTGATGGCTCTTGGTGGAAAGATTCTGAGATCTGCCAGTACAGGTCCAGGGGCAAAATTTGCCCTGTGGCATATCCCTAGGTGTGCTTGCACTGGATAATGAACATAGTGCAGTACCAGGAGGGCAGGAAGACTTGCTCAGTTCAGATGAGTTTAACAGCCTGTGTTGGATCTTGGGAAAAGGTGAGAGCAAATCTTGAGTGAGGGACTGCACCACGTCCCTTCAATGTGACTCTAGGAGTAACGGGACTCTCAGAAAAGG
The DNA here is from genome assembly GCA_013400435.1 of Pycnonotus jocosus. Classification (NCBI taxonomy): domain Eukaryota; kingdom Metazoa; phylum Chordata; class Aves; order Passeriformes; family Pycnonotidae; genus Pycnonotus; species Pycnonotus jocosus. Next base: position 34,420 of record VWYP01022448.1, read on the forward strand.
TGTTCTTTCTCTTCCCCTTGCTAGAAACCTCCAAGGTTGTGCTAATACTTCAGACAGTTACTTGTTAGTATTTGGGTAGTTTTGAAAAAGTCTTTTTAGAAAGGAAGGTATTATTTACTGCTACTCTTTACAGATCACAATTGACTCAGTGAATGAAATCGGAATGCTTCTGCCTTGAAGCACAGATGCTGTGGCTCTTACTGCTTTTTATTCTTCTGCTACCTTCTTCCCCAGTTCTGAGATTTGGTCAGAGAGAACATCCTCTGTGGGACACTGCCTTTCATTGCCATTTTGTCTTTCTTCTTATTTCCTGTTTTCTTGTTCTCATGTAGTATTAATGCAAAAGGTGATGATTCTGGAATGAATTGACAGAGGTTTCACTGTCTGTTTTACTGGTAAATTATTGCTGAAGTGTTACTAATGTGAAGGCATTGATTTGTAGTATGTGCTAACACTTCTAGTTGATGGCATGGATCAGTAGGTTTTACTCTTTGGTTATCAGATTCACACATTTCCTATTATAAACTTTTGCATACATAGATTGCTGCAAAGCACATTTGAAATAACTTATTTTAGTCAACTGTCTTGGACCTCATAGAGCATGAGTCCATTGAGCACAGATCTTGATTTAAAACAAAAGTGCCTTCAGAGTAAGGTATTTAACCTCCACAGACTGGATTACTTCATGGAACTGTTTGTTGAGGGTTTTTTTACAAAAAAAGGTACTATTTCATAGGAAGGTTATATGTATTTTTCCAGTAGATTTAATTGTGAAGATGATTTTGAGAAAATGACACCTCACCACTACTAGTGAGTAAGGCAGCTGAAATTCCCCAAAATTCGTAATCTAAATTCAAGTTCAGCTTCTTAAAGGATTGTGTTAGTAATAGTGTGCAAAGCATTTCTGTAAATTGTAGAAAGCTTAGAGAATAAATTATTTGGGCCTGCCGGACTGTGGAGAAATTGTAAATGTATCACTGGTGAACAAGAGAAAATTGTTTGTAATAAAGCACACTGTTTTCTGCTTCTGAAGTTGGTTCTATCAAAAAATCCACGTTATGGATGGCAAATGTTACTAAGGCTCTCCATCAATATCTTGTATGGTTGATTTCTGTAAAAGATCTAAAAGAGTCTTTCCAATGATCATATCCTGAACAGAAAACAGCACAGCACCTGGCCATAAGATTGCATACAGCCTACAAATAATTTTCTGGAGTGAAAACTCATCAGTAAAATTTTTCTGAATTTTATACTGTCAGTTTAAGTCAATGTTATCTAGTGCATAATTTCCAGTCAGTATTTCTACCATACACATGAAGCCCATTATTCAGGACTGTTGTGCTTCACTATTACAGAACTGGCATATGTGTCTGGCATAACACATGGATTTCCTTCAATCAGTCCTCTCTGAATGAGAGCACTAGCTCCTTCTTTGGTATGTTTTTACAAACCACATAGTTTCATTTTAGGAAGGTGTTTCCAGCACATGTTGATATTCTTAGTAAGAATGTAGTTATGCTCATAAATGAAAAAAGCTTTCTTATCTTTTTCCTTTCTTCTTTTTTTTTGTGTTTTACTGTAAAGGCAGGCACATGCAGATATAGGCAGTGAAATGATTTCATACTTTTTTCAGGCTTTGATATCTTGACTATAACAGCTTAAACCCATGATTTTTGGGCCTGTGTTTGTTTTGGCATTTGTTTAGTTGAATGGATCAGTCTGTCCAGAGGAACCATAGTATTTTCTCTGTTCCACAAAATCCTCAGCCTCAGAGCTCCTTTCTAGTTTGTGGTTGACTCTCTTGGTATTTCTGCCTCCTGTCAACTCTTGCATCCAGTACTGGAGTGGTTTCCGAGAAGATTGACTAAATGCTTTTCTTCTTTAGTGTCTGTCCAAATCCCCTGACACTGTCTATTGTCTGAGGCACAGAAAAATTTCTTCTAGAGGAAAGTGCCAGAACACTAATACATATTGTCAGAGACATTGTTCCAGTACTCAGAAATAGACTCTGATATGCCATTCAACACTGTTAGAGCATAAAGCTTGGGGCAGAGATAAAGAGAGATCCTCATCTAAGACACTGGAAGGAAAAGAAAGAAACTAAAAACAAACTTAGGGGGAAAAAAGAGATGGCAGATCCTGAGGCAGTTTGAATAATATTTGAGATTGGAATAGATTTTATCAGCGTGGTAAAATAAGTCAGTGTTAAAATTAATCTGTGAAGAAGCAAATTATTTATTATTACACTTATTAGGATTTTAATGATTTTTGAATAAATACACTGTTATTCTTTTCAAACAATCTAGAAAGATTCAAAATGTGGATGCAAAATGTCCACAGAACTGGACAATATTTCCAACAGGATGCTAGTTATGTAATTATTATGAGGCTGTTAGTGTTGTTTTGTAACTAATGTGTTTCTGCACATTAACTCATATACACCGAACTCATATATAACATCAGCATATTGCATTAGCAATTTACAGTTTATTGCTGTTTAATTGCCAGTCTTTAATTCTACCTGACATTAAAACCATGTCAAGCAATTGGCAAGACCAAAGTCACCCCTCATATTAGGAACATTTTTTGCAAAGCGTTAGATGTTTCTGAACACATATTGTATTATTGGGCCGAATCCTTAGATCTTAAACACTCTAGATTTTGTGTATAATTGCACAGATATCCTGTTCTGTATACATGTTCAGAGAATTATTTGAACTTTTTCAGAATATTTCCCATTTGCTGCACAAATCTTTGGTGCTATAATAAATAAATGATATCTGTTTACTATGTATTTATTTAATTTATTTCTCTCTAACATTCCTATTGTACTGCCTGTTTAAGCATGTCCTGCCATTTCATACCTGACTGGAAGGAAAAACCAAATGTGGAGTTAAGCTGGCAAAGCTCCTCTGTGAAGTTCTTTCCTCCACGGTGCGTGTGCTGTGTTTCCAGACACTTCACACTTCATAGCCATTGAGAAACGCAGCCCTTCTGACAGCAGGGCGGGTGAAGGGCCCGTAAATGGGAAACACGAGTGTATCTGAGTGCTGCTGGACTCCTTACCTTTTCCCATATGGATGCCACGGCACAGTGGGGTGGCAGCGGCCCGGCACCGCTGGCACCGTGTCTGTGGGCTGGGGAGCACCGTGGTGCTGCGAGAAAAGCAGGAGCCGGGACCCTTCCCTTGCTCAGCGCCTCTGAGGCTCCTTTCCCCACAGGCACCCTGAATGCCTGGCCGGTGGGGACATGTGGCATTGAATAACACTGCAGCTGGACTCTCTGGTGCCCGCTCCTCTCTGTCAGCCTCGAGATCCCCGTGCCAGATGCAGAAAGCAGGGTGTGGGTAGAGCTCTGTGTTCCCCTGTGCAGCCCTGGGAGTGTTGTCACTGCACCCTCCTGTGCTTCCCCGCCTGCCTTTACACCTGCTCCGTTTGCTGTGAAATCTGTGCAGACTAAACAAGAAAGTGTCACAGCTTTTGTCATCCTGTGACTGATCGGGGTATAGCCTCGAGTATGTAAGGCAGAATATGACTTCCAGCAACATGAGATGAGACATGGCAGGATGTGAGGGTTTGGCCCTGAGGTGGAGGCAGATGTAGAGGCAGGAGCTGAGGATGTACACCTGATGTGTGTATCCCCCTGCTTTATTCAATGAAAGGCTATTTTGTCCTCTAGGAGTTTTCCTGAAGGATTTCTTTCACAACAGCAGAGATCAGCTCAGACTTATGTAAAGTTGAGGGGAAAATAATGCAGCAAGGTTTGAAGCACAGCTGGAGCTCCAAAACATCTGTGTGCATGACTTCAGGCCTCTCTGAAGGACTGGAGCCCTGCTTAGGAAAAAAAAATCTCCTTTTAAAATTCCTCTAGAGAAGAAGTCATTGCTCTTATTTGCTGCTGAAGCACCCCTGCATTTTGCATTAGGAGGACATTTACAAGGACTAAGAGGCAAGACATATAGGAGAAAATTGACACCTAAGAAAAGAATAACTATTGCATTTTGAAGCTTGCAGAGGAGCAAGTGTTAGATAAATGCATATGACAAACAGATCCTGTTTGATCTCTGTAAGAAGATTTGACAAGTCAGACACACAGGAGCCATAAATTACCTGTAATGGCAAAAATTACATCAGTTATAACCTTTTAAGCAGTTGTGCCTCATACAGCATCAATTCAGAGATAGTAATCTAAGGAGAACCAGTCTCTCTGTGCATGATTCCCTTGTAATATACAGCTACAAGAGTAAGCTGTGTATGATTTTCATAAGACGTGATAAAAATCTAATGGTTCTAGGCTCCATACCGTAAACCTGTGCAGATAACTGGCTCAGACTAACTGATAAACATACTGGGCCAGAAAAACCATTTTTTTACTTTAAAAAAGAAATGGAAGTGTGATTGAGATGTCATGGTGTGGGGGTACCGCATGGGGAAGATTCCCATAATCAGTCATCAGGCTGTTTCAAAGACAAGTTGTGGAGCTGGAGGGGGTGGGGGCTGCCAGTGCTGCTGCCTGCAAGGATTTTTGTACCTGTGAGACATTCTGTGCCTTCTTTAGATGATCGCCCTTGGTGAGTTAGTTGTCTTTTCTTTGGTGCCTGGCTTGCAGGTTGGTAACAACAGTGGGATGGGAAGAAAGGGAGAATCACAGGTTCATTAAGTTTGGAAAAGACCTTTAAGGTCATGGAGTCCAACCATTAGCCCAGTACCACCACGTGCCCCACCAAGCCACCAACACTTCCCCAGGTGCCACATCCACATGTTTTTTGGAACACTTACAGCAGATGCAGCAGCTAGCACTTGGGTGACCACCACTGGCACCTGAGGAACTGGCTGGTGCAGATCAGAGCTGTGCATGACACCACTGCCATCAGGGCATGACTGCACAGGTCCTGTCAAGGACCTCTGCTAGGGGCTTGCTTCCCTTTCTCCCCTAATGGCAGAGCTTGACTTCCCCTTGAGCCTAAAGAGCACGTAGGAAAGACTATTTCCACCCTGTGCATGCATGGCCTTGCTTGTGCTCAAGCAGCTGCTCTTGGGGCTGGAGGAAAGTCTTCCAGAGCTCACTTTGCTTTTAAGCAGTCCCCACGTACACCTCCTTGGTGTGCTGCCTCAGCTGGGAAGGGCGGCGATTTGGCAGTCAGAGGGATGATTTTGGAGCCAGTACTGCAGCCTTGCAGTCCCAGCAGAGAAGGCTGCTGGTGCTGTGGCTCGGAGAGTCTTCTTTTAGCTCAGTGGTCATTTTAATTCACTTTTTATTACGGCCTGTTACTTCAGACCTAAAGGCAAAAATTCTTGCTAGGCTGCTTTCCCAGAAACTTCCCCAATAGGTTGAATCACACTGAGAAAAGCTGCTGCCTGGGATTTTTCCCCTCCAAAAAATAATTTGTTTATATGGTAAGGAGAGCTCTACTTGTACTACCTTTTTGAGTAGGAGAAGAGAAAATTACACAGCAGTTCTACGAACTGCGTTTTCTGTTCCTGTGCTGCTTTCTGTCAGCAGACTAACCCCATGAGCTGGGAGCAGCCTTGGCTGGGGGCTGCTGGGCACCCCGTGGCTCCCCAGGGTCAGTGGCTGATGGCCCAATGGTACTGCTGGCCCCAAAAAGGTGCTGGCTGTTGTGTTGTTCTTCAGAGTGGCCCTGGGCTGGGGACAGGTTCTGGTGGCAGCCACAGGGGTGTGGGTGGGGTAATGCAGGGCTGCCCTGTGCTGGGCACAAATGGGCACAGCCTGGGGCCTCAGGGGTAGGGGAGTAGAGAAGTCAGGATGAGCCTGGGAAAGGGAGTGGATGGTAGCAAGGTGGTCATTTGGTTTTTGTCTCAGCAACTCTATTTTAATTTTTTCTATTTTTGTCTCCAACTCTATTTTAATTGGCAATAATTTACAATAATTTTCCCCAAGTTGAGTCTCTTTTTGTCCTGAAGTGATGTCCTTTTCCATCTCATTTTCTTGCCCTTTCAGAATTCATTGCTGTAGCTGCTCATGGGGCTAGCCAGGCCTTCAGGAAGGGATGCTCCAGCAGACATTCGTCCTAGGGCATCACTTTCATGTCAAGGTTGAGGCGCTAATCCTTGAGATAGAACCGGTGGGGTTTTTTCTTCTGTCAGTACAGACAAGGTGGTAGTTGCTGCTTTAACTCAGGGTCTTCTGAAGCTGTGGGACAGCAGAATTGGATGTATTTCTGCCCTGGCCCTCCTCAGTCCAAATTCTTCTTCTGGAACAAAGAAAATCAAGACGATTGGGTCACGTTCTGTGGATACAAACAGCTGAACAGCACAAAGGTGATGAAACTCAGCTTTCTGGGAACGTTCAAATATAGCTTCTGATTCAGAGCCCAGTGTGGAACATCTTTAGCATTTTGTGACCATGACTAGGATATGAAGTAGGTGAGAACAAATCTCTTGAATGGGCAACAAAGTCCAAGGGGATATTTTACTTTTAGTTGGCTTTCTTAAAGAAATGTGTTATATCCAAAGTATATGCCTGTCACTTCACAGAAACTTTTAGGGCTTTGTTTAGACCTAGAAGAGCAGCAGGTCCCAGGAGCTCTTAAAAATTAATTGTAAAAAACTTTGTTGGTGGACAGGCCCCAAAAGAGAGCAAGTACTGAGGGAAAGATGGGAATTCAGCTGTAACATATTGTGCTTGGTAATGGTCTGGCCATCCCACACAGGTGTTCTGTGGAGCTAATTGGAGTGCAGCGAGGTGCAGGCTGGCCTGGATGTGTCCCCTCTCCCTTGCCAACAGTGCTACTGTGAGGGAGAGGCACAAGGAAACAAAGCTTTACTACTTCTGCCTTTATGAAAGAACCTGCATTTCTCCCAGTGTCTCAGAAAAAGGCAATTTATTTATTTATTTTTAGCAGCATGCCTTTCAGTAGGGTTTGCAGATGGCAAGGGTTGGGCTTCTGTGATGTTCTATGTGTCTGCCCTTAATTCCTTTCTTTTGAACTCACTGTGACTTCCAGCAGAATCCTCTGTGTTTCCTGGTATAAATGGATGCAACAGTTCATCTTTAGTGTAAATATAATTTATGTTATTAACAAAAATAAAGACATCAATTTTTCCCCTGGATTTTTTTTTTTTTTTTACGAGTTGTCAGAAAACTGAACTCTTGCTACCCCAGAAATTTGAGCCTAGGGAGTTCAGTGGTTAGTATATGACTACTCTAGGGGAACAAAAGGTACCTTTCCAATTAAAGTTAATAGAGGGATAACTTCAGACACACAAAAGGAAAAAAAGACACCTATAAGTCATGGTGAGTTCAAAAGGAAAGAATTAAGGTAGGCACACAAAGCATCATGGGAAGTGCTATTCAAGGTACCATGTCAAAAAGGCTGATTAACAGCAGTTCCAAGTCTACCTGATCACCAGGGAGTCTTACTGATAAAAATTATTTCCCCTCCAGAGAGAAGAATCTCCCTGAACTGAACAAATGTGTCACTTTTGAATAAGGATTCATGAAAAGGCAGAAGAGGAGAAGAAAAAAGAATAAAGGTACGCATTCACCAAAAAAGATCTGAAATTTGTAACTTGTGACTGTTTATCAGTCTTTAAGTTCTGAATGAAACTGCAAGTCATATGTCAGTGAGCAGGATTCAGATCACTAGCTTTGCATTTCTTTTTTGTTTAAAAGTGGCTGTTTGTAGATAAAATTCTCTGGTGTTGGTTGTAATTGCAATCAGAGAAATCTAATGGCTTTGTTTGATGTGTTGCTTCGACCTTCCCGGCTGTAAGGCTTTTCAACAGAGTCCTTTAAAGATATTGATTGAATTCTGGAGCTACTTTGTGGAATCTGGTGGTCTGCATTGTGTGCAGAACTCACACTAGGTGAATGTAATGGTAAATTTTGGGCATAAATTTATTTTGGGTCACTAATTAATTACATTATACTTCCCCCCCCCAGTTTCATGTCTTTAGGTTGTTTTAAGCACATTGAGCTGTGCAGAAGAAAAGACATGGGAAAGCAAATGCTATTGGAATGTCTTTTTTTGAGCATGATGCACAAATGTAATTTTTTTTTTAATTTGGCCCTTATCTGTTTGACGTTTTATAACTCTCATGTATATTTACATAGTATTTTGTAGAATTTCTCTTTAAATTGCCTTTTTATGTCTTCTTTCATACTTATGGTTTGTTCCTCCATTTGTGCTGGTGTGGAATGTGTTAGAGAACACGATTGCCACAGGTGGGGGCACTTCAACATGAAAATGTGGGCACTTGAGATGTGCTGTGCAGAGTGGTGTTTGGAAGAATTACAGGGCACTGTATGTCGGAGCTGCTGCAGTAGATGTGTGTTAGGTGTCGTGCTTTGACATTAACTGATGGAATTCAGGAAAAGCTCTGCACTGAGTGTAGCAGGCTTTGTTGGACTACAGTAATTCGAGATGCAGCAGGCATGAAACAAGTGGAAGTAGTGGGTTCTTTGGCTGCAGCTGGGCAGGGGAAAACGATTGAGTCCATGCTGTGCTGTGTGGGCAAAAGGCAAGTTGTGAGAAGCTTCACTCAGTGCAAGAAAGAAATTAATGCTGTTTACCTGCAAGATGGGTGTAGAAGGAGACTTTAGGTAGCAAACTGCTAATTGAGCCATATTCTGTCTTGCAAAGGGAAATTAGGAGTTTGCCTAGTGTATTGTATGTTCTAGATAAACTATTGCCTTCTGAGAAATCATTCAGAGTTTTCCCTCTGGCTCAGCACTTAGAAAACCACTGGGCAATGTGTTTCACCTTACATTTATAATGTTTTGTAAAAGAGAAATTCTAAAACTGTTTATGTTCTTCTATTGATTTTCTCTAGATGAGTTATTAATTATGTTCCCATATGTTTTTTTCTTACATGAAGTTTTTATGTACTGCTATTGCTAGTATTTAAATATTAGAGTGGGCTTTTCCTGGCTCATTTCCTCACTCTGCTGTCCTTAACACCTTAGGGAGCTGTAGAGTATGAACTATTTCATTCACTTTCAGCGTCTCATTGTTAATTCACAATGGCATTGTAAAAATGCAGAAAAATACAAAAAGAGTAGTCTAATTGTATTGTAAATTTCTCCTAAAAAGTGCATGTGTTAGGGTTAGAAATATGAAATGCATAGAAATATGTGCACCCGTAAAAGAAATTAAATTAAATAATATTTACATTTTTACATTATATTATGTTCCACATTATGTTCTATGGAGTATTTCAATTAACCTTGGAAAAATTCTACGTATAATTAAAAGACATATTAGCATTTTCAAACAGATGCATATTGCAAGTAATTATCTGGAATATATATTAATTTAATCTATTTGTCCACATGGTATTGTCCCAAACAAGAGAGTTAGTACAAGAAAAGAAAGGTTATTATTATTTTCTTTATTTGACTGAAGAAGGCTGCCACACAGAAAGCAATTTATACACTTTAAGTGTTAAGTTCACAATCACTAAGCAAATTTCCCTAGAGGGAAAAAGAAACAGTTTGTTTGTGTTCTGTTTGTTCCTATTAACATTTCTTTGACTTTGGATTTTCCTTCGTGGAGACAAGAGAGCCATGTCCTTGCAGGCCACATGACCACCATCCAACTCCACGTGTAAGAGCCTTAATTCACCTCTGAGCTCCCAGCTATTCAGCTGGAAGATTTGGATCCTGTAGTTCTTGAGGGACTGCTGTGTTGTTTCTCTGCTCTTTACTTGAAAAACATTGTAGGCTTCTGGCGCTGTTGATTTTCATGTAGAAGTCCCTGTGTCATTATTCTAGTAAGCAATTTTAAAACACATATGTTTTGGGAATTCTGTTTGAAGGAAAATGACAAGCATATTTAGCAAATCACAACTTTTTTGGCAGGTGACCTGACAGCAAGCTTCAAATGCAATTGATTGGTGGTTGAATTAACATTGTAATTTCAGCACACTATTGTTTGACACCAGTTTTCTAAGGCATTGTATAAGGTGGGAATAGTTTCTGCAGAATGAAGAATTTCTTTGTTACAATAGGAGGAAGTCAGGAGAAGGTAGGTTAGCTGTGAAGAAGAAAAAAAAGGGCTTTTGGTGAAGGTGAAAAGAAATCATATTATTTAATTTAACCTGTCATTGGTTTACTCTCCCCCTGAAAATTTCTGTTTGCAAAAGTTTCTCAAGTCAAGTGAAGAGTTTTTCATCTTGTGAATCTTCCATTTCTTTTAAAAAAGATTTAATTTCTTTCTCTCTTGAACATTAAATATAAAAATTATCTTAAATATTTTAGAAGTCGCTTTAACAATATCAATCTCCCTTATTGAGGAGATCCCTGCTCCTTGTACCTCTTTGGAGTCAGTTGTCTTCTCACTTGAACACATTTCATTACAAATGTGGTTTTGCTAGAAATAATCATAGTTTGTGTTTATTATGTGTTTAGATTATGTAATTCCTTTCCTTTAGTTTCCTGTATTTTATCAGTGTTTAGTTGAAACTCCTATGTATCAAAATCGATGTGTCTTTGCTCCTGCCTACTTGCCTTTGCCTCTTTATGTTGCTTTTTTTGATCTTGCAAAGTAGTTTGTTGGGTTTTTTGTTATCTTCTTGCACAAACCTGGCCATGCCATCTTTCACACTGCCTTTTACAGAGCAGCCTTCCAGCGCACATAAGCAGCTCTGTCCTTTATCCTGCTGAAGTCTACGCTGTTACATTCATCTCTACTGTGCTGTCTTAGGGGAAAATTGCTCAGTGTGCCATTAAAGCAGTGCTGTGATTATTCTGGTTGTAGCTTTCCATCTTCCCCCAACTTCAATTTACTCATCTGGCCTTCTTACTGTTTTGAAAAGTACCTAGGCTATGTTGTATTTGGTGCGTAGAAACAAGTTGGGGGATTTTTAAAATTATTTGCTAAATATGTTCTAGAAAGTTCATCCTGGAGAACTCCTTCTGTGTAATTCTTTAATCCGGGACACAAAGCTGGGATGCACCAACAGTACAAAGAGTTTGGGACAGAAGAAGAAATGGAGTTTGAGATACCACACAGAAAGGGCTGGATAATGTTGAGGACTACAAATGAGACAAAATTTCTGAATGCATGGTCTTTCCAAACCTAGACAATGCAGAAGACAACATCGTGCATTTGGGGGCTCTTACTGAAACTCACTACTCTAAGCTGGGAGGTCAGCAGCTGGAAACAACCAAGAAACATACAGTACTCTCTCTGTCACAAGCTGACTGTAAGCTGTGGAGGTATGAAAGAAGTAAATGCAACCCTAGGATGTCTCAGGAAGGATAACTGCATAGAGGAATCATTAATGGGTCCTCATTTAAGATACCACATATGGTTTTGACTAACAGTGTTCAAGAAAGATCATCTGAAACTGAAATTTGTGTAGACAAGGCCATAGGGATGATGAGGGAAATGGAGAATTTGTTTTACAAACAGGAACTAGGAGAGGTTGGTTGTTTAAACTGGCAAGGCAAAACCTGAGAGAGCATGCAAATTTTTTTCTTTAAATACATCATGGTAGAAAATAACTCTTAATCTGAAGGGCAATGCTGGCAAAGGAACAGAAGAGTAAACTGGCCAAGAGTACATTTTGGTTGGGGTTAAGAAATAAGTTCCTAATATTAAAGTGGCTGAGCTCAGAATTGTGACTATTCCATGGGAACAGTCCAAGCACAAAACACAGCAGAACACAAGGGTCAGTAAGTTTATAAAGGGGATTATCTGTAAGAATGCTGCTCCTGAAAGCCATAGATTAGACCACCTGAGCCAGGTGATTTTTCTAGACTTATGACTCTTGAGACATATTAAGGTTTTTTTTTTTTTAACAGTAAATATATTTCTTTATCTGTAGAAATGATTTTTGCAGTTCATTCATTGTTTCAAATAAACTTGCCATTTGCGGAGAGAAGGATGTGTTTGTAACTGTGGTTACCCTCTAGAAGTAAACAAAGTTTCCATCCTTTCAGTGATGTGGGGTTTGGAGCATTGCTTTTTAAATCACATTAGCTCATCTAAGCTAACTGAACTTGACTGAAACCCTGATTTTCTGAAATCGAGACATAGGTGTTGAAATCTATCTACTGAAACAGTGTGTGTCAGCTAATTCAGTCAGTTGAACTGGTTTGGTTAAATAAAGCAGTTTGATGACACTGACATCCATTTTCAGCTCTTTGAATATCATCCACCATCTGATAGGAGCTAAATAAAAACACTCAAAAAATTACATTGGACAACAAGTTCCATTTAAAAACAAAACCAAATCAAAGCAAAACCAAAAACCAAAGTAAAATGAAGCCTCTAATGATTTATAGATTGGTCCAACATGAACTGCTGGTATTATCTATATAAGGCTCTAATGCTCTTTAAAATAAAGGATTAATAGTATTAACTTCTCTGTTGGACGAATCTTTCGTAAGTGAGAGGAGATTGGGATGCAAGACGATTTCCAGTTGCTTCTATCAGAGGACATAATGAAAGGAGAAAACCACAGTAAGAGTCATAAAAACATTATCCTCCCATGTACTCTGAAAGGATGAGCTTGGCAACTGATGGGATGCCAGTGTGCTGCAAATGTTGACTGCAGTTCTTTAAAGCCTTATAAAGAAACAAAACTAACAAAAGGCATTACAGACAATATTGCAGCAATGAGTGTTTCTTGGATGTCAAACACCCTCCAGCCCACAGCACTTTGATCTTGGGAACAAACCATAAAGAACAAATAGAGCAATTTTTCTTACATGCTAAGATTTAACAGTGAGGTTGATGAACTTCAGGAAAACTAGCATAATGGGCATGCCTTTTCCATTTGTTAAATTGTTTTGACAAGGGCATATTTCATTTAAAGAGGCTGTTTTGTATTCCTTCCCTTTTTGGTCTCCAAAAAAATAAGAGAGAAACCAATATAGAACTTCATAGTATAGATCAGCTCACCTTCCACATGAGCCAAGTGGAAAAAATATCACTTAAATGCTCTTTTATTGAGGGGGGAATAGGAGGGCGGGGGAAATAAAAGCACATGCAGACAGTATAGCTGGGTATTTGTGAGTTTTGGCTCATTTAGCCTTTTCATTGAAAGCCTCTGTTTCCATTAAACTTGCCAAAGAAAATGTATGAAATATATTAATCCACACTGTGCACATTACGGATGGGAGCAGTGGCTTAGAGGCTATCAAAGCCCCTCTGGTGCTCTCTCTGTGACTAGATATGAGTATCAGCAGGCCCTGCCGTGTTTGGTCACTATTTCTCATCTGCAAAAAAGATGCTGCTTTTAAATTTTTGTGTCTCACTGTCCTTTTACCTTTCCTTAGGACCTGAAATTGCCAAAATGGAGGAGGTTGCCTCCTGTGTTGCCAGTCAACTGCCTCAGAAGGGTTTTACACTCCCTCAAAACCTGCTTTTCCAGGATCCCCTTTTCTCAATTTGCAGACTTAAGCCTTCTTTCTGTTTGTTAGACATATAAACTTTAGGTGTGTTAAAGCTCAGGGTCTATTGACAGATTCTTTTGAGATTCATTTTGTCAGTGTATCTTTGTCTTCCTTAACACTAAATAGACTTTTTTTCATATATAGCTTGACAAGTTAAGAGTAAGAGACTCCTGAAGTCTTGACTTTTTGGGGTCATGAGTTCAAATCCTGGCTATATTTAAACCAAGCCTTTCATCGTGTGGGGATGCTGATTTATATGTTTTCTGGTGGAAAACCTTAGCATGTCCAGGGCTTGGCCGCTCTGTCTGAATGAATGCTAATAGTTGCTGGGCATAAGAGCCAGGATTTGTTCTACCAGGCCTGTTCTTTCCCACTGTTCCCACTGTAGGCAGCAAAATGCCTACATTTCAACAGTGCTGTGAGAGACTATCAATTGAGATCCTACCTATTGACTGAATGACTTCATTTTCTTCTTGTCACACAGACAAATTAACCAGTTTCTGCTCTTCGTGGTTTTCCTTTTCAAAGAAGGCAGTGATGACAAAACCAGTGCTAAGACACAACTGTATCCTTGGCCCTTTTCAGGGCAGAAATGTCCCCTTCACTGGAAGACACGCTGATGAATCCTTGCATTCAGTTTCAATTCCTTATTCAGCTATGCCTTGCAACATGCTAAAAATGAAACTCAGGATGCCTAGTCAATGTTTCCCAGATTCTGTCCTGACCATTTGCAGAAGGAGTAGTGTTTATACTATCCTACTTCAGGCATCTGACATGGGCTGTGGAGCTGCTTTGTCTCCTGGATCTATTTGTGCTGCTGGATGGGCATCTCATCTGCAGCTGGGTATCAGAGAGATGTGTGAGCTTGTCTCATTCAGATCTGGGAACAGAACTGCTACCTGGAGCAAAATAAGCCATTCTGCAAAATTTTCTGCTCCACAGTTCAAGGTAACAAGACCATTCCTCCCAGTTTGGCACATCTTTTNTGGAGCTGCTTTGTCTCCTGGATCTATTTGTGCTGCTGGATGGGACTACCATCTGCAGCTGGGGATCAGAGAGATGTGTGAGCTTGTCTCATTCAGATCTGGGAACAGAACTGCTACCTGGAGCAAAATAAGCCATTCTGCAAAATTTTCTGCTCCACAGTTCAAGGTAACAAGACCATTCCTCCCAGTTTGGCACATCTTTTCACATTTATAATAAAGCTTAATTGTATGTGATATTTCTGCCAGAGGATTATGTTTTGTTGCAAGTGTTTCAGCACTTCTGCCTGGTTTTGCCTAGGGGTAATTTTAACTGAGGTAGGAAAAAAAAATATTTCTGCCAGAGGCAAATGTTCTCAAATGACTGTTTTTTCTATCTTCTGAAACTGCTTTCTGTCTCCTGGCAGTTAACAGATGATCTCAGAGGAGTGTGGCATCTGCACATAAACCTCTTACCTTCAATTTCTCATGCAGACAGAACACAGAAATAACTGCCTAGAAAACAACTACTAAAATACCCACAGTTAATTTCTTTTTATGTTTTCACTTATTGTAGCTTATGGGAAAGTAAAGAGAAATTATACAAAACATGATGATTTTTCCTGCTTTTTAAAAAAAATTATTCTTTTCTCCCTGTGATTGACTGAGATGTTTTTTGGAAATCACTTAATGTAGGAGTTTTCCAAAGTTACTACAGCTGTTAAAATTCTGCCACATTGGGCCAAATGATCTAAATTCAAATAGAAAGTCAATTTTGCTTAAAGATTTATCCTGTGGCTTCTTTCCAGTAGGAAGCCTTTTATGGCTTCTTTAAGATTTTCCAGTCTGGTTCTTTAAGGAAAGCTTGGTAAATCTTGTGAAACTTGACTTTAGTCATGTTCATGTGAAATGGGTATAGGCTTAACTGTGCCCTTAGGTACAGAAGGAGTATTCACAGGTGAACGGCAAGATGGCTTCTAAAAGATTTCCAGTAAACACCCACAATTTGACATGATAACTTATCATAGCTCTGGATGCACTGGAGCACCACCTCTGCCTGGAGAGCTTTGTGCTGATGCCTTACCTTCACTTCTCATGAAAAACATCTCAATAAACCAAGAGAACAAGTCTCCAGCAGGTACAGATCTGTACAGTTACACTGATTTGTTCCTCCATTAATAATCTGCTTCAGTTTTTGGGTGATGAACTGACAGCTTCCATAAACTTTGTAACAAAAGATTTTCATACTCAAGTATTTCAAAACAGGACCGATGTCATACCCCCAGGAGTTGAACATTTCAGTGGACAAACAGTGGGGACCTTTCTATTTCCTCAGCTCACAGCTTCTTAGGGAGCATGTCAGGCACATCACTGGGGCAGCACAAGGTGTCCTGCAGGGTTGCTGAGTCTGCCCTCTGTGAGAGAGCAGGGCAGGTATCTGTGCACTGCTTCTTGTCTGGCAGACCCTGCTGTGGCCCCATCCACACCCAGACTTACAGGCAGTCTCTGATCTACATGGCAGCATCTCCCAGTGTTCATCCTGCAATAACAGATTTGCTGCCTTTTGCATGGGGATTTCTGGATGGGTTCTCAGTGGGAATGCATTGACTCTTTTGCCTGATCTGGGCTGATCTGATACTGGTGCCCATTTTGACTGTATCTCCTTGGGTGATGACTCTCTCTGCCTGTCTGCCACTGTCATCAGACTCTTTCCTAAACATATGCTGCGTGCAGCAGTGTGCACAGTGCTTGACACTTGGTGCAGGAGGCTCAGTTACAGATTTGCTGACTCATTTCCCAGCAAAATGCTTCCCTTCTCCATGGAGGACCTGGGGGCTGTGGACTTTGCAGAGGGCTTTAATTAGGAACATTGCTGCTTGTGTATATTTCCTCTTCAAAACAGAAGAATTTCTTTTAAATGCAATTTTAACTATTGATGTTTTCAGGTTGCAGTTCATGTTTGAGGACAGTCTTTCTAGTGTGGTGCTGTTAGTGAGTTGTCTTTTCTTTTTTTTTTCAATTGCCAAAATATTTTGAATGCTAATGTAGGCAGGCAGTTTTTGGTCTGTCTGTATCTGTTTAAACTGTATGCATTGCTGGAGTCCAGTCTTTCATCCAGTGAGCAAAGTTAATTATTTGCTTCACTAACAGTGGTAAATAGTTCAGTACCATATTGAATTGTGGAAAGTCTCCATCCTTCCAGAGAGAGCGAATCTCAATCTTCCTTTGATGTGCAAGCTCGAGATCACACCTGGTTGGGGTAGCAATCAAACAAATGATATAATATGATTGTCCTGATTTTCTTCAAGAGACTGTAGTACCTCTTAGACTTCAGATTCACTGGAATTCAAACATCTCTGAAGTACAGAAATGTACATTTTTTTTCCTGCATACACATGACATTTGGCAATACTTCCATTTGTCCTTGTAAGCGTATGAAAAGATGGTATTTCAGCCTGATGTTCACAACTGAGATTTAAATTTTTGAGAGAACTCATCAATTCAGTAACCTCATCCTGGACTGGAAACATTAAACTAGATTAAAACCTCAGGCTTGTGCAATATTGAGGATTTTGGACATGCAGTTTGCTTGACCAGGATGGCTCATCACACAGGCGTGCTGTAACTTGTAACTTAGAGCATGTCCAAGTCTTATTACTCTGTCCAGAGTGTTAGGATCATTAGAATTCGTAGTTAAGTGCCTATCTCCACTCTGCCAGGAAAATGTAGAGTAATATTTACCCTTGTGCTACTTTCTGTCTCAAGATTGGAAGTGTTAGATGTGCAGTGTGCCTCATGCAAGCTCTGTTTTCAAAGGAATAAGCTAAAATAAAGATGGGCCAAGTAACATGTTATTAACCCAGTTCAAGAATCCTGAAACTGAAGAACAAGGCTTACCTTGTGATAGAAGTTGTGCTTTTTCCACAGAATTACTTTGTTTTCAAAAATCATGTAGGTATTACTTTTCAGGGCATGTGGGACTTTTCTTCTAGACAGACTGTGATTATCTACTGATAACATCAGCTGCAATCAGCATTGCAGGCACACCATCTCCATGCCTTCTCCAAGGGAAAACTTCTCTCGGTGAGGCTCAGCATCAAATCTGCAGAGACCTGGGCTCAGGTCTCCATTGGTAAAACATGGATCAAGCCTGCCATATGCTTTCCTATATCTCCTGTAGAATGTGGATTATATATGTCTTTTGCATTTTTTCTGTTTTATCTCTGACTGCACATACCTTAGGACATATGTGATTTTCTGCACTATCTATGAACAATGCCACTGCAGGGTTTCAAGTTGCTGCCAAAACACTATGGGTCCAATAAAGTGGCAATTACCTGGAAAAACCTTGCTAAAAAGAAAAAAAAAAGCTAAATTGCTGTGAACTCTTCACTGGCATGCTGAATTTTGGCACACTTCAAGGCATCTGAAACTCCAAAAAGAGAGGTGCCTCGTCTGCCTCTGATATGCTATCTTGAGTAAGAGAACTTTCTCATGAAAGAGTTTGATGCTTTCTTTGCTCCACACCATTTTACATCAGACTTGCTTTGTGTCCATTCTCTTGATTTTGTAAAGGCATGTGTACTGAGTCCTTTTGCAGACGATTGTTTCTGATCACCACTCTGAGTATGAGCATCCTTAGCCCTTGGAGTTGTGGTCACACTTGCCCCTGGAGCACTGTGCTGCGTGCAGGAGTCATGAGGGAGCTGTCTGGGAGAAGAACAATGAGGTGCCCTGACAAAGTCTCAGGCAGCTTGAACATAACTTACTGTGTCAAGAAGAGAGAGCAAGAAAAAAGCATGAGGTGTTTTAATAAAAGTACCAGGGCAGTGAAGATTCATTTTTCTTAGAAAGAATCTTAGAGAAGTTCTTTTCTTTCTTTTTTTTTCCCCTCTGTATGCATTATCAAATCTCTACCCCCTGTGTCTGTCTCTCTGTTACTTTCAATATGCATTGCAGCTCCTGTCTCCTTCTTTGTTTGTGTTAGCAGGATGGGTCTTTCTAGGCGAAGGAGAGGTGACCTTTTGCTGGTCTACATATCAAGTAAACCTTGTGAACAGTGGAGAAGGCAATCCAGATCTCTTAGTTCTGAATCTCTCTTTCCTTTCTCTTGGATTGTACTTCAAAGTAGACATAAGGGTGCTGTTGGCTTTGCTGCTGTTTGTCGTTTGATAGATGCACACAAATCCAGGAAGTGATCCAAATCCTGTATGACTTCTTTTATCCCCAAAAGAACTTCCTGCAGAGGAAATAATTTGGGTGGCTTTTGTTGGTTTGGGGTTAAGGAGAAGGCTGCTCTCAGATTTTATTTCTACTGAAAGATGCAACTCCTTTAATATTTCTCATCCTGAGTCGTTTTGTGAAGAAAGCTTGACTGATCAGACTTTTTCAGTAGATGAAGAAGCTGCTCACCCTTCAGGTGGCTACAGGTTAGCCTGGAGCTGTTGCATCAAGCTTGTCATGGCAGTAGAGGAACATGCAAGACCTACCATAGGCTTATTTCTGCAGAGAAATCTCTTGATGTCACTGCAGTGATCTAAAGTGTTGTATTATCTTGCCACCCTTTTGCAGGGGGAACTTCCTGACTGTCTTCATAGCTACTGTTTTCTATGCCATTGCAGCATTCTTTAACTTGAAAATAATTTTGGGCAGGGATTAGAGAGGATCAGGAGCAGCAATCAGAGACCTCCTGAGGAACTTTCCCACCTGAGGGACTCTATGAATCTCTGAAGGTCTGCTTATTACTGGCAGCAAATTCCTGTTGCACTTAATGTGTAGTGAATGGGCACAGAACTGAGGAAGTGCTGTGATGGAATGTTAAAATACTGTTTATGAAGGTCTAAGGAACTGCAGAATCCAAACTATTAATTGTAGTTTAAATCTGTATTTCTGTATCCAGAGAATTAAAGTAGCTGGCCATAATATCATGAAATTGAGTGCCTGTGTGACTATGTTCCTGGGAAGACCTGTGTGGGTTTTTGGTATTTAGAGGGAAGGTGCAAGTGATCCTTCCCACCTGCCTGTGCTGTAAGACAGAGGCTTCTCAGCATTCTGCTTGAAGCAATGCAGGGAGATATGTTTGAAGACCCAGTTTTGACTCTGGTCAAAGATGGATGAAGAGTGCAATATAAAGATTTTGGGCAGGTATTTAAAATCAGACTAATTAAATTTAGGAGTATCTAAAAAAACCTGCAAAAAACTATTTATCTTTATCATAGAAACTTAATAGCCAGGACTTGAATTCTGTGAAATGCTAAGGTGGATCCTTTCCAAAAGACTCAATTGTATTTAAATTGTAAATGCCTTCAAAGCTCATGAACCATCAAATTCAGGATTTGAACCCGTGTGAGGAGGTGTCTCAGTCCTTGGATTGGCTGGGTTAGTTTCTCTTCTTGTAGCTGTTTTCATTGAAGCAGTTGGGTAAATACTGAGGGAGAATAGCCTCAAACTTTCCTGTTGACTTATACCTGAAACCTCTGAATTAGAGTTCAGACTATCATGGGATGCTTTCAGTTTCTCACTGAAATCGTATTAATCCCTGTTTTGTCACCAAGGGCCACAGAACAAATGCATCCACAGAATTTAATGCTGTTAGTTGACATCATCACACAGAAAACAAATGTAGAAAGCATCCACAAACCAAAGGAAAGTTTTCCTTTGGCAGAGAGAGTGTAGCATGAAGCCAAAAGTGAATTCCTACAAGGCAGGACTGAATGCTGTAGCCATGTGATAGATGGAGGAGACCAGTATAAATCACAGGATAAAATAACTGCTGTAAAGAATGCTCCTTGTCCTACAAATGTTGTGCAGTTATGGTCCCTCCTAGGATTTATAAACTATTTCAGTCATTTTTTTGCAGACCCTTTCAGCAGTCCTGAATTCTCTGAATCAACTGCTCAGGAGAGAATTGAAAATGGCAGTGCACTGATGCTATAAAGGAAACCAGAAGACTTAGATTGCATTCATCTCTGATTTAACCCAGTGCAATACAACACTGAAATTAGTAAGGTTAGAATGATGTTGCCATCAGCAGAAGTTGTCCTTTGCAGTTTAAAATGTGTGGCTTCAGCTCACAGTGGTGTAAGTTACATCCCAGGCTGGAGCACACACAGTGGAGCACTGAGGACAGGTGCTTTGTGGGTGTGCCATGCTGGTTTCATGAGGCAGAAGTGTGCCCACAGGAATAATCTGTACATTCCTCTAAAGAGATCTGATTTTGCTGCAATCCCTAGGGCAGCTAAAGAGGCTTCCTGGCTGACAGTGGCCCGTGCTTGGTCACAGGAGGATTGGGAAGGATGTGAGCACATGCTCTCATTAGGATTTGCTTGAACTGGCACACAGAAGCTTAAAGATCTAATAACTTGCAACCAGTCTGGACTCTTACAAAAAACAGCATGAACACAGTATTTTATCATTTTCATTTGTGCTTTGGTTTGAAGTAATGTGTGTTTAGAGTTCTCTGTTAGTAAACTACCTAGGTTACCAGCTTTGCCCTAGGTAGTCACACAGCCACAGTGTGCAGGCCTGCAATGCTCGTGGCATTGAGGCACAAGTGCCTTGCAGAATTTCACTGTATCAGCCTAGGCTAGCACTGTTGCCTGCCATTGGAATGTAGTCACACTTGCATTTTACACCGTCTTGATTCCTTTTTGTTGGAATTTCTTCCTCCTGATTTAAATGCTTTGAATTGGGTCCTGCTTATAGTATTTATTTATTTACTTCCTTATTTAATTATTTATTTATTTGTTTTGTAAGGGCAAATTCTGCAAGTAATCTTGTGTCACTGCTCTGTCATCCTGGTTCTGTGGTGGTGAAGCACAAACTATTCTGATGTTGGCTGAGCTCCTGGAAATGCTGGCAAAATTGGTGAGAACAAAGCTGCACCATGGTTAGAGCTGAAGGAAGAAAATCAGCTCATGTGAAAACATGAAAGGATTTGGTAGGCAAGCTGGGACTCTAATTTACCATTTTACACTTATTTTCCATCATCAGTAAAATCAAGAGTGAGTTGTGCTTGGGCTCACTTTCTAATGATAATGGAAAATAGCATTCATCCTCGTGGTTTGTGCAGGGAAAAATTAATCCAACTGTTTCACCAAACACCAAAAATTATTGAGGATAGATTCAAGCCAGTTCTTTTTCTATTCAAATAAACTAGTCTACTGTTAGCACATAGTGCTGTGGAAGAGCGATTGGACTGAGTATTTGGAAAAGTGTGTTTCTAGAACTTATAAACCATTAAATAATAAATATTTTAGTAAGCAAAGATACGGCATATATAGGAAAGCCTCTGCATAATCCAAACCAAACAAACCCAACTGTTTATCCCAATAACTTGTCAAGTACACAGTACTGGAGAGCTTTTCTCACCTTATAGGCTTCTTGCCCTTGAAGTCCACCATCTGTGTTCTCCCTAATACTGAAAACTCTCCTTGGAGGAGTCACTAGCAGCCTGAGATTTTGGCTGTATTCAAGGAAGTCTAGCTGAAGTCACCAAAGTTATGAAATTAAACCTCAGCAAACCCATGTGTGGCTCCTGCTCAGCAGTGCTGCTGCTGTCCTGGGTGTTTGAAATATCTGTGAGCCCTAACCAGCATTTTTGGATTAAATATTTTTTTCTGAAAAATGGATCAGCAACATTTTTCTGGTTTTCCTCCTTCAAGCCTAAAAATTTCTTTGAAAATTGAACCAGTGGAAACTGCTGACCACTGGGAAGAACACATAATGGGTACATTCCTGACAAGGATGGGATGGATTACAGCACTTCTCCTGTAAAAGGCAGAAAAACTCTAAAACTAAAAAAATTACATTCAGATTTAAAATATATTTTTCAGAGTTTTTTTCAGTGATTTCCTCACATGAAGACTTATGCAATAGTCACCTCTTTATTTTAAATGTAAGCTTTTTCTACCCAGTGCGGGAAAGATGAAAGATTGTTTCCAATTTGTAAGTACTAGTGGAAAACTTGTAGAATTTTTATAGCTGGATTTATATTTTAATTTAAAAGGGCTTTGAAGAGTGAAAATAAGAGGGTTTTGGCAAAAAAATTTAATTATTTTTGAATTTCTGGCTTTTTTATGGAAGAAAAAAAAGACAAGCATAAAAAGTCGTTCTCCTGATGATTTATTTTTGTTAATAGTATTTTTTAGGTTAAAAAGTGACTTTTAATTTTTTAAATGCAAATACTTGTGTAAAACCAGGTAATTTTTCCTATTTTCATCTGTGAACAAAAAAATAGTATGAATATCCTAGACCAACACCCTGCAGCTCCTCCCCCCTCCCCCCAAACTCTCATCTCCCCTTGACCCCCAAAATACAATAGACTCACTAATGCTTACATGGGAAATTTTGATTTTTAGTTTTTTAAATAAATATGAAATTTTCTCTTTTAAAAGATGGTATTTCCCCCTCTGCCTCACTTGAGCTATTTTCAGCTATTAGTGTTATGAATCACACAAATGCTAAGCAAAGAAACAAAGTTTGTTATCTTAGCTGGTAATGCATCAACTACAAAATCTCTGCTAAATTCACTAGTCCACACCAGTGATGGAGGCAATGGTCACATGCAAAAAGAATTATGCTTAACGTGTTCTTATGTCAAAGAGGACATCCCCTTAAACATGTTTCTAAAGGAAAATTGTGGTTGGTAGCCCTTTTTTTTTGTCCTCCATATGTTTTTAAACACTTCAATGTTTTGTCATAGCAAAAAATCAAGATAAATTTTTATTGGAATGTGTCTGTCAGATTTACATTTGTGTCTGTGCTCCGTGAGCACTGTGGAATTTTAATTTACTTCTATCCACCCAGCTGGGTGCCTGACTTATAGCCATAGCTCAGAGGAGGGGTTGAAAGAAGTTAAGAGCCAACAGCATATATAATACCTGTGTCAGTAAAGTACAATCTAGGGGTTCAGGTCACAGATTTCCAGCCATGTCTGGCTGTGTTAGGACTTACCAATGGATGCAATAAGAAATTCTCCTCTGAAACAGCCACTTAATTGATTTTTGGCATGTGAATATCTAATGAAGGATTAGTTAGAGACATGTTAGAGACGTGGTTGGCCTGCAAAAGAACTATAAAAAACTGGTATCTTTTTTTTGTTGAGAAGGAGCTCTAAAATTTTAAAATCTACCTGAGGTTTAATTTTTGTATCCCATAGGCCTCCAGTTTTAGGACAATAAAACATTCCTGTCTGTGACAAGAAAAGCAAGAACATGGACATCAGTGACTGAGAAAGTTATTAATATTACAATGACCATGATATTAGATAAGCAATTGAGAAGTGCTTTAAATATTTGTCAAAGATCTAAAGAAATTAATAAAGCTAGTGGAAAATATGCTTAATATGTTTTTCTGAGTGCCTGGAGGTACCTTCCTGTTGCATGCCAGTGTTGCTGGTTTCATCAGGAGTAGCAGCAAAATCTCTCCCACTGCATTTTGTTGAAGGTTTAATTTTCCAGCAGGTAGAGGCAGAGCAGAAGTGAGTGAGGGCTGGAGCTTGTGAAGGACCTGCATGGGCCAATCTTTTGTATAGGGATGTGTGGGAGTCTGTGTATTAAGTGAGTCTTCTAAGAGCTTGAATTTAAGTTTAAATTTATCTTTGGTCACAGAAGCTGTGATTTTCAAATCTTTTTCTTCCTATGCAGGAATAAATTCACTGAAAGGGGAGAATGTTGTAACTTCCTCTAAGATATTTTTGGCCTGTTCCAGTCCAGTAGATATTTTAGTCTTATATTCTAAATTAAGTCTCATTAAATATTAAATTAACTTTTTTTTTTGCAATTATTTTCTTGAAAGAAAAAAAAAAAAGTTGCCTTTTAAGAAAATACTTACATTTTCTTTGATATGGCTCAATTGGTTGTAGTTATTAAAGGGAAGTCAAACCAGATGCAGCTGTAGTCCTCATCTGCTTCCACTAAGGCTGACATGGACTTAATGTTGGAGTATAGCTTTGATGACAATTTGAATGGGAACTTGGAGACTGTATTTCAGGATCTGAGGGCTTCAGTACTGATCAAGCCTTAAACTAGGTGGTTTTGTAATTTGAGATTTCAATTGTTCTCTAGAGCTGCAAGAGACTAATAAAGTGTTGTAGATAAAATGAATTTAGCTGACAGATATGCAACATGTGCAATATATTTTTATTATTTCTTTACAAAGGTAAAGCCAAATGCTGAAATCTTTATTCATCTGTGTCTCCTTCCTTATCCAGACTTAACTCCCATTGACTCTAGCCTGACTCTGATTCATTAAAATCAGTGGAAATATATCCCCATGAAGACTTCAGGATGAAATCCACTTTGTTTAAGCCCTGCAGGCCAGAGTCACTCAGACTCCCATCACAACACTGTCACAGAGGCATGGACACTGCATGAGCAACATGGCATTCTTGGAAAGACATTTGCCCTATTTTGTCAGTTCTCACTTCAACATTAAAAGTTCCTATTTTAACAGTTTCAGTCACTGATTAATCTTGCAGCTATTATCTATATGAAGGTTAAAAAAATATTTTGTGGTTGTACTGTAATTTGTGTTTCTGCCACTGCCATGCTGGGTCACATTGGCTGTGTCACACTGTCTGGTTCTGATGCCATGTCCTTTCTCATCCATGCTGATATAGGCAGGAACTACTCTGAATTTCACACACTTTTCTAGGTGAAGGTTTGGCTCATAAGGTGAAATCACTTGTGGATATATTTTGATCAGTGTTTCAGTCAGTTCAGTGTGTGTTTCATGGCAAGTGCTAAGAGTGTCTCACATCAGTCACAAGATGTGGAAGCAATCTTTGACACAAGGGTACTATTTATTCTTTGACACTCTCTTGCATCTTGCCGTTTGTGAGAAAAACATTTGCAATAAGGTTCCCAGCAGAGTCAAATGCAAAACTAGATACCTTGGTAGATTCAGTGGTTTTAAATATTTAATATAACTTACCATTTATATTTTTTTAGCTTGGTATGTTGCGATGATAGAGCTCTATCTGCCTGGGTAGGAAAACTTGAATTCCCACATTTGATGATTTAGTTGAACCTTTAACCCTTTCAAATGATTTTTGAAAACATTTTTTTTTCATCTGCTGTTCTTTAAAACCATTGGATGTAATGGAATTCTTGCTTGTTTTTACTGGTATAAGGCAGGAGTAGGATTTGAAATAGGTTTGGTGATTTATTTATTTTTTTTAGTGAGACCAAATTACAATTTGACCACTTTCATTACAGATGATCAAACAGAACTGCAAACACAATTTTCAGATTAACATCCATTACAGCATAAAGTATTCAGCGGCAGCCTTTGCCAAGAGCTGTCCAAAACCTAATTATTCATCATTAAACTGCAGCCTGAAGACACAAAACCAGACCAGAGGTCTGCTGTATAACATTGCTGCACATGCACATAATAAAACAGAGGGTTGGATCCACAGGGGACTTGGGTCGCTGTTTCTGCTTCCTGCTCTTCACGCTACACGCCCAGCAGTTAAAAAATACACTGTGTTCCCAGGGAAGGGCCTTGAACCACTGCTGGATACCTGCTTCCCCTCCAGGTGACTGCCCTGGCTTCCAGGCTGCAGCCATGCTCCCTGCCTTGCTCCCCTTACCCCCACCACTTGGGATATTGTGTGAGGGGTAACAGCTATGGTGGGACAGATGGAAAATGTTCCTGCAGGCCCTCCTTAATGCTGAGAGGCGTGGGGTTGAGATGCCCTTAGAGGGGCAAAGTTGCTGCCAGTCCTTTCACAGGCATGGGATGTTAAAAATTCTCTACTCTGGGATGTCATTGCTGCAGCCAGGCACTGCAGGAACTCCTTGGTGGAAAACTGAGAGCCTGAAGGTGGGATGCAGGATGCATCCCTTGGAGAGGGTATCTCTTTTCTGCTTTTGTAGTGCCCCTCTGGTTACAAACCTCAGCGGTAGATAGCATGAAGGGCCAGGACAGACAAATAGTGGAGAGGGGAGAAAAGAGGAGTACAGAGGCAGCAAGCACCCTGCCTGGGCTTATGCAGCAGGATGAGGCAGAAGCCAGCAGTCTGCGCAGCATTCCCCACCCTGCTGTGAGATCCCAAATCCTGGAGGATATTGCTCCTCTTACGACCTGATGTCTTGTGATAATCGTATTTGGCGTTTGAGATTCCAGAGTACAGAAGTGAGCCACAACACACCAAGGGTTGCTTCTGTTTGCATTTTAGAGGATACTCTGGGTGGTGGAGGGAGCACATGGGCAGCCCAGGAGCTGCCTCAGTGCACTGGTTTACATTTGGACATCTCTCCATGGCAAAAAGAGTTCATAGCTTACTGCCAGCCTTCTCAATAGGGCCAAGCATCTGCAAACTCAACATGACAAAGTAGAGCTTGGAAAACTTAGCACTCTGAAAATCAGATCCTCATCAGTTCCTGGTTCCCACATAGTATTACAAGTAATTATGTACAATCTCATGCTTCTGCTACTTGACTTGACCAAAGACAGCTTCCCACTTCCCACTTATGCCCTTCATTTGCACATTTTACTGGAACTTATACCTTTTAATGAGGAACATGAAAATGTGTTGGGCTATTTTTCCTTTTAAGGATGGCATATGATGAATTGGAAATAAGCATGGAAATTAAAACACTTAATGTCTCCATAAAATCACATTCAGTAAGCCTTTAAACTAATCACAGTTTGAAACTGTAATGCCTGCAGCTAAAACAATTGTGTTTAAAGCAACAAGGCAGACCCGCAGTATAAACTTCTATCAAGATGTTGAGCCTGTACTTGTTTTCTGTTTGCTTTCTCTTCTCTTTCAAGCCTTAATCTTCAATAAAAGCCATGGAATAGGGCCAAGTAACATGGAAAAGCCTATACTTTGCTGCAACAGTGAAATCCAAGGCAGAAGGAAAAATCTCCTTGACAAACTGTTCAACTGCCTGTGCTACATGGTGATGGTTCCTGCTGTTATTATGGGGGTTGTAGGTTGCAAAATTTCATGTCTCACTTTTTTTTCCCCTCCTGGCATTAAAGACTCAAATTCAACTGTTCCTTTCTTCTCTTGTCTTTTCTTTTTGGGTAGAACAGGCAAAAATATGAACTCTCTCTCACCTCTCTATATCCTCTGCTTTTTTCTTTAGGGTATTGTATTGCCTTTATCAGAATTATCTCCTTTTCTTTAAATCTTAAAAGTTTGATTATTACAGCCCAACAAGATTCTTCAACAAATGGACCTGGAACTGGAGACCTATATGCCCTTTCCATTTCAAAAGTGTCAATATCTTCACAATACAAAATGGCTTTCAACTTTTCTTTCTTCCTTTTTTTTTTTATTCAATAAAGTGATTTCAGTAAAAGTAAGCTCCAGAAATTTCTCCCACATTCTCTTCTGCCAAATATACATAGATAATTTATATGACTGTCAGTTTTCAACTAAATGCAGCCCCCTTGAAATGTTAGTAATTTGTTGCTTAGAAACTAAATCTGCAATAAAAATGGATCTGAATGCTGTTTTCTGTGTTAGATGCTTTCACTAAAATTATTGTATGATGACAGAAGTGCTTATGCTCTGGAAATCATCATAAAAATGTAAGTGATACAAATACCTGACCTCTTTCTCTTTCACCTCAAAATATATTTATGGCAGGACAGAATGCCTTATTTGCTATTCCTTCTCTTGGGTCAAGACCTCTTTTTGGAGGAAGCTACTTCAGAACTGGAAAACCATTGCTTTTCAGCTGTATCTCTCCCACTAATCAACTGTTTTTCAAAAATCTCATCACTTTTTCTTTGTCCGTAGAATCTTGGATTGTGTCCTCACCATCTTGTTCTGTTCTACATTAGTGGATCATGACTGGTGTCTCTTTCAGACTTGATTTTTGGAAACCCAGCTGAAAATTACTTGTGAGGGTCTGTATTTTAAAGGGAAGGCCCTCACCCTCGCTTGAACCACCCATGTATTGAGTGACTGATCTGTGTCTCTCATTAGAGCCAGTGACAGAACTGTCTTGTGGATCTTCTCAGGGCTAAAGATAAATTTGGCCCCACTGGAATCAAATGCTACATCCTCAAAGCACTCTTGAGTGATACGAATTTATGGGGACTGGTGGTGTAGTACTCCCTCATGATAAAAGTATCATTCACTTCTTGCTAGGGTTTCATCCAAGAAGGGAGTGGAGGATTAAGCACACAATTCCTGCTAGCAGCAATAAAACCTGGCAGACTAGGGAGCAAGGAGGCTCCTTTAACCCTCAATATGAAAATCTAGGGGCTTGCCTTCTTACTGAGTACTAGGTTTTGGTCTGTTTCATAAAGATTGGGTCATATTTCTGTCTCTTTCTGGATATGGTGAAAGGTAGAAGATGAAAAACTATGTGCTTCAAATCTCAAAATCCTTAGTATCTTCTGGTTTAAAAGACAAAACTTATTTTGTGTTATTAGCAATGGTAGATCTACTTTCCCCCTTTTTAAACATAAACTCACCAAACTGAAGGCAAAATCAAGCTAAACAAAATAGTACACATATTGATTGCTTATCTGAATTGAGCATGAAATTGTTGCGATACACAGAAAGGTCTTTATTTAGGAGTGAAAACATTTTTCTGAAACTTATTTTTCCTGCTTTCCAAGTACTCTTTAAGGAAGTTGAAGATTCTTACTTTTTTTTTTCTGAATGCGAAGAGAGCTTTGGCTTAATTATATTGAGCTGATTACATTTTGAGGTGAACTGGAGTCATTCCAGTGATGTTGTTTGGTTTGCATCCATCAGAAAGCTTGAGTGGGGCCTGGTTAGAAACTGTTCATGCAGAGGTAATGAAGTGAAATCTGGTACATAGCAATACCTGTCATTTTTACCTCGCATGGTAGTCTGAAATATATCTACATGTATAATTTGCAGTGCTTTAATCACACTGATGTAAGTAAAATGATACATTAACTCCTATTTTTTCTCGAAATTTGTGTCAATATGACCATTTCAAACCAAAGTGTAATATTGCTTTATGTATTTTATCAATAGTTGTATTTCAGCGAAGAAGAGCTAGTTGTGGGTGAACAGTCTTTAAACTGGCATTGTTGCATCTGGAAAGATATTTGTACTAGGTGCCTTGTATATATTTCTCTTTTTTGGGGATATTAGGCCACAGTCAGGAGTGCCTTGGGGAGGAGAATTACAAAAGTTAGCTAATCTACCTTTTTGCACTCAGCTCTTCACTGCTGCCTCCCCAGCTGACAAATGGTTACTGGCTGTGTGAGTATTCCCAGTTTGTTTCAAAGCCATTAAACTTGGTTAGATTAGATCTCCATCATAAGAGCTTGGTAAATTAGCCCATGCTGGGCCCAGGGCTTTTATATCTGGCCTGTGTCCAGGTCCAAAACTGCCTCGTTAAAAGCTGAGCTCAAATGGCTCTGCATTCCAGGCACTTCTGTGACCGGTGTGTGTGCACACATCCCACAATGGGTTTACCAATTGGACAACACTCATTTTTGTATTTAATCACCTAGAAAGCTTTTCCTGCTAGGGTTCTTGCTGAGTATGCACATTTCCATATCTTTCGCAGTTTTTATTTTATTTTTTGGATTGTCTATAAAAGATTGACCTTCCACTCTCTTAAATATTCTTGCCATCAGATATAAAGCACATGTATTGGCATAAAAACTACTGTATATGGAATGAAAATTACTGGCAGTTCTTGAAACACATTCTGCACATGAAAGCCTAATTGTATGTTGGACAGTGGCGATCGTAAAAAAGTGATCTTGAATACTTGTGGTTTAAATCAATGACCTTTACTTCTGTGAGTGGCTGCATTGATACCGAGGATGTCAAGTGCTAAGCCAAGGTGAAACAATATTCTGTGAAAACAAAGACTTGTGCCAATACTCCCTGCCAACAAACAGCATGCCCTAAGTGAGAGTGAATGAGGAGACTGGCGAGGGGATTTGCAGGTTAAGGTGCAAGGTAAGACCTTGTTCATGTGAGTAGGAAGTGATTCCTACAACCTTGGACGAAATAGTTTGCTAAGATAAATTTGATTCATCTGAAAGGCTGGAGGAATTGCCCTGATAACTAGAGTATCTGAAAACTTCTCCATCCAATGTCCACAAGCTGGAAACGCTTTTAGGATGCAAATATTAGAAACTGGGCCAAAATCAGTTTCCAGGATTTTGTTGACGTAGCTATTGGTCTAAATGGGGTTTCCTTGGGGTTTTTGTAATGCTTCAATGAACAGAACTGATCCCTGAGATACTGAG
The DNA here is from genome assembly GCA_013400435.1 of Pycnonotus jocosus. Lineage (NCBI taxonomy): Eukaryota > Metazoa > Chordata > Aves > Passeriformes > Pycnonotidae > Pycnonotus > Pycnonotus jocosus. The sequence goes on from VWYP01022448.1 coordinate 64,962, forward strand.
CATTAAATGAAGTCTTTGTCTTTCCTATTTTGGCATCAGAGCAAAGTCAGAGTGATTCACTAGAAGAGCATAAATTCACATTAGCTGTCCTGTAAACATTTTTTGTCTGGCTACACTTGGTCACATTTCATCAAGAGTACCCTGAAAGGGAGAACTAGTCAGGATGGTGTAGGCAATGTGCACTAAATACTTGAACTCACCTTACCTCTGCAGAGGAAGCTTTATGCAAATACAGATGAGGAGTTAATTTAATCTAAACAGTTATTTTAGACATGACCATATGTGTGGGAAGAGGATCAGACTGGCATTATTTTGCAGATGGGTGTTTTTCCCACCTTGTGTTGTTTGTCCAGAAAACAGAGTAACCAACCCAGTGCAATAATGCCTGGCTCACTCCTGTAGTTTTTTGTGTTCCCTAGTACTAATGAGGGTTTGTTTGCTGGTGTTAGTAAAAGGTGTTAAGAGATAGGTCTGAAAACTGAAGTCACCTGTTTGTCTCCTGCCTGAACACAGGCATTCACAACTCATCCTATACAGCTTCAAGAAAGAAACTAGGGAGAGTAAGACGTGCTACTCCCAGAGTATCTGTGTGCCACTTCACTATTCATGTCCCTGCTGAGAGCAGAAGCAAGCCTGGTAATCAGCAGCATCCACACTGTGGGGTTTGCAATGCTGCTGTCTCTCCAGAGCAGGACTGGTGACACCCATTGCTTTGCACCTGAACATCACAATGGCAATCACAAGGCAGCATCTTACTCTTCCTAACAAGACACCTCGGGTGCCACCAGCAAAGCCCAGGCAAGGGAATGGATAGCCTAGATACTTCTTGGGCTGAATTTACATACACAGAGCAATAGAGTACACACTTCACGGACAAGAAAATAGTGCTTTCTAAAGTGAAAATGAAGGGGGAGCTCTGCAGGCAAACAATGTGGTTAGGCCAGATTGAGTGCTCAGGGCTCGCCTGTAGTACATAGAAGGGTCTCTTCACCATTAAATCACCTGTTTTCTGTTTTCATTTGCACCAATGTAGCCCCTGACTACTGCAGATTTAAATCAGTAAGGGATGGCTCAAGGCCAAAGTCAATTTTGTTTTAAAGTTTCTTTTACCAAAAATTTGGCCCTGGAAGCTTGTACATGGAATTGTACAAAGTTTCATTTTATTATGATATGTTTCCCCCTCTGTCCCCAAATTGGTGACCATTTATATGAATTTTGGCAGGAGACGAACGATCCTTCACACTCAGCCTGTAATTTACAGCTATGTTTGGTTTTACATAATGTACAATTTCAACGTTGTCTAACATTTCTTCATGTATTGCGGAAGACTTTCAGGTTTTATTAAACTGGCATATATAAATTGATTTTCCAGCTGGATGCAGTCACTTGGCAAACTCTGCATATTCTAACTACATATGAGCTAAATTACACACTCTAATAGTGTGTTTGAATTATTTTATGGCAACATATAGTTGCAGGAGCATGTGGCAGTTTCCCAGCGCTTTGCCTAACTAGGGTTTTGCTCCTAGCTAAAGGAACTGTTACAGAGACAGACATAAATATTGCAGTGAAAGAGCAAGCAGGCTGTGCCTCTTGGTAGGAGAGACTATTGCCAATTTGCACTTGCTGAGAAGAGGTATTACTGTCTCCCCATGATATGAAGAAGTATTACTTAGGCAAGTCTAAGTCTGCAAAATTACCACTTGAGTTAAAGGCCTTTATGGATATGAAGAAGAATAGAGCTAGACTGGGGCACTTTTAGGGTCAAGGGGATTTATTTCTTATACAAATAGATGATCCATGAGAGACAGAAGAATTCTGCAGTCTGTCCAACATTGTTTTCATGACTGTATTCTGGAAAACTTGGACATATTGGATATTGATTGACATATTGATTGAATTTCCTCTTTGCTAAAATGAGTCAAGAAGACATTGTTCACCTCTAATATGCATGCTTCCCAATTATGCCATTCTTGCTCTTTGAGAGAAAGCTTTGATCCCCCATAGCCTCATGTTTGCATTACTGTTTGTGAAGGATCAGAGTGTAGACAATAATCTCAAACAAAGTACCCAAAAATGAGGACTGGGGAGGGCATTGTGCTGAACATTTTCTCACTAAAGACAAGACAGATGACTTCAGTTCGCATGAACCCTCCAGAGTGTGGCCTGAGAGTTTTGAATTTGAAAATATATTTGTTGCTACCTGCTTGCTAGAAGGCTTGGCTTGTCATGGGGTGACAGGCCCACTAGAGTTTGGAATATTTTTTACGATGTACACATTTACCAGAAATCTTCAAATATCTCTGTCCAGAAGGTTATCCTACTCCAGGGTGTAGTGTCCAACCCAGTAACAGCCATCTCTGTCTCATTAATGCAGTAGTGTTGTTCTCAGGGTGCTATCATGGAGAGGAGATGCAGGTGGTCATACCTTACTCTGCCAGAGTCAGCTCCTCGGGCCATGCCAGCTGATGCAGGAATCACAGCGGCACACAGGAATCACAATGGTGGCACTGGGAGCTGTTTTGTCATGAAAGCATTTCCCTCTGCATCAGAAATGTTTCATTCTCAGCCTCTTTGTAAAATGGAATTTCTAGGTTTGAGCCTCTTCTGTGTTGAGATGCTGCAAGAGTTTTATGTCAGGCTGCAAACCCTGTAATGCATGTCCTGCTCTCCTGGTAGAGGAAAGATGGAGGAAAGGAGAGCAGAATTGGAATGTTGTCATCAATAATCTTTTAATTCACCAGATATTTGAATATTACTGGAGAGTAATGTTTCCTTGTTTCCTGAGGGATGGAATTAGCAATAAATTCTGCCACTATCTTGCAGAGTTCTGATTCAGCCATGCTAATCTTACAGTGCTTCAAGTGTCAATTGTGCTATTTACCACATGGATAAACACATAGCAAGCATTATATCACTTTATTAGGCCACTAATATCTGAGAGCTTTGTCTTATGACATGGTATAAACAATAAATCATATGCTCATTGCAGTTATTCTTTATGTCAAGTCTTATTTCTACATCCCAGGCAGAATAAAGTGTTCGGTACAGCTTTTTTGTTATGTCTTTCCGCCTCCTCTGTTGTTATTAGTAGATGATGTGCCTGATTATTCTGCCAGGGAAGGCAATGTGGGATAAATTGTGGGCTCAGATGAGGGAATCAGGAAGAAATGTCTCAGTTCTCACACAGTACTCATGGCTGTGATTTTATTTGGGAGAGGTAAGTGAACTAAGGACCAGATAGCTGAAGTTCAGACAAAACTACAAAACTGTTTAGCCTAATAGTTCCTATTGAAAAGGGCCCTCTAGACGCCAGAGGGTCGAGGCTGTATGTAGTATTTAGGACATGTAAATACAGTCCAAGGTATCACACTGGTAAGAGGTCTTCATCAAAGATTTGTTGTGTGAGATTACCTGTTGAGAAATTTCTTAAGCTAACAGCATTCCATACAATTACAGACAATGTATTTCTGGTAAAATCATTAGGAAAACCAACAGATTTGCATTTTAATGAAGAGGTGTATTAATTTTGCCACAAAAGAAAGAAGTGTTTTATGTCATCACAACCACAGCCATCTGCTGTGCAGCATCCATGGTTGCTGTCCATCAGAGCTTTCACCTTTGGTTTCCTGGGGCCGGACAAGACCATGGAAGCTTTCTTAGCTGCAGCATATTGTTTGTTGACATCAGTTTTAATCTTTTAGAAGAAGTAGTAAGCGGGCCTTACTTTTCTTTCCTTCTCTTCCACTGGATTAGAAACAGGGGTGGGGAGGTGTGGGGCAGAAGAGAAACACGGAGACATCCCCTGTGAATTTCCAGAATGCCTTCAGCCTTTCACCTACAGCAGGTTTAATCCAGGCTGTGGAGAGGACAGTTCTTGCCTGCCCTAACTGTCCAGGGCTTTCTGCACAACATTCTTGAAGAGTCACTTCAGCCAAGCGTTATAACAAAAGCAGCATTGACTTTGTCAGACAGTTCCTTGAGATAAAATCCCCCTGACTGAGATTTCTTACCATAGTCATGGTCAAGCATACAAAACTTTCATAAACAAGATTCATTGAAAGCCTTGAATGCCTGACCTTTCAGTTCTGGAGACTCTGCTGGGGAGCAACCATACCACATTGCATATTTCCCAAGACCTTTCTTGATTGCTATCTCTTCTCTCAGCTGATTTTCCAACGGGTAGCTTTAACCACAGAGGATTATAGCTATTTCTCTGGATCTGAAGGAATGTTTCACTACAGCAAGTTAAACATACCAGGGATCCCAGAATCTTTCCTGACAGAGATTGACTCAACTTTGCAGGTCTTTCAGGAGGCAATCAGCTTATCTTGTTGTTCAAAGCCACAGCATCCTACAAAAAATCTCAACCAAAACAACCAATGAAACGTGGTATAATTTGAATGTCAAAGACCATTAATCTACGTCAAAGTCTCCTTGAATATATTTTTCCTGCTCAAGTCCCTTGTTTTTTGTCTTTTGCAATAAGATAGTTTAGTAATCAAACTGTTTCTGGTATGATTACGTGAATAAATGCATGAACTGAGCTACCTGGTTGGTAGTTAAATAATTCTGACTAATCATAACCTCATCTCTAGCTAATCTTTACATGGTTCTGGAGTGAAGAAATGGAGAGGGGAAAAGGCTCTTGTTACTGTCTTGAAGTAACATGAGGCTGCTCACAAGACAAGGTTTGGCCTACTATCCATCAAGACTGTAAGAGGTAAAAGTTTGGGAGAGTCTTCATGTTGCCTTTTCTTATGTCTGTATGAAGCAGCTGCAAGGAGAAGGAAGAGGAAGGCTTCTCTTCAGAGTTACAGCTCCTACCTGAGTCTAAATCTGGGATTGTCTATCCAGTCTTGCAACTTCAAGGAAAACAAATGCCACACTGTCTAGTATGTAGATCTTCTTAGGGCATTAGCATATTTGTCCCCTAATTCAGGCCTCTCTTCTTTTTGCAAATCACTCAGAAAGACATCCTGTTTTCCACAGATTTTTGCCAGACCATTTGGGGGAATTCAGTTTCAACCTCTGCTTTGTTAGCAGGCTACCCACTCCATCTGGTAGTTGTTTGGTGTTTGTGAGGAGTGGTTTGTGGCCTAAATTGCATAAAGTCTTGTTCTTAGTGGAAATCAATCACACAGCTATACTCTTTTGCTCTTTAAAAAAAAATCTGGCACAGTGGTTTTTTTCCAATCCAGTTGATTGGTTGCATGAAATTTTCGGAGAAGAAAATAATAACCAATGAATAGCGAAAAGTCATTAGCATAGAAATGCACTTGTTTTCTAAATAAAATCATCATTCAAACAATTTTTACCATGAGGAGGACGGAGGTATAGTACGGGTAACTAGTGTCCATAAACACACCATAAATAAACAAATATGTGTCAAACACATGAACACATGACATACCTTTCCTGAAGTCAGTGGCATATTTAGTATTCATTTCCATAAGGCAATTGCTTTATCCCACTCCTGTGTTACTCAGAAACTGTGGACTCGACATCCTAAGGAGCTGTGGTGGGGGTTTTATGCAAAGTAAAAGCTCTTGAGTAAGGATACCTGTAAATAGGAGCAGAAGCTTGGTTGTGCTTACAAGCATGTGAGTAATTTGGGTGTGTGGCGCAATAGGTTTAAGGGTGGCCGTTTGCTCACTGGAAGAAGAGAATAAAAAGAGAGTTTAAAGGCGATACCAGTGTGCTGAAATGTGTTCACTGGAAGGTGGCTTAAGCCACTGTCATCTTCCATAAATACAGACGTGTTATGGGCCGTGGGAGTGATGGGCCGAGAATGAGCATGCAGTGTCATTAAGGGCCACATCGGTGCAGTTTTGCATTTGCTCCGAATCCAGGCATTGATTCCCCCTCTTCCCTTCATTGCCCTCCGTCAAGGTGCCTTGTGCCTCCCACATGCTGCAGGGAGATGCTGACAATGTGGTATAGATCAGACGACGGGTCGGGAAGGGAAAAATTCGACATTGACTAATGCCCGATTAAATCATATGTTTGGGATCTCCTGGGTCACGAACTGTGAGAACTTTCCACGAAAATTATGAGCCATAACTCAAGCAGGCAGCTCTGGGACAGCTGCGCAGCTGCACAAGGCATGCGAGCTACCCTTTTGCACTCCAGGTTTATTTTTTTAAAAAAATTATGTTTATTTTTTTCCCGGTAAAACCCAAGCTGGGAGCCGCAGGTGAGGCCTCGGCGCGGCGGCGGCCGCGGTGCCGCGNCGGATCCTGGCCCGGATCGCTCCCCAGCATCCATCCTCCCGCCGGGAAGCCGGAGCTGCTCGCCGGCTCCTTGTCAGCGCCGTGCCTCCCGCGGCAGGCGGACAGCGACAGCACCTCCGCTCCCCGCTGCCACCCGGAGCGGCCGCCGCGGCTGGGGCACAGGGTGGTGTCCTGCGGGGACAATGGGGACGCCTCCCTTCCTGCGGTGGACGGAGGTCAGTGGCAATCTTGGCGTAGGGCGACAAGTTTTTTCCGTGCACCCCTTGTACAACTCCCTGCTTGGAGTGGAGAAATGCCCCGCTGCATATGCCTGTGCCCAGGATTATAAATTGTACTTCCTGGGAGGAGAGAGCTGGAGGAGCAGTGGGGTGCTCTGCTGGCCCCCTGTGACGCTGTGCTGCTTGCTCTGTGTTGTTGAGGAATGCAAGACTTAATGGAGCTGCAAAAGAGCGTGCTCAAACATTTTATTTATCAAGGGGACTTAGCTGCAACAATATGTGATTTCAAGAATCTCAGGGTTTTCTCAGAAAGACTTTCTGGGGTAAAAAAAAAACAAACAAAACCAAACAAAAAACAAACAAACAAAAAAACCCAAAAACCGCCAAACCAAAAAAACACACCCTTACTATCAGGGATCAAACTAGACGCTTTATCCGTGTCTCGCTTCTCCCACACTGTGTTTGAAGGGAAGGAGAAGCATGGGAAACAGGCAAACACAGATTAATCCCTTCCTGCCAAAATTTCCGTTAGAAAACACCTCCGTCTCCTACTTTTGCCATTAGACTCTTTGGCTGCTTTGTGGGATTGATTTGATACATTGATTCTATTATGGCAGAGCTTGCAAAGAGTGAAAGAACATGAAATATTGTCCCCCAAAGAGCAGATTTCTCGGGCTAGGAAGATTCGTACAGACTAGCAGCAGAAAGAGAGCACTAGCAAGTATGCTAAATAAAAGCAGATACCAATCATAAACAATTACAGATGTGCTTAAAAATTCTCCTCCTGACATCTTTACATTTGCTGGTGGAAGTCACCTTATGAATATCAGCAGATGAATTATTCTATATGGGTAAAGAGTTGAAAAAGCAAAGGACATCTCACTTTTTCCTTTAACCTTGGGGAATAGAAAAGATCTGGCTCTTGCATCTCTTTTGAGAATACAGTGACTGTAAGGGAAAAACTCGTATGCATTGGAAGGCTTCTGAATACATCTAAATAACAGGCATATCAATGAAATGCCAGACTTTGGCTGAACGATAACCCATATATAAATCATACAGTGCACTGTTTACCTTGAATATATGCTGAACTGCAAATCTAGCTCTACTGGGAATTTTGCATAGGTGGACCAAAACAGATTGGGTAAGAAGTACATCTGCTTCATCCATTTTTTGTACAAGCAGAGTTAAACTGATGGTCTGAAACCTGCAATGGAAACTGGGAATCTGTTTATATTTTATCTAGAGGAGCATCTCTGTTTATTTGTTTGTAGTTAGAACTAATATCTTGTGGTCATCCAAGTATTAATTCTAAATCATATTTGCTGTGAATGTAATTGCCTTTCTGAGTAACACACACTCTCTTGCAATCATTCTAGCTTTTTGAGAAGGTATTAATTATTCTCCCTTCTTAGCTGAGCAGTTTCAGCGCATAACTTTCAGCCTGCGGTTTGATTGCAAACTTTCTCTTTTGAATATTCGCTGTGCATCTCAGATGTCTAAACATACAGCATGGTATTGTTTCTGGCTGCTGAGCGTGTGACTCAGATTTTTAAGCAGTAGATGGATAATTGGCAAGTAACAAACTTTCAATACAAATTAATCATTCTGGCATCATGGAAAACGCAGGATTCTCAAGGATTTCCAGAAATACCTACTGGCTATATGAATATTCTGAAATAATGAATAGCATTACTCACAGCCAACTGAAGTTGGCTGTCGGCTTGGCAGTCATGCCTGCAAAATATTTTTGAATAAGGTTTATGCCTGTTTGTTTTTTGCTGTTCAGCTAGAACAAGTGCTATCGCTTCCTAACTCGTGATGAATTCAGTGTTGCCAAACCCTGTGATTTTTATCACAAGTCTCGTGATACTTGATGGTTTTTTTCCCTGTAACTTCTCATTCCCGGAGACATTTAATTAGGTGAGAATCTCAGTTTTCATTTTTATAGAAATCAGTTTCTACTCCTCAGACTGTGAAGAAGTTTGAAAGTATGACCCAGGGGCATTCTAAAGACAGCCACAAACCCCAGAAAAAATAAAAATGTTTCCAACTTTTTTTTTTTTTTTTTTTTTTTTTGGCTCATGGCAGTTCCTCAAACATCTGATTCCTGATTCATGACTTCTGAATATTTAAGGATGGGACTACACGTAATGAATTTCCCCCTTTCCCTCCCTAAATTTGAAACACTGATACATTTTCTTCAAAGGGGAGGACTTATTGTTGTGGAGCCACAGTGAGGCCACATGGACAAGGTTCAAAGCACTCCCTTGCCACCTGTACTCTCAACTCAGCCTAACTGTGGTCTGAGTGCATTTTTTGCTTCATGTTATTTCTCTCAAAGGTCAAATTCTTTGGTTCCCAAGTGCAATGAAACGCATTACACACTGTGCTATTACAAGGTGACCCTCCCCTACGGCCTGAAACAGGAGACCCATTGCCTTCTCAGGATAACCTGCCATGAACAGTAAAGAGTGAAGCTTTGCATGACCAACCTCGTAAGATGTGGGGGAATGCAGCAATTTGTAAGAAAATTTTTCAGTTACAGCAACAGGAGATCATCAGGCTGTTCACAGATGAATATTCCTTGGATGTTACACTCACCATCAAATACTCCCCTCTCATCCCACTTTTTCACTAAATAATGCATGAAACATTCCTAGTTTCTGTGACTGTACATGCTGTTTGTAAGCGTTTCCAAAGGGAAAAGTGTTTATTTATTACTGCTAGGGTAAACAGCATACAGTTGATGGGTTTTTCAAACTGATTAGGTGTTTTCAGAGCTTGCTGAAAAGCAGTATTTACAGTTTTTGAGGATTTTTCCATTTTTGTAGAAATTTGACTTTGTTCCAATTGGCCTGAAAACTCCTTTTTTTTTTTTTTAAATTTCCTATGAACTGGAAAAATGTCCTCCAGAGACATTGGCAAGGGATGTCTCATGCACCAATCAAACTGAAGATAAAGACTGTCTGATTTTTTAGCCTCTTCTCTACCCTTCCAAATATTTTCCTGCTCTCTTTCCCTGCTGCCAAGCTATAGTGCCACCATGCCTGTAACATAGCCCAGCCTCACTCTGGCCTGGGCATTCCTGACCTCCTTCTTCTTTCTGCCCCTTTACCATCTTCCTCGCTACTGCAACTCTCTGCAGGGAATGAGAGGAAGTATTTGGAAACAGAAAATTGACTTTGGGCCTCTTGCAAAACTGGTGGCTATCCAGGGACAGGGGCAGAACCTAGGAGCCCAAAACAGATCTTTTCCTGGCTTGCAAGAAGACATTTTTAGCAGGGATGAGGCTTTTCCTTCCTCCCCTATGGGCCCTTTCTAAGAAAATTGATGATGAAATAAATGATTGCTACTGATCCTGCTGTTTATGCCTAATCTGAAGGAAAGATTCTGATTTATTAAAAGAGGTAATTAAGAAAATAAAATTATTTTGTCACAGAACACAAGGTTGAAAAGGTATCTGGTTAAACTAAACCCAAAGGACAAACACATTTATTGCCCTGGCCTGCATCTCTTCTTTGACCTAAATGACATATTTTGCCTCCAGACTTTCCCTTAACTTGTGAGAAGTTTTGATCCTGATCTGGCCATTGCAGCTGAAATGAGAAGGGGAAAAAATTGCCAGTAAGGGAAAGGCTCTATAAAATAGACTATAGTGGAAGGAAATTAAAGATAAGGAGAGCTATGAGAGACTCACTGTTGAAATGCACATTTCACTGACAGGGCCTTCACAACAAGGAATGATAAAAAGGAGCGGGGGAATATCCTGCATACATGGGAAGTCAGAGAGCTTTCTTCTAAGCACAGGAAAAGGCACAGTGTGTGACAGAGGCCTGGAGCCCTCTCTCCTTCTAGCTGACCCACAGTGTGGATGGGTATCATCTCGGGTGGATTTGTCCAAAATCTCTTCCCCACCAGCTGCCTGGTCTGCATGGTGAGGCTGTGTGATGATGGAGGGGTGCCCATTGCTGCTTACCACAGTGTCAGATTATGTGATAGCCACCTGTGTGCTGGCATGCAGATGCCTATGTCCTCACTTGATGAGTCAGGAAATCCTCTCTTGTCCTCTGTGCATAAGTTAAAAAATGCTGATTTAATGTTTTTGAGGGATTTGACTGGAGTATTTGGAAGGTTTCTTTCCAGTCAAAACAAAACAAAACAAAAACCCCAAACCACATTGCCAGATGCTACACTGCTGGTATATTATAAAACAAAGAAATCTGTAATTTTGTCACAGATACATCTGGGAAAGGGCTGATGGAATCAGGCTGAGGAATCAGAGCCTTCAAAGAGACCACGCAATAAGCTTATTGTTTTAAATATGATTAGAGATAGTTAAGCATGTGAATTTGTATCACAGAACAAGCTCCGGGGTTCTCTTCCTGACGAGACACAAAAAGCAATATTTAACTGCTAAATGTTGGAAGTTGCTGGCCTGATCCCTGTGTCCCATGTGCCTACCACAGTGACTCATGGAAGCTGTGGTTCTCGTGATCTGCTCTCCTCCAGGGTTGGCGCCCCCCATTCAGATGACTCTTTCCATCATGAGCTGCGGGAGTCCAAATAAAAAGAATACTGTGGTGCACTGTGGAAAATGTGTTCAAGCTTAAGAGCCAAAGAGGAAGGAGAAGGGGGGCTCACAGCACTTGAATTACTGCTCCCATGAGACAATAGGACTAAGAAGACGACTGGGAAATGAGGCTGAAAAGAGACACTATGATTTTTGTTATGACCGCTTTTTGTGAGTTGTGTTAGCAAATCCTGGAGCTAAAAATTTTAATTTTTGTGATGGGAAATCAAAAACTTCTGAGAAAACCAAAACTTTCCCATGGAAGGCGCATTTGGCAGAATTCACGTTTTCCTTTAGCGAGAGCGGTAACTCTTCAATGAGCTTTCTGATCCATTCTGCTTCCCATATTTAGCCCTGTTCCAAGTGGGACTGAGCATGGAGTGCAGTTACTACCTCCACAACCATGCCTATGCAAATGCCTAATTAACCAGTTTGATCAGCTGTCACTGGGCTTCTCTCTGCAGATGTGCTTGCAATTCTTGTTTGAAAATGCTGCTTTAAAAGTACTGGCTCCCCAGAGGCTGAACAGTAAGAATAGCACGATATTAAGTGATGACATATGGTGTCCCTTCTCTTCCCTCTAGCTGAAGTTCTGAGCCCATGTACTTGGCAGAGTGATGCAGCAAACCAGAAGAAGTCTAGTAGAACATATTTACTGGAATTTCAGGCTTTTCTGTGTAAGCTTCCGTGCTGAAATACGGAACTTGGGTGTTCAGTAGTCACAACAAAGCTAATTCTGGAGTTGCATAACTTCTAGAGTGAAACATGAGCACAGTCTGTAAAAATGGATGCTGTTATGAGTTCCTGGCCTAGTGGACTTGTAAAAATAATTAACAGGGTGTCCACCATGCCATACCTCTGGGAGACATGCTGGTGCTTTCACTTCTATCAAGTTGGGATTGAGGAATTTTTCATAAACCCCAGATCACAAACTTTGTCTGAGTCTCTAATGTCATTTTGAAGGAAAATCCCACACCAGACCCCTACAGGGATGTTCTTGATCATGACCCAGTTGAACTTGAAGATTCAGAGTATTTGAAGCATCTTCGTCCCCCTCCCATACGGGCAGTAGCAGAGAGGCTGAGGTGGTACAAAGTCTGCTGACTTCAGGATCCTGTGAACTTTCCTCTTTGTAAGTGACACTCCTCTTTTAAGTGGCTCCTCCTATCTCGAGTGGCACCAGTTTAGTCAGATAGGAGAATGATGTGCTGTGAGAAATGGAGTTCTGCCAGAGGGCCAAGCATTTTTAAGGGGAAAAAACAACCTCTTGGGTACTCTGTTTAGCCCCAGAAAGCAATGCTTGATTCTGCCTTTGCTAACACCATGGAGGAAGTCACACACCTGCCATCATGCTGGCCTTGTGAAGTTTATTGTATAGGTGTTACACAGTATCTTCTCTTCCCTGGGCAACGGCATTTTAAATATAATTGGCACTGGAGAGCAGAACATCATTGGACAGAGAATATCACTTTGTTTTTGTGGAAGCAGGTGCAGTATGTGTACTGCCCTGTAGATTTCCAATACACAGAGAATGTGCCACCAAGGCTCATGGAAGTTGCAGTGCCTTACAGTTATTCTGCTGTGCTTCAAACCTAACATTACGTTTCCATGTTTGAATTGGTCCAAGAGCTTCTTCAAGAGCTTTATAGAATTCCAAGGAGAAAGTGCCTGCAGTGCAAAATTAGAAACAGGAAATGACCAATTCAATCATTTGGCCTTTGACCAAGAGCCACCTCCACTGGGGGTAACACTTACTTTCCCAGTGACCAAGAAGGTCAGAGAAGACAGGGCAAAGCAGATCATTTGCTTTGATGAACTACTCCAAGTGACCAGGGACAGGGGCTAAAATGGTAGTTTGGTCATTTTATAGATACATGGATTACTTACTTGGAGTAAATTAATAGTAACATCTTAATAACTTTTCTCTCCTGAGTAACTAAGTAACAGAGAACAGTAATAGAAAAAGAAACATATAGATGACAGGCAAAACAAAAGAAATTTGCAAATAAGGAGAGATTTCAACTGGCTTATAAGAGGCAGTGGGCTTCATCCTCTAAAGAAAACAAGAGTGGCTTTTAGAATTATGAGCTTGGCGATTCATTATCTGTTCTTTGCACTGAAACTGTGAGCCTTGTTTGGACCATGAAACTCCTAAGGAAATGTGAAATGCCACCACAAGAATAAATGTAATAAAATCTGAAAGGCAGTAGGGGAAAGAACATATTTTGTAGACTTTGTTCCATATAAATGAGTGACTAAAACTTGGAAAAGATAACTAGCTTAGCATTTCCATCTCTTCAGTTCACAATGAAAATTCTCAAGCTCTCCATAACTCTTTTAGATAAATTAGGACATATCCAAGTTAAACATGCAGATATTTATAACATGGAAAAATTTCAAGGGTTCAGTGCAAGTAAGAGGAATCAGGAAGCTGAACTGGGAAGACACCCAGGTTTGCAGATCTGGAAACAGGGTAGGGGAGAGGAATGCAGCTTGAAAGGAGATGTGTGAGACCACAAACATTTTGTATGCTTGATCCAGTAAGAGAAGGGAGCTGTTTCTTCTCCCTTTTTTGTAAGGTAACTTGATTTCTCCAAGTGGAAAAGCTTCTCAGGGAACCGGAGTAGTCTTTGGGTATCACTAATATTGAGTAGGCCAAGAATAATGAACAGTGTCCATGTATTTTTCCTGTTTGGGAGTGATTTAATTTTGGTTTTTTTCTTAATTTTTAAGTACTTTTTCTGCAGTTACCTTTATTGTTTTCTCTGGGGAGAGATACAATGTATCACTGGGGAAGGGAAAGTACAAAAAACGTAACTTAGCCTATTGAAAATGGCTCAGTTTCATCAGGCCTTTCTTTTAGAATTGGACATTTGAGGAGGTTTGCATGTGCCAGTCCTTAAGGGGATAAAAAAACCCCATAATTTGGTGGTAAATGGTAAAGGCTAGGGCCTTGTGCTTGGGTGTTATGGGGTGGTCTGTTGCCTTTATGTGCATAATTGCAAACATCAGGAAGAGAACAGAGCATGACTCAATCTGCAGAATGAACTACGTGACCAGCAGCAAAACTCACAGAGTTCCCCCTATCCGCCCCTCTTATAGGAGTTTCCATGTTTTGGGGAGGAAAGGAAAAAGAATAGCTAATTACCTTGAATGGTGCATTCTGCAGCAGAGAATGGAAATTAAGTCTGTATGAGAGTTTGGCACTGGGAGAACAGAGGATGCAGAGCCAGCTGAGAAGCAGTTCTGGAGTTCAGTTTATTTTGATTCAAACCTGTGAGAAGTGGATACTGTAATTTGTGTCATTATTTTTATTGTTTGCAGGGGAAAATAGGCTAGGCCCAGAGAGCTCTGTGAGTTGTCCTACACTGAGAGCCTGGGGAGTCCCACAGGATCAGGGCTTACCCTTGCTACCTCCTCTCTGCCACCCATAGCTGCTCTTTCACACCGCTCAGCTCCCACTGCTCCCCTGTTTTGGAGGGAAAACTGCTGAAGACTCCTCGAGGGACATTGGACCTTCTTTCCTTGTGCTTGGAGAACAGAGGAAAAACACTGGAGGGCTTTTTCTTGCCCCAGTCCCAAAGAGTGAGAGGCAGATGAAGATTCTCACTCTTCTGTCCTTTAGGGTAAGGTGGAAGTTGGGAGCAGAGCCTGAGCCTCTGCTTGCTGGTGAGCATAGTACACTGTGCTCGGAGGAGGTTTGCCTTGTTATCCCTGCAGAGAGTGCTGGGGGCAAGGGGAACACAGCTACCTGTCCCACCAGGTGATGGTCCTGGCTTGAGTGCCAGCTGAGAACCAGTGGAGTAGTGCTTCACAGGAACCAGTCAGCATGTGGCCAGGTAGGGATGGAGGGAACCCAGCCACCAAGTTAACTGCTGTTCAGGCACTTCAATTCACATATTCAACAGTCCTGAAAAGTACAGAAGCAGCCTCAGTTCCAAGCTGTCCCTTTTTTGTGTCAGGTAATTTAATTTCTTCCTGGAGGGACCAACGTTCAGATGATGAAAAGCCTTTGTCTTTGCATGGGGCTGTGTGAGATGGCAGCAGATGAAATCTCCCAGAATCAAAGAAAACATGACCACCAACTAGGTCCAAGTTACCATCCTTTGGATTTCTGTGCAGACTGCAGCTGTCCTGCTGGTGCCCTTTCCAAAATCAAAGCCCTCTACTCTGACAGCCAGTTAGCAGGACTACAGCTGCTTCTTGGAGAGGAGTGAAACAAGCTGGCACGAGTTATCTTGTGTTCTCTCAATGGAAAGTTACGTTTTCCTTCTATGACAGCATCCACTTGGGATACTAAAATAACTTTCCAGTGTCTAATTAAGCTTCCACATCCTTATTGGGAAAAGATGGTGGTGTAGAAGGACTGAGATCTGCCCACTGCAAATAAACAGGTAGTCAGGGGATACAGACCAAGAATCCTGACTCCGAGGGCCCCACAAGCTAATAGCAGGCAACCCCAATTTGCCTGGATGTAGGAAGAGACACCTGCAGTGGATTGACTTTCATTCAGGGATTTAGGCCTCAAGCTAAAAAAAGAAAATTGAAATGCATTAATTTTTTTTTTTTTGGCATTTGTAACCTTTCTAAATAAAAAATACTCTCCAAAGCTCATTATAATTGTTTCTATAATTTCTCTCCCAGATTTTTTTTTTTTTAATCAAACAGCTAATTTAATATTTCTTTTTCTTTTTGATGCAGTCATCTCTCCTGGGAATAGAAGAGGGTCAGGGAAAGTATGACAGCATAACAGAAAAAAATTCCTTTCCAGATACTGTAAAAAAAAATCTGCAAAGTCTGAAGCAATAATTTTCTATAGTGCTAGTCAGTATACAGGGACAACAAAGTCTAGCCATAATTTCTGAATTTACTTCTATTCTGATGAGACAAGTGGTTCAAACTACTCTTTCTCTCCCCCTTCCCTCCTTGCTTCCATACTCTGCTGTCTTTTTTTTTTTTTTTTTGCCATATTCCAAAACTGTTTAATAACTAATCAATCAGAAAAATCATTGTCTGCAACAGAAATTGTAGTGAAGAACTTTTCTCTGGTCTTGTCTATGAATAGATTGAAAAGACAACAAATAAATTATCTGGGATTTGCTGTTGATCACTGTAAACTTGATGTTCTTATTCATATGTGTATGTGTAGCACTCCAAGTGTAATCACCAAAAAGTTAAATTTACAGGCATACTTATGTATGTGTAGAAAAGGTTTTATGTATAACACTTCTGGACACTTGGGGTTTACAGAGCTGTTCCTTCACTGAAGATGATGGGGTTAGTCTTGATACATATCAAGATGTTAGGATCTCCTAGTTTAAGTAGTCCAGGAATACTGATTTTTATGGAGTTAGCAAGGTGATTCCGCAGTTGTATGAAGGCTGCAAGAAACCTATTAAATTGTAAGCCTCACGAGATTCTTGAACTGAACCTTGAAGGAAGGTGTATTTTAGACATGTGGAACTAGTTTTATCTGTGGGTAGAAAAGACAAGCATAGGGATAGATGACTTTGCAAAGGTAGCATTTAAGTTAAATAAAATAACTCAAATGAGGTTTTACTGCTCAAGGAATTTGGTTTTACCTCTTTAAAAAATAATAAAAAATTAGGGTCTGTTACTAGAGGCCCTGACTAGAAGTGCATTGCAGACTGCTAATTCATCAAATTAGGTTTGTTGGGGCTATTTTTTTGTTTTGTTTTGGTTGATCTTTAAGTTTTATCATTTTAAAGCTTGTCTTTCCTTTGTACCAAATGTATTAAATAAAATTAAATACAGTCTATGGTATCTGTTCTGGCTGCTGATGGAATTATTCTGTGCCTGAGTCTAATTTCTTACTGACCTTGAAACTCAACTGTCAAAAGGTAAGAAATTTGTGTATTTTTCTAAAGATAAATGGTGTATCAATTACCATGTATTGCATTACAAAAGAAATATGGGACACATTTGTAAGGTTTCATTTTATTGCCACCTGAATTCATGAAGCTAATGTAAAGATACTTGTGATTTTCACAGGCCTTGGAGCAACTCTTGTAAATAACTGCAAAAACACTCCAGAATCCTTCCAACAGAATGTACTATAGTCATGGTGAGCATCTAAAATATTTGTTCTGATAAAAAAATCCATTCTGAGTTTTGGTAGGTAGCCTATTTTATTGGTAGTAAGATAATACTTGGCATGTGCTTAATCAAAGTAGCATGAGAAACTGGGAAAAGCAGCAACAATTCTCATCTGCTTTTGGAGCTGTGGTGACTACAGCATGTACCAAACACTTTGTGTGTTTGTGTGAACTCCAGGGGTGCTCTTACAAAAGCAGTCACTTTCCTTAGAATAGTACCTGGTTGCTACTGTTCCTTAGTGAAGTCAGTGCTATGGCAGAATCCGGAATGTGGCACCATGGTGCCAGCTCTGTCATGGGGTTGCTGAGTGGTGTCAGTGCTGTCGCTTCTCCTTGTCTTTCCAACCTTCCGGGAAATGAAATATTATTTGGGGTTTTTTGTTTGTTTGTTTGTGTTTTTGGTGGGGGTTTTGGGGTTTTTTTTTGTGGGTTTTTTTGTTTGGTTTTGGTTTTGGTTTTTTTGTTGTTGTTTTTGTTTGTTTGTTTGTTTTGGGGTTTTTTTGGCTTTTTGTTTTGTTTTTTTGTTGTTGTTGTTGCTTTTTGGTTTTGTTTTGTTTTTTGGGCTTTTTTGTTTGTTTTTGTTTTTTCTTTGCAAAGTGCTTTCCCAGAGTTCTCCATAAGAGGTTTGCTTTGCAAGAGGAGAAGCTCTCCCAGTCCAGAAACTGCAGGAAGCCTTGGGGGATGCTAGAAACATGGCCCAAGGTAGCCCTGGTCCAGCAGAGCACGGGCACAGCCCTGACTCCTGAATATATCATGGATTCGATGCACAGAGGAGGCCTGTCCTCATCTATGGCCTCCAACAGGTGGAATCAGAGCAGGCTATCATCGAAAAGAGAGACAGCAACTTTTCAGCAGTGAGACCTATTGTGAGGTATTTTACAAGCACATGCAAAGATAGAGTCTGTGGCCTGGGGAGCTCAAAGGTAGGCATGGCCGGAAAGGTGAAATAAAGTTAGTTTGGAAGAAAATTCAGGAAAATGTAGGACTTGTGACAGCAAATAATATTCATTTTCTTTTGGCTGCTTTCATGCGGTATAATTAAACTTTCTTTACAACTTTTTTGTATGTGTTACTTACTGCAGAGACTGAATGGAAACTGTTTGGGGCTATAATGACTGGGCAGGAAAGGGTTACCTCAGGTTGAAAAAAAATTAAATATTTCTTCTTATTGTATTCTACTGTATCAAAAATATCTTTGAATACTTCTGGTTTCTCATTGTCTGTTTGGATCACACACAGCACCCATTGTATATTCTAACCAGTCTTAATTCTTTGCAAATGTTCAGCCCTAAAGCTGCCTGTGTTTCCAGTCCCACTGTCATAAAAGTAATTGACTTCATAGTGTTATTATGCATTTGCCTAATTATTGATATTTCTTTCCACCGTATGATGCTAATTTAACTTTTACTTTTTCCATCTTGGATTTATTCCTGATTTTCTTGTATACTTTTTTTTTTTGTCCTGGCAGAATGTTGGCCTGGGTTCCAAGTATCAAATTTAAGTGTGACAGAGTCTCTATTCAATTCCAAAGTTATTTTCCATTCTTTATTTTCCTCAGTATTGACATGGGACACAGTTCCAATAAACAGTTCATATAGCCTAGTACCTCTGATGACATATGCATTTCTGCAAGCTGGGGTTTTTTTCTGTGTTGCTTTTTTTTTTTTCTTTCCCCATATCTCCATATATCCCCATATGCGGAAATTATATTTGTGGGATTTTTAGTAATATTTCTTCCATAAACTAAATTTTGCCCAAGTTTATTGCTCACTGGTTACACAGTTGTTCTTTATTAAAATAACCCTCCTTCCAGTTTTTAAAATAACATTCAATGCACCTCACCTTCAGCTAGTTTTACTATGTGACCTTGCATAATGAAACCGCTCCAGTACCTCAGATAAAGAGCAATGTGCAACTGCTCAGCTTCCAGAAGGGTGTTGGGAGATTTAATGCACTAGTTTTGGGATATGCAAACAGCCCTGCTTAGCTCAAAGATAAGATGGCCCAAATAATTCAAAGATAAGGAAATACAAACGAGAGGTTCTTACTAGCAACACAGGGCTGTGAATTCAACAGAGGTTCCTGGGTTTTGATTTTAAATTTGCTACCTAGAAAATTTTGCTTGGAGGAAATTACTGGTTTGGTTTTTTGGGGTTTTTTTTTTTTGTTTTTTTTTAATCTGTTTGCAAAAATACATGTGAATATTATAGTCATCTGAACATTTGTACTTCACATTTGGTAGCCATTGCTAAGGTTAACACTGCCTCTGAAATGAATGTATTCAGGAGCTTGTGAATTCTGGGTCTGATCTCTCAGAGGAAAAATTGAGTACTGTGCATTTAAGTTGTATATTTGGAAACTGTAAGCAGGACTAATGCAAGAGTCCTGTGTTGGACCTTTGCACAGGGACTGAGTAGAAAATAGTATCTGAAGCTGGAGTCAAGAATGTCTTCTGAATGATGTCACCTTCTCAGTGAATACAATCACTTATGTCATCTCCTTGCTGCTTTTCAGCAAGGAGGAAAATGCCTAGTAAAAATATAAAGCTGTTCATGAACAATTCATAAATAGAGAAGGAAGGTAGTGTCTTATTAAATTAGTGACACCAAATAATTTGCTCCATCCAGATTTTTCCAGTAGCATGTGTACCTCAGTCAAATTGCATTTCCTGACATTTAATGAGTAATTTCTGGTATATACATTTAACCAGGAAAAAACAGGAAATTCACCTCTATGGAGAAAACCAACTAAAAACCTATGGGTTGTGGCAAAGTTAAAACTGCAGTAGGAACTTTAACATATTCATTTCCTGGTGTCTTGCTATATTAATTATGCATCCTTTGCCTGCCATTAATTGAAGCCCAAGGCTTTCACAACAGGAGTGTCAAGTTAGGCTTATGGCCTTGTCAGACAGACACTCAATTAAATAATTTGATTTTTCAGAAATACTGGATATACTTCATCTCCCTTTTGCTGAAAAGCTGCACTTTCCAAAATCGCATCATAGGTATTGAATTTAATTTCCTGATGGCAGCTGGCTTTAAACACTGGAACTGGGCGACGGGGGTGGGGGGGTGGCAGAAAGTAGTTAAAGCTGTTTTTTGCTAACAGATTGTGCTGCTTTCTTTTAGTTTATAGTGCATCTATGGTCAGCCTGGTAGCAGAGCTTGTCTTTGTTCTACTTTTGCACGTTTTGAAGGGAGGGGGCAACAGTAAGGGCAATGAGATTTTCGAATCTCTCTCAAGAAGGGATGAGTGTATACTTTGTAGCATCCAGGCTACAACCTCTGAAGAATGAGGGTTGCTTACTGGTTTGATTTTAGTACATGACATGTAAAAAGGGTTTTCATGCCCCGGTCCCTGGGCTTTATGGCAGTGAGCTACATCTGGGATGTCAGATGGGTCATCACCAAATCCCCACAAAGCACCTCCCACATAGTTTTCTTAGGGTGTTCCCTGTGTGTAGAGGCTTTGTGGGCTGTAAAAATCAGTGGTCTACAACAGGAAGAATGATTTGTGATTTTTGCTCTACAACTACAAAGGACTTTTGTTTATGTGATGGGCTGGTGTTACCTGTTAGTGTTGCCACATGCTTCCAGCATCAAAGGCCAGAGTATTACCAAGCAGACAATGAGGACTCTGTAGCCATGAATGTCTCTGTGAAATAGAGAGAAGAGGTCAAAACACACATCCTCAGCCCTCAACAGCTAAAAAAGTTCTCTGATTTGCTGATAGTGTTCATGAGGCAGATACTGAACAGTCTTTGGTGCTGGCTGCGACACAGCTTGCTTATTAAGGTGTGATGGATTTAGTGCTTTTTTAAATACCACAGGATTTAAACAAAACAGGAGCTTTAATATATAAAATTATTAAACGAAATGGTACAAGTTCAAACGGGTCTTTGCAGTTTGTGCTTCACAATGGAACTGTGGAAATTTTTAAGCACAGAAAGAGTGAAATCCTTGGCCCCTTGATGGGGCGAGGAAGCAAAGTTGCCTTTCCACCAGTGTCCATAAATCTGGGATAGGAATTATTTACTAGAGTCATTCTGGATTTTTTTTTTTTTTTTTTGTGTGTGTGTGTGTATGTGTGTTGCTGTCCCTGAAAGGAAGCTGAAATGAAAATTAGGTGCTTCCTTCTTGTTAAGATGTCAAATTGTATTGATATTGGAAGAGTTGCCTTGGCTGGTCTTACCAGATGCAAAAAGATGTGGTTCTCTCCATAAAGCATAACTTATGAAGCCTCTTTGCTTTCCTGTGAGGAACAGCCAAAGATTGTATTTGGAAAGAGCAGATGTGTCCCGGTGATACTGGGAAATCTCTCAGGTTCCTGGTTGCACCACTCACTCCATTGAGCAGAGGTTATCAGCTTGGCAAATGTAGGGCCAAGTCCCATGAGAAGGAGCTGCTGAGGTGTTTTGGTCTTCCTTTTTAGTACAGCACACTGTTTCCTGTGTTTGTCCAGACACTCCAGCTCCACAGATCCCCTGTTTCTGCAGGGAGGCAGCATATGAGCAGCTTTGCCCTGTAGGTGTTGGAAGCACCTGTGTGGATAACTGTGTACATAAAAAGGAAAAATCTGAATTCTTCTAAATAGTTACATGGTTGCTTGTGATTTTAGGAGACTGAATGTGGTGATCCACCCAATATCTGCCTATCACATACATGACTTTTATTAGACAAGCATTCATACCTGTTCAATGAGCCAAGGAATATTGTGAAGATTTTCTTTGAGAAACTATTAAAAACCCCTCACCATTGTTTCTCTTTTGAAAAAAGTTAAACCACCTCCATTTGAAAATGGAGCATGAAAGTAAAGCATTGTATAATATTTTTAAAGTTAGAGAGAAAATACACTAGAATTAATACAACGATATTCAGTAAAAGTAAATGTTAAGTGGTTTATAACTATAGGAAAAAAAAAAACAAAACAAAAACAAAAACAAAAAACCCCCAGACATTTCCTCTGTAGAAGATTAGTAAATTATATATGTGGAGTGAAAAAAACCGAGTACCTTTACACAAACTAATGTGGTAGATTTGACTCATCCACACAAGATGTCATTAAACTAATTAGAATTTCCTAAAAGAACCATAATTCCATACATTGAATGATAAAAAATGGGAATAACACTTGGGCTGCAATCTTCTGTAGTCCTTGACTACAAAAAAGACTTATTGATTTTGGAGGTTTTTAAAGGGATATGTAGCCAAAAAACCAGTAGAACGATGAACTACTAGAATGACAGGTTTGAATGTAAGAAGTAGGAAAGTGATTAAAACCAGGCCTGGCTCAGTGTGGACAACAGAAGCCTGGGCAGAGACATGCCAGCAGTCCTGAGTGTGTCAGGGGGATTAGGGCTCAGCTGTTTGTTCCCCTCAGGTAATGAGGGTAGAAGACATTCATGGACACTTGTTTGGGGTGCTGTGGCTGTAACAAGCCAAATCCACACCACTTCCGTGACTTCAGCCCAGTTGCGCCCACTGTGCTTATGTGTGAGCTTGGTGCCATGATCACTTGATCAAGGAAAGGGTAGAGTGTTGCAGAGGAGCCAGGGCTGTGGATTTTCTGTAGTGGTAAGCAGGCAGATATGCATATGCTAAATCAGTAAAGTTTTAAATGCTCTTCCTAAATTCACCACTAGTCCCTTCTGTCCCAGGTGACTCCTCTGTTGAGACGTGCTGTCTCTTCTAATACATATAAGTCTTCTAAAACATCGGGATGGGGAGGCACAGACAAAGTCTGTGCTGCAAACAGTCCAAGGCAGGGTTATCGTTGTATTTTTAGCATTAAGCCTTGTGGACCCAAGTAAAATCTTCTGACGGGATATGCCACAACTGGGAAAAGATGCTGTCTTTTCTTCTTTTTATCCTTTGTTCTCCTTCTCTTCTTTGTTTCAATAAAAGCTACTGCAGCATACGCATATCAAAAACCTGAAAGTTGTCTGGCACTTCAGATCAAGGAATGGATTCAAATTCAGTGCCTCAGGATATGTGTCAAGTCACTGCGCTTATCTTGCTCTTATATTACTGACTTTCTAGTTTTTACTGGGAGTAGTTTTCTGTTCTTATTGGTGTTCAAACCACGAGCAAGAGGAGTCAGTGGAGCATTGCACCTCCATGCTGAAATGGGGCAGCTTTCCCTCTTTTCTTTGCTCTACAAGGAGAGGAAAAAAAAGGAGATTGAGAGCCCTGAGAAGTAGGAGCGAAGTTGGCCTGATGTCTGCCTGGTAGCTGTAGTCTATTATTACTATAATTGTTATTATTTCTCTTTGCAATTATAAATGAGGGGAACTGTATACTTCTTTAAATGACTAGTGAAACTAGCAATAATATGAAAAGCACAGGCCAATGTGTGGGGGAGCATGCTGATGTCGTTGTTTTCTCAAGAGTTAACTTTTCAGCCTAAAACTAAATGCACTATGTGACTTCTAGTATTTTTTCCTGCAATTTACAGAATTTTTTTTTTAGCCTCTTTCTCTGGAGTTACTTCAGTATGTTTTCTGAGCACCTTTGAAAAAATCTAACAAAACAGAAAAATGTAGGATATATCTGAATCCAACAGGCCTTTAGAAACAAAAATTATTGCTCTGGAAAACCTTCTACCAAGCCAGCAAAACATGTTGGTTGACAAAATATTTAATCAGACATATTGCATACAGAGGGAATATGCTTGTCTGTGTTTACTCTGTAGTTCAGGTCTGGTTAGAGGCAGTGGGTAGGCAGCTGCTTTTGACACAGTCTGTATGGTTTTATATATATACACATATATGTGTGTATGTCTCTGTGCATCTGTGTATATAGACTTTGGAAGTTTTGACCTGTATCTACTCAAAAGTCTAGAAAACTTTTAACATGTGTTTATATGCTTACATGCATAAATTAGGAAGATTAGGAAAAAAATTACAAGGAGTAGAGGTTTCATGAGACGTTAAAATACTGCTCTGTCTATAAAAGGCCAGATTCTGAACTTGGGGCTAAATTGACCCAGCACTAGGCCCCAGGCTCCAAAAGTAATTTTGAATGCTGTAGGAGTCCTCACCTGTTTGGATTTGCCAGAACTAAGGAGAGAAGCCCTGGCTTTGCGGACAGAAGCAGCAGGCTGAGGTGCCTGTGCCTGATGCAGGGAGCACATTGATGTCTCTGTGTGGCTGTGCTGAACTGTGTTGGTGAACCAGCTCACTGGAGGTGGTTCAAAAGTCTGGATGCAGCCCTTCTGGGCACAGGGTAGAGCTGAGCATTTCAGGTCCTGTGGAACCAACACCGGTGCAGTATCAATGCCAGGTTTAGGGTCATTGTGAGCTCTGCCTAGGAAGCAAGGAGCCAACTTCTCCTTTATCCATGCGATGTGCAGTGCACACTCACACAATTCAGCTTTTTATATGCTGAATGAAGATTCAGGGGTTTCTAATGTAGACCAGTTAGTGATCTGGGGTATAAAAGAAACACATAAAACATAGTGCATTCTAGAAAATGAGCAAAGAGTTAAAAGTCTGGAGCTAGATGTCAGGAGACTGCTGACCCTGCCATGATCTCTCTGAGAGACCTAGAACAACTCCTGTTACCTTTCTGCCTCTGTTTCTCCATTTATAAATAATTTCCGGCTCTGTGTCATATGAACCAATTCATCCTTGGGCAGTTTTGAGCATTAAACACTCTTAAAAAGGCTAAGTAGTATTATATAATAATACCGTTTTCCCTGGTGTGATGAAGCCTGTGTCTGTTCTCTGACTTGACAGCAGGAAGGAAGGCTCATTCTGAACAGTGAGGTACATGAGGGATTGATTAGGGAAAAGGAGTGGGTGAGGGAGGAAGGAGAAAGGCAGTTGATGGGGAGAGGCAAGGAGTGGATAAATGTCAATTAATTGACATGACTTAACACAGTAGAGGCTGAATCTCACCTTAAGTAATGTAACATGAGGCTTATATTCTGCAGGAAATCCTAAAAGCAATTTATTTCAAGAGATATCCTGAGGCTTGGGTAACAGAGAAGCAGCAGGAGGAAGCAGATCCCGGTACACTGCAGTTCATCAACCACTGACTTAACTAGATATTGTTATAAAAATGGACCATAACCTCTATGTAGAAGATACTCTTTAAAGCAAATGTGTGCCTTCCTTGGCAAGTCGAGCAGTCCTCAGTTTTACCAGGTCTCCCAGCTGAACAGCAAATAGGAGCACGAGCAGTCACTTGTGTGTGCAGGCTGGCCCTAGGAACTCTGTCAGACTCTAACATGCTAAGGCTCTGTGCTGTGCATCTTTCTCAGAAAATATTGTCCTGTCAGAAAAAGGGTAAGTTTCTCTTTGGCATACTTCAGAGAAAATGTGATCTGTGTTAATATAGCAACTGGAAAAATAATTTAAATATAATAAATAAGAAGGAATAATGAAGCATATTTTCATCCTTTCAAGTTTGAAAGTGTGGGAAAAACTGTTCAGAAATATCTGATCAAGACTAGCAGTGTAAGCTGTGTATATCTAGGATTGGAGAGAGACATGCAAAACACACATGCATGATTTTGGACATGAAAATCAGGGTGGTTTAAGATCCATAATTGGGAATGGAAGGAGTTAAAGGACGATAGCAACAGAGTGTAGGTAACTGGGAGAGCTACATTTGAAGATAAAGACTGAAAGATTGAAGACAATGTCATGAAAAAAGGGCAGTTAGTGATGGTGTCAGAAGAGAGTGATTGTATTTAGGCAAATACAAACAAAGTAGGTAAAGTTTCCAATTCTGATTTACATGTATGTCACTCGGGTAATAGAGAAGAAAGTTGTGCCTGTCAGGACAGAAATTAGTGAAGGTCTGGATAGGTGAATGGACTTGAAGAAATCAGATTTTAGTATTACAGAAGGAGTATCAGGAAGATACAATATGCAGTAAATATGCTCATGTTACAGGCCATATGCAGGTGAAAAAGAGAAGAGCTGTGAACTTTTCACATATATATGTGAAAAAATATTGCTATTTATTTGGTAGTGAGATGGGAAAGACAGAAAAGAATGATGGTTCTGCAAGACAAGGAAACTTACTTGGACAGTTTACGGTTGTTGAAACAGATGAAATTTGAGATTACATGAAGTAGCCACTGGTTTGCTATGTCTTGCTTCAGGAAATTACGCGCAAGAGGAAATAGGCAAGTCTAAGTAAATATAGCAAATGAAAGCATGAGGAAAAATATGGAACTTTAGGTCTAAATGTAATGTGTGAGAAGCTATTTTGGAGGAAGAAAGTTTAATCTGACCCTAACCCAAACCATCTGTTCCTGTCTTTACTTTCACTGCTCTTATCTCTGATCAGAGAGTACTATCACAACACTAAAATTTGGGATCTGAATCAAAAGTTCAATTAATGCTGACTTCACATTCCATATAATCACTGAAATTCCAGGGTTTTTATCTTCACCTGTGTATACATCCTACCTTCCCCCTCTGCAAACCCAAGCTGTCTGTGCTTACCTGGCAGATTTCCATCCACAGGCTTCAAATAAATTTTGGCTTGTTTTGCTTTCCTTGCTTTTAGTAGACACCAGTGAGGCAGAGTTTCTTAAAGGTCAGCCCTTGCTCCTCTCTACTGCCTTCAAGAAAGGGGAGGAAGTCATGTTCTTTCAGCTCAGGCTCAATTGTGACAGCAGTGGCCTAGGCTAGGCACTGACCACATTGTACTGGCAGATCAGTTGCCAAAGCAATGAGCAAGAAATCATTTTTCCATTTTCAGGCAAAATTTTGCAGTTACAAACTTGTAATGGGTTTCCTTGAGTTGATACCACTAGCCTGTTAAAAGTTGACCTTATGGGAGATCTGACATACCCTGGAGCTCATGTCACTGCAAAGAGACTATTTCTAGCTCTGACTCTGTCTGGCACATGTGACTTGGGCAAAAGATCTTCTCCAGGCTTTTTTTTGTCCACTTTGGACCATGGACTCGGAGCTCCTGAACACCCCAGCCACCAGTGTCAGGGGCCCTCTGAGGGTATACAGAGCTCCTTGCTTAATGGTACCATACTAAGTGAGATACATACTTATTGCAGGGTTCCTGCCATAGCCAAATACATTCTTAACCAAAACCATTATACTCTTACTGTATTGAAGTGCCTCTGGAATGCCCCTGGATACAGAAAGCTCCTAGTTCTATCTTTCTCCTGGGTGGGTCTGAAATTTATGAAGGCAGTGAGGCTACTATGCTCTTACTGTCTCCCTTGCTTGGGAATACTGCAAGCAGAAAAACATGCTGGAATAGTCTCTGCCAAGTGCTGCTTTCACAAGTGTTGGCCTCCTCCCTGTTCATACTGGCATTTCCTCTATGGAAAACCATTTCCCTACAGGATTCAGGAGTGTAATCATTTGAAGTTGATAGCTACAGACTGCTGCTTCAATACGTTCTCAGTTGCAGTTCTTCATCGGAATGTCAAGCAACTTTTCTGGGCAGATTTGTTCTCTGACACATAATTTAGTATGTTTATGTTTCTGTTATGTTTGGACACGCGTTATATAGAACATGAGACAGATTTGCCAGTTTAACACAGACATAGCTTTTCTTGTCACACCACCTTCTAAGGGCACATCAACAGGGGCTGCAGACAGAAGTGAATGGGATCCTGAGTTGTTTTTATTCCCAGTTCTTGCTGCTGACTGTCATTCATTTTGGTTTTCTCTGCCATTCTATACATTCTTCTCTCTCACCCATTGTGCCTACCATTCCTATGTTATGTTTGCAGCATTGAATCACAGAAGGGTTTGGGTTGGAAGGGATATTAAGGATCATCTAGTTCTAACCCCCTGCTGTGCGCATGGATGTTACCCACTAGACCAGATTGTTCAGGACCCCATCCAACCTGGCTTTGAACACTTCCAGGGAGCATCCACAGCTTCTTTGGACAATCTATTCCAGTGTCTCACCACTCATAGTAAAGGTTTTCTTCCTAACATCTATGCTATATCTCTCCTCTTTTAGTTTAAAACCATTTCTCCTTTTCCTGTCACTATCTGCCCTCCCTGTTTTTTATCAGCCCCTTAAAGTACTGGGGCTTATGGCCCCTTGAAGCACTGGAAGGATGCAATGAAGTCTCTTCAGAGCCCTCTCATCTCCAGGCTGAATAACTCCAGTTCTCTTAGCCTGTTTTCATAAGAGAGGTGCTTCATGCCTCTGATCATCTTTGTGGCCTTCTCTGGACCTGCTCCTACAGGTCTATATTCTTCTGCTGAGAGCTCCAGACCTGGATGCAGCACTCCAGGTGGGGTCTCATGAGGGCAGAGTAGAAGGGAACAATCACCTCCCTTGATGTGCTGGGCACCCTTGTTTTGATGCAGCCCAGGATACCACCAGCCTTTTGGCTGGTAAGCACACACCATTGGCTCGTGTTCAGCTTTTGGTTCACCAACACTCCCCAGTCCTTTTCTCCAGGGCTGTTCTCAGTGAGTTCTTCTCCCAGTCTAGACTCACATCTGGGATTGCACTAATGCAGGTGCAAAACACTGCACTTGACCTTGTTGCACTTAATAAGGTTCTCATGGGCCCACTTCTTAAGCTTGTCCTGGTCCCCCTGCATGGCATCCCATCCTTCTATTGTGCCATCTGTACTGCTCAGCTTTGCATTATCTGCAGACTTGCAGAGGGCACACTCGATCTCACTGTGTCATTGTCAAAGATATTACAGAATCACAGAGTTGCTGAGGTTGGAAAGAACCTCCAAGATTGTCGAGTCCAGCCTCTGACTTATCACCTTGTCAACTAGATCATAGCACTAAGGAATATGTCCAGTCATTTCTCGAACACCTCCAGGGATGGTGACTCCACCGCCTCCCTGGGCAGCCCATTCCAATGCTTGACAACTCCTTCTGTGAAGAAATTGTTCCTGATGTCCAACCTGACCCTCCCTCAGCACAGCATGAGACTACATCCTTTTGTCATTAAAGAGCACCAGTCCCATGACAGAGCCCTGAGGGGCACCACTCACCACTGGCCTCCACGTGAGCACAGAGACATTAGCAGCTGGCATTGCAACTGATCCTGGTACTTTGGCTGGGATCTCGAATCCCAGTCCCACTGCTGCAAGTAACAATCCTCTCTGTCACCAGTCCTTATAATTGTTAACAGACTGAGTCTGAGCACGTGGGAGAGAAGAGTGTTGTGATGTGCACCTGGGTGCACAGCCTCTCCCATACCTTATCCCCATGGTTTGTGTGTGGGGCTACTTATGTGTCCTTCACAGCCACATTTTCTGGTAGTGCTATCATTGTCTATATATTTAATAGTAAATAAAACTATAGCATGTTTGTAAATATACTCTTTACTTAAAGTGAACTTAGAGGAGGAAAAAAGATAGAAACATATAAAGTCCTAGTTTTTTTATGTGAAAGGAAAAAAATGCAAGTTCAACTCGAAAACCATCCTCTCTTGCCTACACTGCCTTCCTTGTTATCACGGACTACCAAAACATCAGCTCCCCTCACAATTCATGAGCCCTTCCTGCCACATACCCTTGTGACAGCCCCATTTAAATTTGCCTCTTGAAATTTGACAGAAGAAGAGCTGTAACTCTGAAATGTCTGGCTTTTGCTTACTGCAGCTTCCCTTCTGAAAAGTGCAGAGCATTATTAAATTGTGGTGGGTTTTCTGTATTGGGTTTTGAAGGATAACGCTCTCTTACTGTGATTTGCTTAGATAAAGAACAGTTTTACCTTACTCACTTCTCTGTGCTTGCCTACTTCAGCCAAAGCATGCTTGATTTTGGTAAGGCTGAACAACATGTTTGCAAACAACTTGCAGATAGTGAGATTTCCCTCAAGTGCCTTCCTAATTGAGGCATGATTAATGTAGCATCATCTCCTGTTATAGCCTTGTTTGTCTTCCTTTTCTTGGTCAGAAAGTGAAGGATTTTAATGTTTATGAATGAGGTTGCTTTACTTAACTTCAAAAAGATTAACCAGCCATGGTCCTGGAAGAGGCCCTTGTGTAAGAATGAAAGCTCAACCTTACAGAAGGGGCAATAATTTGAGACGAGAAGCTCCAACTAGTCATCACTTGCACCATTCTCCAGCTGTACTTAGCGAAATTTGCACCAGAGTGCAAATTTCTAGCACAGACAGTGTAGTGTATTTTTCACATTTGTTCAAGCCTAACCTTTCTCATATCTTCCTGCTTCTGTTTTCTAGGTGTGTTGGTGGGGTTTAATCAAGCACTTTTTTATGCATCTTTTCAGCCCATCAGAATGAAGTCCAGCATTGGGAAGCTTTTGATGTTGAAATAGTGTAGCAGTTACAGCAAGGAACACATGGAGATCAGGAAAGCTTTTTAAAACTGTTCGTTTGATTCCAAGTACAAGGAAATATATTGGAAGATTTAATTGATGTTTATTCAGGGGCTCTGACAATGCACTCTCTTTTCACCATCATTTCCCCTTCTGTCAGTTTTGTCTGGAATACAAGGTTTGTCCCATGCCCCACATAACATCAACTGCAATAAATAAGTGGAGAAACTATTCACACTTCACATGTGAGAATGTGCCCTCATTTTACAGCCCATCTATCAAATATAAACATATTCTAGCTTGGCTATGGAAGCAGACCGGGAGGATTTATGATCCCTACTCCCTGAACACAGTTTTAATAGTGCTACTACAAACATTGCAATAATATAATACATTTTAATGTTTTGGAATGCACTCCTTGGGAGTCTGTGGGCATTTAAAAAACCCAGCCCAAATAACTAAAGCCAATGTTTTAATAAAGCAGCTAAAACCCCTTGGACTGAGAACATCTAACAATGTTGAACACAGTGTTCACACAGGAATGGCTTGTTGATTTTAGGGTTCTAGAGGAGCTGGTCACAGGTGGAAAGATTTGTATAAGGCCTGAAACTATTTCAGCCACGTACAAGATGAAGGGCCATGACAGCTTTGGCAGAAGTAATGTGGGACTCCTTTTTCATTTACTGTATTTAGGTGTAAAGTTCTATTTAGTAAAGCAGTTATAAGTAGATTGAGGGGGCCTTTGTTGCTATAAAGAGATGTAGTTTGTTTTTTTTTATTAAAAATGAACTAGTGAAACAGAGAACACAGGCACTGAGTGATCTTCCTGTCCTTATCTCAATCCATGAGACTTTAATTGTGTTGTCTTCCCCTGTTCTGTTGCAGAGTGGAAGTGATAGGGTGGCTTGGTGGGCTCCTGACAGCCAGCCAAGGTCAATCCACCCTAATGCACTTCACAGTTCATTTATGATTTTTACATTTCTGAGAGTTATTTGCCTACTTCACTTTGTGGGAAGATATTCAGATCTTATCTTAAACCCTAGCAAATATCTTGTTCCTTTAGGATTTGGTATTTTGAGTACTGAAAGAGTACGGAAGGTAGTATTGCTGTCATTTTATACATCTATGCCAAAATTTATATGTACATTCAGACTGTGTAAATAAGGGAATTGATACCATATACATTCATTTCATTATGACAGGATCAGAGGTAAAAGAAGGGGATTTTATTCACTCAGCATGATCTTTGCAGAGATGTAGAGGGCGTGCAGGATTTCCTCACCATTCCTCAACTGTGCACCAAGTGACATTTGCTCATACACCATTTGTGATGAAGTGTTCTTGAAAAAAACCTGGAGGAATGGGAAATGCCCATAGTGGTACAGAGGAGCTCTCACCAGGGTTTTACACAATGGTTATCTGTCTTGCCTGGAGTCCAGCTCCATGCAGTCACAACCAGATCCAGCCTTTGCTGGCCAGCTGTGCCACGGATTATTTGTGTGGGTGGGCTCTGAACATGGGGCTGGTGGTGTCAGTCCACCTCCTTTCAGAACTGGCATCTGCCTCTTAAAAGAAGAAATATCCATGACTGGCATTAACTGAGTTTCCATTGTGAAGTTCCATGGGAGAAAGTGCCCAATCAGTCCAGGCACTACAAGAGACCAAACCTTGGTGGGTCAGCACGATGCATTTCATGTCCCTGCTGTCTGTGGGGATACTCTTTACTCTCCAGGAGCATGAATAAAGCTTGCTGATGAACTTTTAAATGAATTCTGCAGCTATGCAGTGAAAAGGAAGGTTGTTACTGGTAATGCTGACATGGATAAGGATAGGTGAGCATCCAACACTGAAAAGCAACTGCCTCTGTTTAGAAGCCCTGTGTGCCTAGAGGATACCTGATCAGAAGGACCAAAGAGTTTGCTTCTTACGTGCCCACTTGAAATCATCCATGAATGTCAGTGTGATTAAATGACTGATGACCACAGGAGTCCAGAGGAGCCTATGCTTTGCGCCCCAGGGACAAGAAGCAATCCCTAGGGTTCACCCTCGGAGCCACTCTGGGAGTCTTGAAATTTTCCTTCCCCCCAGTGAGGGGCACAAGGACCACCTCTGTAGAGCATGAGCAGCTGGCACCTGGCCAAAATGACCCAAAGGAGCCCTGACAAATGGTCATGCTTGGTGCTGCAGAGAAAGGTAAAATAACACCCAAGAACCAGTGCCAGTCTGTGCTAGGGGGACCTTGCTTCCTGACCCCAGTGCCAGTGATCAGCTATTCCCAGAGCATGTGACTGAGTGCCTCTTCCCACAGGCTTCTCACACCTCCCAAGGAGTGCCCAAACCCCAGTCTGCCCTACCTGGAGCCATCTCAGGTGCTCAAGAGTGGCCAAATGCCCCCAGTCTGATCTACCTTGGGGACAAAAAATACTACCTGCACCTGACAGGCCACCAGTGGGTGCTTCAAAACCCTGAGACCCCTGGCAACATCTCTGCATCCCATTTCTTGTGGCTGCTGCCCCTGGCTCTTCAGAGGGATGAGAATGACAAGCTCTGCTTTGCTCCTCCAGAAGGCATTCCCTTGGTCTGGCTGCTGTTATCCAGCTAAAAAGGCCTGACAGCCTCAGGCACCTACGGTGGCTGATGTTTCTCATGTCCTGAGGGGCTTGCATCTATTTGCGGAAGGTTGAAGCAGGATTTGCATCCATCAGATGGACTTTGAATATGGCCCCACTGGGAGCTGTTTTTGCAGCAGAGAACCTATACTGGACTGCTCCATGCCCAGATCTTTCCCCCTCAGCCCGAGTAATTCCACCAGCTCCTTGGGGACTTCCTCTCAGATGTCTCTCAGATGTCTTCAGGCTGCCCTCAGGCCAGATCTGTCAATGGGGGACATGGGAGAAATCTCCTTTTATCCTGCCTGTGATTGCTGCATTGTCGGGTGGTGGTGATGTGCAATGGGGGTGATGAGAGCCCCAACTGCAACCCTGCCCACCACAGCCCCCACAGCACCCCCAATGCCCCTCTAGCCAACATCTTTCTGAGGAAGGCCTTTGGTGGTTGATGAACTGTAGTTGAGTGCTTTAAAATGAGTGACAGGACTGTAAACTCTCAAATCCCAACTTTCCCTCTGAGGTCTCCCACACCTCAGGAAACATTTTGCTGCCACAAAAGAGGAGATGGTGAAATTTGTTTCCTGTTGGAAGACTGGGCCACTTTAAAGCACTTTTACAGGACTTTGAAGAGATCAGTTAATGTTATTCTGCCCCTTACTTGAAAGCAGGAATACGTAAAAGTTGGTCAAGCTGGCGGTAACCTCTGTTCACGTGTCAGGGAACACCAGAGGGCTATAAATTGTGCTGTGTGGAAAATTCAATTCTCCCAGAAATTACATGGGTATATCCAGCTACATGAGTGAGATTGGACACTGACCAAAATATTAGAAAAACAAGTGACCACAAACCACAGAGAATTCTCAGACCCACAGCACACCAAAAAGTGCTCCAAAGCAGATTTTATTAAAGCCATACACTTTTGGTTATGGATAAAGTACTGAACTGTTTTGAAGGTCTATCAGTATATTTAGCATTTTACAAAGGATCAGGCCAAACAAGCCCACATTTGGCTTGCCCAAACATATCCTGATGGTGTAGATTCTTCTCTCCCTGCAGTGTTGCTGAATGTTTTAGCAAAGACACTGACTGAACACAGCAGAGAGGCCCCACAGGAGTCAGTAAGATCTGAGAGAAGCAGGAGAGGTGATAAGTAGGAAAGTAGTAGGTAGGAGTAGGAAAGTAGGTATGTAGTAGTAGTAGTAGTAGTACTAGTAGGTAGCTCTGGTGCTACCCTTATTTCTCCTTCCTTCATAAGGGCCTGATTCTGTGACTGGCCCTGTGTTGTCTCTGGTGCTATTGGAGGCATTTGTGCAAATCCTCTGCACTGCTGCCTTTATGCACAAATATCACTCTCCTTTCCAGAAAATAATTTGATAAGAACAACGCTTTGCCATGGCTTCTTCTCCTCACTTCTCCTCCTGATGAAAACTAGGTTGTTTTCATTTTATTTTCACTCACTTCATGCCCACCTGCCTCAGCAAGCTCTCCCAGCACCGTATGATGTGCTTTACCATCAGCTGATTGCTGTAGCAGGGCTCAAAGCATGCTGTTGTCATGGTTCTACATACAGGATCTGAACCTCTCGCTTGCTCTCCCCCTGGGATGTTTTCAGTTGCTGTGGTCTAAAGTAGCAGCTGCAGTTTCCAAACTCTGAGTGAGGATATTGGAATCATGTGCGTGCGCCTGCCTGGAGTGAGAAGCTTTTCTTTGTACGCTGCTGAACACAGCGCTCTTGGGCTGGAGCTGCACAAGCTTCCTTCTCTTGGAAAGGGGCCTTAAGGAAAGCGAGCCGTGGTAAAGATTTCTACAATGAACCAACTACTGCTAGATGTGCATATTCCAAACGGACTGGAGCACTGCCAGATATGGTCCAGCTTACGTGAAACACAAAGTGCCTGTTTCTGAGAGGGAGGGTTAGGGTTGCAGTATTGAAAAACTTCTTTAGATGTATGCTTCTCTGAGGCTGGGGGATTTTTTTAAAGGTATTGTTGGATTGTTGGAGGTTCTTTCAAAAGAGGTCTCCAACCTGTTTGTGTAATAGGGCTGGGATGATAGAGAACATTGTGAGTATGGCCTTGCCTGTATCAGCATAAAAACCCCAGCTCAGCGTGAAGTGAATGTGTGATAGAGGTAATCACTGATTGCAGGGCTTGTATTCAGTGGGTCATTCCAGCTCAATGACAACAACATGCTTTCCTGTCCTTTAAGTGTTAATTCTGAAACTATGCCTCATGGCCGCAGTTTTGCTAAGGACTGTCAGCACTAAATCATGGACTATGCCATTGCCATGCTCGTAGTGTTGCTACACCACATCCTCACTGCCATTGCCATAATTGTGTCA
Organism: Pycnonotus jocosus; assembly: GCA_013400435.1. NCBI lineage: Eukaryota > Metazoa > Chordata > Aves > Passeriformes > Pycnonotidae > Pycnonotus > Pycnonotus jocosus. The sequence goes on from VWYP01022448.1 coordinate 100,303, forward strand.
GTGTTTCAATCAGAATACTCACATTCAGGGTCTGCTACGGCTGGAGAACAATTAGCTCTGGAATTAATCGTGGCAGCCAAAACTCAAGGAATAAATCTGTATATTTTCTTATTACTTTGGTAACATGTTTAAAAGATTCATCTGCAGCCTTGTAGTTGAGCAAGGATTTCTTTGCTAACCCCAGTTTTTTGCTCTGGGTGGTGTCTGCAGAAGAAGGATGATTAAGTGATAGAAACTGGGAAAGGAGTTTCTTAGTTTGGGTGTGATGAAAAAGTCTTCCAAGTATAGGCACTGGGCCAAGCGATATTGCATGAGTTTTGATTTCAAGGCTCTGTGTCTGCCTAGGATAAGTGAAAGGCATGTCTTAAGCACTTCTAAATAAATAAGTGTCATTTAGGTATGCAGAAACTTTCCAGTGCCTCTCTTTTCAATTAGATGTTATCTAAACTTCCCTGTACTTAATATAGAGAATGCTTAAGCAACCTGTGAATAATGAAGTATCGTTATTTAGGTACCTCAGGCAGTTGAAAAGATTTTAGAGGTGGCTGCTGTAGCACAATGGCTGCTATATCTTAATGAAATAATTTGTCAGTATTCCGAGACTTTTCTGAGGTCAAGGAGCAGATACTTTCATTCCTGAGCATATAATGTCAAGAATTTCAAAAATTAATTGCAAGACTTACTGTAAAATAGTAAGATATTTAAAAGCATATAATTTTATTTCTTTGCATTGGACACTATGTTTGGAGCCCTTAGATACTGCATTTTGAGGACTCTTCTCCACCTGCCAGAGATAGAAATCTTTCCTTTTAGAATGGAAACTGAGCTCTGTGTGTAACCAGATGACTTCAGGAGTCAGGGCTTTCAGGAAAATCTGAACCATCTCAGTAACCACTCAGAGATCATCACCTATGGTCAGTAGTATTCAGGACCTCAACACCCTGTAAATCCACGAAAAGCATTTCAGCAAGCCTGTGGTGGAGGTAAGTCCATCAGCCACATCTGGGGGCCAATGGCATGAGATGAGGGTGCCCAGGAGTGATCAAAAGGCTTTCTCCTCTCTTTTACTGTTCCAAGGGATGCTTTGCTGTAAGATGCACATGAGCTTCCAGCATCACCAGTCACCCCACATTGGCACAGCAGTTACACCATGAGGTTCCTGTGTTTATCATGAAGGAATTAAGAGGATTCAGGGCATGGAAGGAAGTAGCAAATACTCCCCACCTGTCAGCAGAGATGCAGGCTTTGGGGGTTTAAAAGCTCAGTTTCTATCACTTATACTGGACTGCATCCTCCCTTGCATGTTCTGGTTTATAAAATCACATCAGTTCTCCCCTTACCGTAGTTACTGGTAATGGAAACCACTGATTTCTCATCATGTCTTCTCATCATTACAACAGTCTGATTGTCAAAGCCTGCAATAGTTCATCTTCCCTAAATCTCCATTGCCTGTAAAATTGTCAGTGTTCTTACAGGCGACCATCTAAACTGACAAAAAATGCTTGCAGCAAAGGTTTTGTTGAGTGATATAGGCCTGATTTTGTATCTGTGAAATGAAAGTGGGCATATATATAGTGAAAAAAAATTATTAGCAAAGACAAACAGATTCCTGTGCACAGCCATCTCTTTACATGGTAGATGACTGACAATGGGTGCAGTACTAAATAATTTCCCTTTTGACTCCAACCGTGTCTGATGGATAGGAGTGGTTTCATCAATGTCTCCCATAGCCTGCTTCTCTGACTGGCTGGACACGCTTCTTGTCATCATGAGCATCACCAGAAGAGAGCTGACTGATCTTTCTGGATGTGTCTGCATTGTGGGTGCCCAACAAAAGCTGCCTTACAAACTGTGGGTAAAAAGTGCGTGCTGCTCCTTGTAATTTGTTAAGGCAGTGGTATCTCCACTTTCTCCCTGAAGGTCTACACAGGACATCTGTAGGCAGAACACTTGTGCTGCTGCCCTCCTCCCCCTGCCCACCCCCTCCAAAAAAAAGGGAAGACAAGGTGTTTCCCAGAAAGCAGGAGCAGAGATTATTAGAAGCACGGACTTTCCTTCAGTGCCTATAGTTTGGCTAACCTTTCAGAGCTCTCCATCAAAAAACACAAAGATATGTTGAGGTAAGTTTCACGGGGAATATATCAGTGAAACATTGAGCTTTCAGAAATTTGAAAAATAAATTAAGGGCTTATAAATTACATAGAATGAATTATAGTGTGCTGGAAATGTCAGGAAGCCACATTGCTTTCATTAAATTTTTAGAATAGGATCCTCAAGTTTTCCCAATGAACAGAACCATTTTAGTACCTACATAAAAATTCTGGATTATTTTTATGTAATTCAGATCTGGAAACTACTTACAATATCTGAAAGAGAAATTTGTTGAAATTTTGAATTTTTAAAAAAATAAATATCCAGTACTTGTTTCCAGATTGTCCCATGTACACTTGAATTTGAGATTTGTGTCTCAACACAGTTGAGATGGGATTGCTGTAAATTTGAGCTGTGGTAGAGCCATGACAGCCAAATTACAAGGGTGAGTTGAGGCACCATCAGGTTTTTGGAATCCACAGCCCAAACTCAGCCTATGGGGCTCCCTTGAAGATAAAAGTCAGAAAAGTTTGAGAACAGGGTTTGGTTTGAATTCAATTTTCTAACACCTACTCAGCCTGAAACACTTGAAACCACACAGCTTTGGGGTATTTCATACTCTTCTTGTGCTCAAACACTTGACAACACACAAACCTTGCCAGGAGAGAGCTCCAGCACTGATATTTTTGTTCCCAAGTCCAACAGCTCAGATAGAGCTATGGAGATCTCTCATGGGGAAGTTGCATCAAGGTGATGGATTGAGATGCAGAGATTAGGCAAAACAGGATGCTTGAAACCTAGCCTAGTAAAGGCCAGACAGGATTTGAACTTTAAACAAATGGTTCTCATTTTCTCTTAGTAACTTAAATTTACACATAATCTGGAGAGAGTCAGAAAGATCTTAAAATATTCTTCCTTTTGGCAAGCTGCTTTTTTCTGAACCTTGTTTTCTCCTTTACATCTTCAGAAACATGATCTGGGAGGGATGACTTGTAACCAGAATTCCCCACTGCTGGTATAAAAAACACAAAGGCCGACGTGTAGCCTGTCCCGCTCCCACCCACCTCTGACAGAATCAGGCCCTGACACAGCTTAGAGACAGATGTCCTAGGAAGTCTCAGGTCGCTCCATATTATTTGTTCACACATCCCAGCTGATGTAATTAAATATTGTTAGAGAAATGTTAAATATCTGAAGACGACAGAGGCACTATCCATTCCCAGAATGAGTCACTGGGATGGGAGAGATGAGTCCAACTATTACCCGCCAGTGCTTCTGAAACTTCCCCAAATTACTCCCCTTTTTTTCATTTTAATGGAGATATTAATTCCATTCCCATGAATTGGAATTTGGATACCATCTGTGATTTTCTCATGACATATTAATAGCAAAATTGGAAAGGCACAGGATTTAAAAAAAAAAAATAATCCAAAAACCTGGTGCATGGTCATAAATGTATAATAAGAACAAAAATCTCAGTTTTTCTTAAATGGAAGGAGCCATTCTGCTTCTAATTAAAAACTCTTCTGAAAATCTATGAGAGCTCCCTGTCTACAAAGAAATGGTTCTGCGAGGGGAGCTCAAAACACTTCCTCTGTATACCTTCCCTGAGAAAGGGGGGCCAAATTTCACAGATGGGGAAACAGAAGCATAGAAAGTGAAGAGACTTGTCCGTTGTCAGCTGTGGTGTGGCATCAATCCAAGCAGTCCTGATTTCCAGGCTTTGCTTTAACCCGTCCAGCAGACTCTGCTTTTCCCTCCTCCTCCTGGGCGATGGCCTCAGCGGTTTTGCCTCTCCCCTCCATACAACCTCTTTCTAAGGCTTCAAATGAGGCCAAATGTCTGTCCAGAGCTGTGCATAAGGGAGCATCACACCATACAGTTTCCCAGTATAGAAAGTAAACACAAAAATGCCGTTGTCCCAGACCTCAGCCTTATGCACACATGGTGCACAGCCCCGCTGAAACCCATTTAACGTGTCTAATATGCCTCATCCATGACTTATAGGTTGGATGCAGGAAAAGAAAAACAAAACATCACTGTAAAACAAACTATGATTTCAGAAAGTTGCTGAAAACGAAAAGCAGGAACAGGCACCAGGGATCTTTCAACAAATGTAATTTAAAGAGCTCACTTTCAGCTCTCTGGGCACTTTGACAAGCATTTAGTGGGATTCAAGCAACTACTGAGTAGTAACGGGCAGCTGTCTGTGCAGCCTGGCTGCGATGGGGTGGGAGGGAGGGGATGCACACGGGGAAGAAGTAGGGATGACAGGGGGGAGTAGGGCTGAGTGATCTGTGCTAGGGTCCCCTGTGAACCCCAGCCCAGAGGGCTGCCTGTTGTGACTTTCACGGGGCAGAGAGTGAACACCCTCCTTGGTAACAAGTCTAATAGCAAAACTGCCCTCTCTCAGCCAAATACCATGCGGTTTCCAAGGCTGAGGAGGACCCCAAGGGGAGGGCTGCAGCTCCAGGTGGCTGAAGCATAGGGGAAAGTGGGGAGGCGGGAGACAGGACTGGGCTGACGGGAGGGAGCACCTTGGCAACAGTTGAGGTTTGCTCAGGGCTGCAAAATTTCTCTCAGCTGCTCATTCCTTGCAGGAAAACTGCTCCTTTTTTTCTGGCAGAAGGAATTTCATCTTGACAGCCAGCACTGGGCTGCAACAGCCCCCCAGTCAGCCATTTGCAGCCTCACTAGGATAACTTACATGCACTGGGGAAACTTTTGTGTGGACTGTTCTAGTCCACATCTTTATTTGCCAGCTCTGCAGAGCCAGTGGTTATACTGGACCAGGCTTCCTTCCCCTTTTTATCTTTCCCAGCACCACACAGCAAAAACAGGGGAGATCTTCCCTTTCTTTGCTAAGGTCTGTATGGCTTGTGTTTCCACATCTCCCCACACAGTCCTTAAAATCAGGCATTGAACACAAGTCCAGTTTACTTTGATGTCTCTTTCACAGAATCACAGAGGTCAGAAGGTGCCTCTGGAGATTGCTTAGACCAACCCCTCTGCTCAATGCAGGGTCATTAGAACGAATGGTTCAAGGCTGTGCCTGGTTTCAGTTTTGACTATCTCCACGAGTGGAGACTCCACAACTTCCCTTGGAAACCTGGAGGTTCAACCACCTCCTTTTTCTCAGGTGCTCGCAGGTATTTCTCTGTTTGCTCTAGAACATGAGTCATGCAAATGCTCCTGTAGATTTTCCTGGGACTTGGTACTTAAATGGCATAGGGGCCCTTCTTTATTTCTTGATGGTTGATATCCCCTTTGTCCTCATCTACTCTCCACCAAATCTGGACTGTGCATTTTAGGCCAACTTGGAAATGAACAGTACTGAATATTACTACAGTACATGAGTTACACTTCTGTGATTGTGATATATAAGTGTGATACATGCATGATTTTTGATTTATTTTTCTCTTCCCATAGAGATTTTACTTGACACACTCAGACATCGGTGGCTTTTGTCTGGTTACACTCTACTTTCCCACCTGCTGTTTATTTTTCTGTGTCATAAACAAGCTTGGATTGTTTAGTAAAAGATTATTCATGAATCATAACGGTTCAAACATTTAGGCGAAAACTGGTCTCCTTCATTATCTAGGTAAAAAGAGAATCAGATGGTGTTTGATTAGGTGATAATCGTGTTTCTGAGCAGGTGATCTTTGAAAACAGGGATCAAATGGGTTTTGGCACTGGCTGAACTAATCTGTTTCCTAGTAAACTGTTCTTCCTGTTTCTGCTGCACTTGGAAGTGGGCTTAGCAATGTGAATCTTGCTGTGGTGTTAAACTAGCTGGTGGCTGCCTCCATCTGGCACAAACACCCGCACACCCCTCCAGCCACTGCTCTGGAGCAGCTTCCCTTTTATATCTCTCCAAGGCAGGAAATACCCCCACGCACAGGCTTTGCTCCATGAGTTATTTCCTGGGACAGGGATCCTTCCCACCCTTCAGGAGAAGATATGGCTTTTAGGAATGGGCTGAGAGTGCCAAAACCCACCCACTCAGCCAGCCAGCACGAGAACTCAGTTACTGGCCTTGTTGCCTCCAAGCCCTGTTTGGGTTTGTTCCCCCTGAGGTCGGAGCAGTGGGGGGCAGCTGGGTGGTTTTAACTTTTTGTGCCAGCACAGCAGTCTGATGATGACACATGGTCTCCTGGGGTATCGGCCAGCTGAGGTCACTGCCTTGCAAAAATACCAAGCAGCTCTGTATTTTGAGCATGATTTCTGTGAACCAAACCCATTCTCAGCTCAGTCAGAGTTGAACTCCAACTTTGATGGGGAGACGTCCATGTCTGGGTCCCATCCATGCTGGGCCCAATGGTGTAGTATTGTGATGTTGCTAAGAGGAAAAATAGTCCTTGTTCTGCTGTACTACTGTTATATTTCCACACTTGCATTATGGCTTTGTCACTGTTGCCAAGAGAGTCATAATTCAGAATCTGGAATAGGTAAAGGCAAGGTAGGCGTAGGTTAAATGATGTTCATTAACTTTTTTTCCTTTGGTGTGTAAAGCACCTGAGAAGCTCTGCTGCTTTTGTACTTCTTTCTGCCAGGCAAAGGCCTAACCATTGTGTGCATTAAAATAAATACCCGGGGATGAGGGAAATAAAGATGTGAGACACCAAAGATGCTAGGCAGGAGAGACTTTCCTGGGCTCCAGTCTCCAGTACAGATGCAGGGCAGGTGGAAGCTGGTCTCAGCCAAAGGTAGTTCAGAGGGTCTGTGCCTGTGTCCAAGAGATGACCCTTCTGGTTGAAAGGAGCCAGGTCTTTTTGAGAATGTGCTGAGTAGATGAGTAGTGTTAAATAACATGGAGAAAGAGAGGAGAGTGGCCCAAGGACTATGTTCAAAACTGGTGTGAACTCAGGTCAGGCCAGCATTACAGTGCAGTTGCCTTGACGCAATCATGCAGCCAACATTCTGCTTGTTTTGTGGTGAAGAGAGCCAAAATCAAAACATTTTGAGGGGCATTATAAGTTGAAGCATGGGTTACATTCAGAGGATCATTGGGCATCTAAGCTGAAGACACTTGGATTGATTAACCAAACTTAGGGAACTGCACTAACTGAACTCCCTGCCTGTGAAAATAGGTATGGACATGGTCCTCCTGGGTATGTAAATTAATTCGGTGAGAGAGTACGTGCCACGGGGATTGGATGCATGTATGTGCATACATTGAGAGATTTAAAGACACGATAGCTTTTCAACATGTGCCACATACTGCATGTCAACTATCATTAAAATGTCATCTTCGGAAAATAATGTTTGTGTGGGGCATTCTGAAAATACATTAATCATGTTTATAGCTATATATTAGGTTGAGTGTGTTATATATTTTTCCTGCTTAGGACATGAGGTAATTGACACCAGATTTGCAAGTTTTCCATTGAGTCAATTAAATAATCATCAGAATATATTTATTTTATATGTACAACATTTGCAGTAACATTTCTTTTATTGGCTAAGAAATAAGCTCTGTGATTATTCTTTGAATTAGAAATTCAAGAATATACCAGATAGTTTATACACAAAATCAGGGAATTAAATTCAATTTAGTTTCATAAATGAAACTTATAGAACAATTCCCTTTCAATCTGTAAGCCAAAATCTCTTCATATATGGAATTTTAATAGTGGAAAACTTCAGGTAATGAATGCTATTTTTCTAAAAAAGTATAAAATGGGGGGAGGGGGAAAAAGAAAGAGAAAAAAGGGTATTCACTATGAATTACAGTTTTACTACTCTACCTGCATTATGACACTCAGTTACGTTACCTTTGGTATTAAGGTGCTCACTGTGGCTTTATATCAAGTCATATTTAAACCAAGCCATCAAGTGGAGGATGCATGTTCTTTGAGGAAGTATGTAAAAGAGTAAATCAGCTCTGAAATTATTTCTATTCATTGCTCAGTTGACTTTGGTTTCAGCTTTAAGGAGGAAGGAGACCAATTAGTGATAGCCCAAAGAAGAAAAATCATAAATATTCAGAGGCCTAGAAAACATGACCTCCTGAGGAAAGACTGAAAGATTTGGGTTTGTTTAGTCTAAAGAGGAGAAGAGTTAGAGAGAAAGATGATCACAGCCTTCAGGTACATTAAAGGTTGCTCCAGAAGAGGATGACAATACATAGTTCTCTGTGCCCTCTCTGGGTACAGGAAGAAGTGACAGACTGATGCTGAGGCAAGGACAGTTTGGTTGCCCCTTGGTAGGAGATGCCATCACTGGTCTCTGGGAGGGAGATAGTGGAATTACATGTTTTAGGAACAGGTTAGAAAATCTCAGGTAGATATTTCTTGTTCCTGCTTTATTAGTATTCTTTCTAGTTGGAATAGGTGATCTCATAAAATCCTGCTCTCAAAAACTATTCCCTTTTTTGAAATCCTTGTTTTCTCAGATCCTGCTTCTTTGTAATGAAGTTAGATGCAAATGTATCCATATAAATTCTTACCTGTATGTCGTGCAGTATTATACTGTGGAGTCATGTGTTTTAAGCTTTGGCCATGAACATATTGTGAACACAAACAGAAAAACTATAAATTTGACCTCTAAGGCTATGTTAATCAAAGACATTCAGGTATGGTAAAGTAGTAAATGAAGCAGTTTAAGATGGAGACAGTACACAGAACTGGAATGGGCAGAAGTCTGTTCTGGAAGAATGTTTCAAAAGAGGGAAATGGTGCTAGTTTCAGGCTTTTTTGCATGGAGGGGAGGGGGGAAGGGGCATGCTAGGCAAGATTATTCTTCTGTAGAATGCAGGGTAACAGGGAGAGCAAAAGACAGGCAGTCAGGAAGGGCAGGATGGAAAGTGTTACATTAGAGTGAGTGAGAGAGAGCAGAGACACAAACCAGGCTTTCAGTGAGGGTGGAGAAAAGGGGTCCATTTTCAATACATTAACTGGAAAAGACCAGAGTGGAGCAAGGAACTAAATGTAAAGAAGAAAGGAGGAATCCAAACTAACAGAGTGACTGAAAGCAGATTGAAGGAGAGACTAACATAAATTCTCATGGAAAGGGAGGAGATAGAAATGAGAGGAACTAGGAGAACAAAGGAGATGTTTTGTATTTGTGGTGTTTATGGAAGAGCTGGGATTTCCAAGCACGTCAGTAGCTAGAGCCTTAGTAGCATGGGAGTCTTTACAAGACAATGCACACAAACATAAGGTCATTTGTTCTAACTAAAACATCGAGAAATGCTTTTCATTAGCTAATTTTAATCAAAAATCTGATTTTGCCTTAATATGATGTCTTGTACCATGTGGTCAAATGCCAGTCGTGAAAGACCAGGCAAGCAGACTGTACTGTCTCTTAATTAATCTTTTTTCCTATGTGCATTGATAGATTTCAGAAGACTTATGATGTACCTTTTCCTTGCAGCCTGAAGTTCAGATTGCTAAGGAAACATGAGTCCACAAGAGTCGTGGAATCCGCAGCCTAACCCCAACAAAGCATTTGTTTATAAATAGGAAGAGAATATCGTAATAACAGGAGGCAGATGTTAAACATCTTGATTCATTTCAAATCTACTCAGCCTAGCTCAGTGAACCCAAAGTCAGGCAACAGTGGACGAACAGAGCTTTCTTTTTATCCTGTTGGGTTACATTAAAATATATGTCATGTTTTCTGCAGTTTGTGAGCTTATTATGAAACAGTTTGAACAAATTTTGGAGAGAAACTTTCAGGATGGATTGTTAAAATTATTAATCATATCCTGATTTTTTGCTGTTATTGTTTGTTTAATATTTTAAACATTCTGCATATCAAAATCCTCAGGAGAACCTTGGTGTTTGTTAGCTTGTTGATTATATTACACATAGTTTCTCCAACACCATCCCTATTAAAGCCAGTGTTACAACATCATAAATAGTTGAATTTTTATGTTGTTAGTGGTTTTGGTGACGGCAATTTAAAAATATTCTTAAGTGTTCTTTCTCTGCTTGGCCATGTGTACTTTTTCAGTGCCGTTCATACACAAATAAACAATTGGGATAATGCTGTAAAGTTATTTTTGAACTGCTGCCTAGGCTTGAAAAAGCTCAATGCACAAAACTTTCTGAGGTGAATGGAAACATTCCAACATATTTCAGTGAGCTCTGGATCAGACTCCTGAGCACAGTGCTGTTTCAAAGCCTTTTTTTTTTTTTTTAACATATTGTAATAGACAATGTTTACTGAACTTATCTGAGGTTTCCAGTGATTAATATACATTAGCTGCAACGTGTTTTGACTAGTTGATGATTTGGTATCACCAGGCAATTTCTTAGGTTTTTTTGGTTGTTTTTTTTTGTTTTGTTTTGTTTTGTTTTTTTTATTCTGCCCTTCTCAGGCATTACACAACACTGCTCCAGCTGTCCCAATGTCCAGATGTTGGCTGTAAAGCTCTCTGAATTTAATA
>VWYP01022448.1:110842-169310 GCA_013400435.1 Pycnonotus jocosus
CCCCATTTTATTATTTTTTCCCCAAAATGGTTTGAAGCTGCAATGTCTGTGTTAGCTGTTTTCTTATAAGGACTGCTTTAAGGCAGCTTTTACTCTAGTGTGGTTTAAAGGGAGCTCAGAATTCATCAGAACCTGTGCACAATCACTTTGTTTGTTTGAAGCTATCTTTCACATTCAAGGTGAAAGAGCCTACTGGACACGCTGAACACATTCTACTCTCATATTAGGTGAAGACACTTACGTGTTTGTTTTTAGTCCTGCATCCTTGCCATGTCCCTAGTTAATTTAGGGCTACTAAACAAACACTCCCTACAGAGCTTCTGCCTGGGTCCCTACACAGAAAAGGCACCGTCTTTGTTTTAGCAATTCCTGTCGTGTTAGGGTGAACGATTTCTCCCACTCGGGTGTTTTGCAGCTCGTTGTACATATGTGCTTTCCCAGATACTTTTGCATGCCTGGAATGCCTGCCGGCTGAACATTTCCGAGGCCATTATAGGTGCTAATCAATCGTCACAATTGCTCTGTAAAATAGGTAGGTCTCCTCATTCCCATTTGGCCCCGGTTTGAAAGCTGAAGAATGGATAAATGTGCACCCAAGAAACCATGCGGTAAACCCCCTATTTTTTTCCTTTCAGCTAATGTCTCTTGAATGATGTTTGCTAAAACACATATCTGTTTGGAAGGAAAGCAGTTAATAATCCCCAGATATTCAACAATGTTTTTTTGGTGTTGGTAACAGGCATGTAATTTCAGTTGCTGTATACCACTTATTGCTTTGCAGGTCTCTTGAGAGCTCAAAGAGGGTTGAAAAATGTTACTAATTCCTCTAATCTTTCAGCACAGAGTTGAGATGGGGCATGAAGTATGTCATTCAAAGGATACTTGAGCAATATGATTGGCTAATGGGGAGTCCTAGCAGCAGGTACAACATTTTAAATATGCACTACCAGAACACAGGCTTTTAAAAAGCATTTCTCATGGCCCTCACCTGAAGGTTTGCAACACTGTAGATAGCTTTCCTAATTGTAATAAGTCACAACAGGGCATGCCTTGTTGGGCCATAATCATACTTCTCAAGCTGCTGATAGCACTCCTCCTTTGGGTTCGTGGCTGGCGTACACCCGAGGAGTGCAATTATGGCACAACAATGATTGCCCTGTTGTGTCTTATTATTCAAGCCAGGCACTGAAGCAAATGTCTGTGTGTGTGCACATGCAGAGACAAAGTACATCTGAGCAGGTCCTTAACAGATAATTAACAAACTTGTATTAACCCTATCCCAACATTTCTTTAATTCAAATGTTCCTTTCATAGCTGCCATTTTATCCTATTTGCTAGGCAGCTCCCTGAAAACCCACCAGACTCTCTTTTCTTTTACTTTTTTGCCATTTTTAGGGTTTGGGTTTTTTTTTTCATTTTAGCATGAATTTGAGCCCTGACAAAGGTAGCATTCTTCCAGCCTTGGAGTAGGAAGATGCTTGTTCATCTGTAGGGCATGTAAATTGTAACTTGTGGTAGTAGGAGGTCCCTTCATAGCAGGGAGGTGGAAGACTTAAGGTGAACTTTTGTGCCCTGATGACCCATTTACCCAGATAACTTGCAAGTGTGTCTTAATAGTACTAATAACCAGGATAAGTCTTAAAAAGAGCCCACAGCTCTTTGTAGGCCAAGACCAGACAAGCCAAGATCTCATTTCACAGAAATCCCTCTTCTTTTTGGTGCACCTAAACCCACAACAGGTGGGTGCACCTAAACCCACAACAAGGAAATGAAATTGCAGCCATTTTACCAAACCCTCAAGTTACCCAGTTCCCTTTAAAAGATTTTGGTGTTGTCTTCTAGCTTGAGGTAGATTTAAATATGCAGAATATGAAATGTATTAATGACATAAAGAAGTGTGACATGCAACAAGAAACATCTTTCTCCTGCAATAACATCTGTAGCAGTGGACTGCTGCACAGGGCTGAAGGACATCCTAGGGTCAACACAAACATCATTTGTCACTGAAATTTGGAATTGAGGAAGCTGCTTAAACAACAGAGAGGGAAGAGGCAATTCTCTCATTTTTCTAGGCTTATGCTGTCAGATTTTTAAGTCATAAGAACGGAATGAGTTCTACAATCCGCATGTTTTTTTGGAAGGTCTCTTCCAACTCTGAGCATTTTTAATTGCAGATGTTGTTAAGATGTCATTTTTAATGGCCTTATGAAAAAGCTCTGCCATTTCCACATTCTTGAGCTTTGAGCAGTGTGCATTCTTCAGCTGCTCAACAACAACAGCCTGTCTCCCTTGGTCCCAAGGATGCTGAGAATGGGAACACTCTATCTTTGCAGACCAGCTAGTGTTTGTCATTGCACTGTGGCACATTCCCAGTTCAGGTCTGTAAATTTTCCTTTAGATGTGCAGCTCTGTGAGAGTTGGTCTCAAGTGAGGTTCTGTGAAAGCTAAAGCAATGCTTCCTGAGATTACAAATTGCTGGGCTGGGGTCAGTGTTAGGACCACAAACATAAGGTGTTTGAGATAAAAATATTTTACAGCATCTGCCAAATTGGTGAAATTTTCCATATTTGCTGCTGTGTTCAGTTCTTCAAACAGTTACAGAGAATCTTGGCTCCCCCTTTATCCTCCCTCGATAGCAAAAGTTAATCACTCGCATATGGACTCACTTGAAAAAAGTACGTAATATTTACTTGTTTTCCTCTCTCATGTTAAATTTCATTTCCTCTGTTTCTACCACTTCTCTGTGATGTGAACCTACTGTTCATTGGTGTATGACACACAGAGGTGCTTTTTCCTGAACAAAAAAGTGATGCCATTAATTTCTTTTAGAAAGGCTGCTCTGCCCATCTGAAGGCAGGATGTGTGCCCTGATCCCTGAAGCATTCTTGGATGCTCTCAGTTTCAGTCAAGGGGATTAAAATTTGAAGAGAGCAAAAATAATGGTGTGAAGCTGATGGGTTTTACACTTGGAAGACATTTCTGCAGAGAGGTACAGGACTGGGGGCTGGGATGCCAGATTCACTAAACACAACTTTTGCATTAATGGGAAACAAGCAAATGACCTAGTTGGACTCTTGGGATTTGTGTTCAGCTGCAGGAAACTACCAGGAGGGAGCCTGGTCAGGGGGAGACCAGGACCATTTTGGCCTGACTGCTGTTGATCCTGGCTGCAGGGTGGCATCCCAGGGGAAAGAGGTATGGTATCCCTGTGCTTCTGTGAGTCCCAGAGAAGCTCTTCTGATCCCCAGAAGCACAGTTTGGGTCAGCCTTTTTTCCCTCATGTGCAGTTGGCAGGGTAGGATTCCCCATCTCTGCTCTATTTCCCTAAAGTGCTGTTTCAATGGGTTTTGGCTCTTCCTAGTTGTACTTCATATGAGCTATCACTTCAGTTCTTCAAGGGTTGCACCTCGGATGCATGTTTTCCGTATCCAGTATACAAGATTCCAGGACTCAATCTGGCATACACCATTCAGGATGGTCCCTTAAATGAGATCTCTGTCTATCACATACACATCCTCATCAAATTAGTCCCCCCTCCCCTCTGGATTTGCATGCCGACCCTGCTGCTTTGATGTTACAGCACTGAGGAATTTATAAGACATGGTACTTTTTCCCAGCAAGAAAACATGAGCAAACCATCTAATATGATAATTACTGAAACTGATTTACATCTTATGAAAAGATTAGGCAGTGGCTGCTTCTGCTGCCTTGGAAATGTCCCATAATGATATCAAACTTCAGGCCTAAGGAGAAGTACAAAAAGGCAGCTTGAAAACCTCTGGATGTATATCTTCTGATAAATCTCCATGGATTTGCTGACAAGACTGTCCCTGGAAGGATTCTTCCTTCTGGTTCTCTCACCAGACAGAGGGATTTCCCCCTCCTTGCAATTGTGCTTCCAATGAGCATTTGAATATGGGTAGATTTTAAAGGATGAAAACCAGAGAAAAACTAGATTCAGACACAATAATGTTTCAACTGATTTTACAGTATTAGCCAGCAAGTGACACTGAGAGCTCGTCCATGAACAAATCTGGAAAATGTGTTTTCAGAGACAAGTCTGTCCATTATATATAACACCCTTTTCCCTCCAGCCTCTGGAACCTCATCTTCCAGAGGTATTTACACAAATAAATAGCTTCACATCAATAATTTTGTATGACTGTGTAAATCCTTGAAGCATCTTGAGCCTCTGCTGTAGATATTAAGGGGAATTTCATGCCTGTCTCTGGATGGGATATAAGGAGAGCTCAGGTACATAGTTTGCTTTTTCCTTCTCTGTTTAGACACCTCTCAAGTAAGATATATGCAGAGTTGGGTGAATTAGGCATTCAGTAACTCTTAGTGTTGTCAACCTGCTGAAGTTTCATAAGCAAATGATTTTTACTTTCCAGTTTTTTGAAAATAACTGAATTTCAGACTTGAAAGGATGAGCGTCTTTTGAAAAGCATGTTTTTGCTAAGAAAGCTAAATTTATGCAGTCTAAAATAAAATTAATAGCAGGTGGGTTGGGTTGGGGCTGTTACTAGATAGGGAAGACAAGCATATCAAGAGATTATAAAAAGCTCCATGATAAAGTACATTTAGGCCTTTTTTATATTTGGATAGTTTTTAAAAAAAACTATGAGCAGAAGGCACTCAATGAAACTGAAGGGCCTTTCAACATCTTAGCATATGAAACTCTCAGTCATAGAATACTGAGGTTCATTCCAGTGACAGGAGTCTAGCAGGGTTCAAACAGTGGTATGAAAATTTATCTGGGTTGTGGAAGGATCACCACACTGCAATACCACACATAAAGCAAGCTCACTACTTTGCTTCCCACCTTTGTCATTTCCCCTGATTAACAAAAGTAGTTTTTGTGTAGAACAGTACTTTGCCATGGGCACATGTCACTGTCTGTATCAGGGAGTGGCTTAGTGCAAAGCTCAGATGTTTGAATGTTAATGTAAGCACTGCTGGGATTTTCGTTCAGTGTTTTAAGCTATGGAATCCTGTCAGGCTGTGCAGACTGAAGAAGACAGGCATCAGTTTTTCAAGTTACTATGAGTGATGACAGGTAGATTTTAGGATACTTAGGATGACTTTGCTGAGAGGTAGAGGTGCAAAATGTATTTAGTCATTTTAAACATCACTAAATTGAGGGCAGTGGAACACACAAAACATAGCTTCTGTGGTCAAAAAAGAGGTAAACTAATCATATCTTACTGTATGTGCATTTTACTATGTAAAGTTTTATATGGGTGCTGTAGCCCATATAATTTGTCCACTGTTTTTATGATGGTTAAAGGACAATGAACAAGGATATCTTTCATAACACATCTAATTCAACATGCTTAAAATGCTTAAGACACCACACATGTATTACCTGGTCAGAAAAATAAATCTGAAACAAAAACTTTGGTCAAAGGTAGTATTTTGGCTGAAGGCAGTGGTTAGTGCCAAAATGCATCAGAGACAGCTTTTCAGAGGCTGTCCCAGCCACTGGCATCCCTAGATACTTTATCCTGCTTTGTGCAGCTATGTTTATTGCGATATCCTAGTCCAAAATGAAGGCTATTCCTTGTGTTTAGATATTACGTCAACAGATCCCTGTAAGGTCCACTCAGCACAAAGATGAAAGGTTGCTTTATGTCGTGATGACCGCATACTGCTGGGACACCAGAATGGAAAGCCTCAGTTTCCCTGAGCTGTTTCTGGTCCCACAGAGGCTCATGGAGCTGCAGCAGCACTGCAAAGCTCAGTCTAATGTAAATTATCAGAATTACTTGACTTGTTTGCTTAGGAACTCACTGGCACCAGCTTTTCCCTGATGGCTGCTAAGATCCGTGTGGAAAAGCCCTACAGGATGTAATAGGAATCTTTGCAGAAACATTAAAAGCCCCTATTTAAACTGCTCTGAAACCTATAGAGTTTAATAGAGAGTAATATCCTTTCTATTGTT
Source organism: Pycnonotus jocosus (assembly GCA_013400435.1). Lineage (NCBI taxonomy): Eukaryota > Metazoa > Chordata > Aves > Passeriformes > Pycnonotidae > Pycnonotus > Pycnonotus jocosus. Next base: position 116,787 of record VWYP01022448.1, read on the forward strand.
GTTTTTAACTATCCTATATAATTCTATATTAAATTCTTGAGAAAGGCTGTAATTTTCTATTAAATTCTTTCAGGCTTTTCCACAAGGGTTCAGTAACATTTTTCATCTTTCCCAGAAGTCAATCACTTCAAGCCGCTTGCCATATGTACCCATTACATATAAATATATATATATTTATATATATATAGTTTTATATGTATATACACACAATGTATGTAGGTATATTACTCTTCTGGAGTCCCTTACTCAGAGCAAGGCTCAGTTCCCTGAGAAGTGATTGCTGTGAAGAGCTTCACGCTGCCTGCCTGTGAGCCCTCGGCTGCAGCGAGCACAGTGTACATCAATGCCCTCAGTCAGAATCACCCTTGCTGAGCAGGCCTCCTTCCTTTGTTTCTCTGTGTCTGCCTCCATTTTGGATTTCAATAAAGCTTTTGATACTGACCCCCAGGACTCTTCTGAACAAAATGTCCAGCCCGCAGCTGGATAAACACATCATGTGATGGGTGAGCAACTGCCTCACGGGTCAGGCACAAAGGGTTTCAGTGGATGGGGTGACAGCAGACTGGTGACCTGTCACTAATGGGGTTCCACAGGGCCCCATCCTTGGCTCAGCACTCTGCTCTTCAGCATCTTCATAAATGACTTGGACACAGGACTGGAAGAGATGTTAAGCAAGTTCACAGATGACACTCCTCCCCCTAAAGGGAGGAGCTGTTGACTTCCTTGAGGGCAGGGAGACCCGGCAGAGAGACCTGGACAAATCAGAGGACTGGGCAAGAACCATATGAAGTTCAACAAAGTCAAGTGCCAGATTCTGCATCTGTGGTGGGGCAGCTCTGGCTGTATGGACAGACAGGGAAAGGAGACACTGAAGAGCAGCACTGTGGAAAGGGACCTGGGGGTCCTGGTCGATGGCAAGTTGAATGTGAGTCAGCAGTGCTCTGGCAGCCAGGAGGGCCAGCTGTGTCCTGGGGTTCATCAGACACAGCATTGCTAGCTAGGCAAAGGAGGGGATTGTCCCACTCTGCTCTGCACTGGGGAGGTCTCACCTTGAGTATTGTGTGCAGTTTTGGGTGCCACAATATAAGAAAGCTATACAAAGCTATTGGGGAATGTCCAAAGGAGGGCAATGAAGATGGTGAAGGGCCTTGAGGGGAAGCCTTATGATGAGTGGCTGAGGTCACTTGGTCTGTTGAGCCTTTCCCCAGAGGGTGCTTGGGCATTGGAGCAGTAACCCCAGGGAAGTGGTCATAGCACCAAGTTCAAGAAGTTTTTGGACAATGCTCTCAGGCACATGGTGTGACTCTTGGGATGGTGCTGTGCAGGGCCAGGAATTGGACTCAGTTATCATTGTGGGTGCCTTCCAATTCAGAATATTCTGTGATTCTGTGTTCCTGTGCTCAGCCATGGAGCAGAGGCTGGCAGGTCATTGCCCAGCGCCTGCACCACAGGCATGCCCACAGTGGACACTTGCCTTCCCACCAGGGAAGGTCTTTGGCAGGGGAAGGAAAAGCATGCCCTCAGGAAGCATGCAGCTAAAGCCAGCAGCCAAGCAGCAGTTCCAGCTCGGCTGCATGGCTCACATGAATTAATCCACCCCTTTTAAAACATTCACTCGCTGATCTGATTTTGACTGCTCCCTGCACCCAGGCAGCTTTACAGCTCGGTGTAGTTTAAAGGGAAATTCCAACAGCACTTTCTCTGCAGATTGTTTATCTTAGTGCTGGCACTCAGACCACCTGATGTGCATGTTATGTTTGTTTATTTTGCTGATACCCTGAGAAGGTCGTTGGCAGTCTGTTTCCTGCTCTTTGGATACATATGCTGCTGCAATCACTCTGCTCAATATACAGTGTGCAAGAAATGTAAAGTTCAGTACACAAACCAAACACACACTATTTGTGCATTGGAGAATATTTTGTTCTTCTGCATTTTGACTCCCATGCAGCAGGTGCAAAAGGGCCATCAAGCCTCATTGTGAGAAGCCTAGCCTGACCTGACAGCAGCGCTCACAGCAGCAATCTCTTCCACCCCTAGGTCTGACACTGAGCCCTGTGCTGCATGTCTGTCAGGGTTTGATGGCAATGAGATCCTGACCTGAGCCCCAGCTATGGAATCACTCCTCCAGTTTAGCTTTGCGAGCTTGGCCTGAGGGTATCTGCTGATTTCATTGCGGTGTAAGTTATCACAATACCAGCCACTCTTACGGTGATACCTTTCTTGGGTTTTGTGCTCTTGCACATGGACCTGAGAAAGACAAACACATGTGAAAATTGTGCGTGAAGTGTTTGTTCATCCCTGGGAACCCTCAGCTGGGCAGCTTATTTCATGCCTTAAAGCAAAGCACAGCCAAATAGATATTTCCATCTTGGGTATGGGGACTATTCTGCAGTGGTGCTATGGGAACCTCACCTCTGGACCACACAAGAAACCTTGGGCCCAAGCTTGCAGCCTACCTTTGCACCCATGCGTGCTGCGGGGATGAGAGGGGTATGTCAATCTTCTATGTAGCCATAGCCCAAGTGGTGAGGCTTGGTAAAAGGCTGGATTCAGGGAGCTTTTGTTGGTAACATGAATGTTTTAACTGGAGGAATTAGTTTTCTGTAGTAATTTTGGGAGTGATTAGGTTTGGGATGAATACTTAGACTGTTTTGCTGCAAAGAGAAGACATTTGGCTTGCTGCTGCTGTTCTTATCTTAGCTTCACTATGTGACTAATCTGCTATGGTGCCTTGGCTCTGGACTAGAAACTCATTTTAGTGTCTGGATGTCCAAATCAAAGTGTATAAACAATAGGGAGTAAACAAAAATGTATCAGTATTTGTATTTCCATAAATAAACAGGGCATTTAATTTGAACCTGTATATTGAGCTGTCCATGTGTGGCCATCTGCTGGGATCGTGCCTGCCAGCATTGGAGAGTGAAGGATGTGAGAAATGGAGCAGCTGGGAATGTGCACCCTAAGATACACTTATTGAAGCTCCTGACAGCTATTCCAGACAATTTCCCAGACCTGTGGAGAGTGAATATTTTGAAATTTGGGGAAGAAAGGGGTAGTGTACCAAAGTTTGCCCATCAGAAAGTGCTGCTCCACCAGTGGTGAGAGACTGTGGTGACTCCAGTAAAATTAATGGAGTTGCAGTAATGCAAAACTTTTGTGACTTCGACATGAAGCACTTTGCTTTTCTAGGAGTTATTAATCAAAATTCTGACCTTTTCCCTGGGATGTTTTATTTCTTTTTAACTCTGTCTATGAGGTTACCAGATGTGCTGTGTTACTGGGATTGTTCTAGCCATGCAAGGCATTCTTAGAGTCTCAGCTGATTTGCTGAAACCGGGATCTGTCCTAGTTTCAATAAAACATTGGGATTTCCCAAGGGCTTTCCCAACTGTCATCTCCATTCTAGCAGCGTGTCTAAGTGGCCAAGCACATCCTCTCCTTCTGTAGGAGCGTCAAACTCCAGCTGCCAGTCACCAGAAAACGTGGCACAGACAATCATATTGCTGCCTCTACATGGAAAGGTGTGTACTGTAACAACAGGAGGTCAGCAACAGTAAGCCTGACATGCAGGGGGAAATGTTTTCATCTATGCTCGCAGGCAATCACAGCAGAACTGTGAAAGGGGTAGACTAATTATACTCACTGTGGAAGGGATAATAAAAGAGAAGAACCAGAAAACCCAGCAGAAGCAAAGTTAGTAGGACAGAGAATGAAGCAGGACTGGGAAGTGAAGGGTAAAAGAAATTACAGATTACATTTTTGGAGTTTTATCTCTGCAGAGACATGGCAAGGTTTGAAACAGATAAAGGTCGTTTATATAAATGATCTGAACTGGCAACACAGGTTTAAAAACTAAGTCCAGGATCTTCTGACACACTGAGGGAGCTGATCTTTAAGCCTGATATGAGATGCAAGCCAGGAATGTTTGGCATGACTTTGCATTTCCTAATAAAAGCCCACAGTGCCTCACATAGCATCCTACTCTTGTTAAAACAGCAGTAGAATTTTTAATGAGCGAGTGTTCAAGAAATTGCTTTAATGTCCTCCTCAAAAAACTTCTCCTCATATCACAGCACTCTTTAACACCATACACAGGATTTTAACTTTACAGCCTCCCTGGAGCAATTCACAGTGCTTAGCTGTCCCAGATCTGTGCAAGCAGCAAACTGCAACTTGGTCACAGACCCTGTACCCCATCTCCTCTCCCTTGAGGTCCAGCAGAGAGTGAGCACCTCTTATCCTTCTAAGTGGCATAAGGTTTTGCACCTCATTTGCATGCTGGCTGAGATGGAGAATGCTTCAAGCTCAAAATATTGAACAGGCTTGAAACCCTTTACATGTGAGAGGCCCCACATGCAGGCAACGCTCTGGCTGGGTGCAGACAGTCTGGTTTCCACAGGCTCCCCATGCACTCCTCCAGGTGACAACTCCTGCCCCACTGTCCCACATCCATGCAGGTTACTACATATAATATAAAAATTAGGCCTGGGAGAAGACTTCCTTAATCACCTTTTCCAGCCTCTGGAGCCTTCTTTCTTCCAGGAGTGTGTTGGGGTTTTTTCACCTAGCTGTTGGCTGTTGGGGTAAAGAAGCGTGTGGCCTGTGTCACCATGGCTGATAGGTGTTCAGGAGGCTGAAGCAGCTTCACATCAGGGCTGCTGGCAGGTAAATTGTTCCCCTTATGCTGCCAGCTTCACTCTAGAGTCGTAACTTGCCAGTCTGAAATGTTGTGAAATAAACCTGTTTTTCTGATCTACTGGTGTAGTCCAAGGCTTATCCCATGTCTCCTGGCCCAGGTTTGGTATGTCCTAGATGTCTCTTATGTGTACTGGATGCCTTCTATATGCAGTCTTGACATCCTGGATCTGTAGCTACCCCAAATAATGAGCATTGCAGTGCAGCTTGGTCATTGCCTTTTGTCCTTATTTTACCTATTTGACAGCAAGGTAAAAATCCATGTCCACTGTGATCCCAGGTCTTTTGCTTCTTTTGTGACAAGCAAACTTTTACTCTGTTCCCTGCATACTTTGCACTGTTCCTTCTCTGGGCTCTTCATGAGAAGTTATCATGTGCCCCTGTCCCTTCAGTCTATGCTAAGTAACTATGTAGTCCTCAGGACAATGTCTTATATTGGCATCTGATAGTCCATGCTGTCTGATACGCAGCATACTTCTATCTTCTGTGTCTTTGACATCAATCTCTGTCTGTCTCTACTGCTGATGGTACTTTTCCAGGCATTCAAGAGAAGATGCATTGTACCTGGGCTCCCCTTTGGCACTGACTCACATGAATGCTGCTGCAGAGCACAGCGGGTGGTTGACTGAGCAAAGGGGGTGTTAGGTTATAACCCTCTACAGAACACAACATCAGGTCCCTGAGCGTGCCTCTTCTCCTCGTGTTCCTTAGAAGGACAGCCCGTCAGAGCAGTGATGTGCTGTGATCATACAGCCTCTCTTACTGACAGTGAAAAGCCACACTAGGATAAGGTTTCAGTCTTCTGAAGCTGTAGAATCTGAAAATTAGAAACTATGGCTTCATACTCCAAGTTCTGTTTTCATGAACATCATAGTGCAATCTTTTTTGGATCAAGTCAGGGGAGTCCAGCCCCAGGTGTGAAGCACGTACCAGTCTCATGATATAATTCCCAATCTGCTGGGATGACTGCCAGTCACCCTAAAGCAGCATTACTTTTCCCATTCAGCTGGAAGCATGGGGTTACTTTTTGTATGAGTTGCTTCATGATCAACCTGATTCCCTGATCAACCATGGGATTTGCCTCCCTTGTGTCCTCTGGGATCTTTTAGGAAAGATGTTGCTGCCTCTTCATGCTGTGATCCACAGCAGCTTTGACCCCCAAGGGAGAAATGCTGTTCTCAGAAAGGTTTGGGGGGATCAGTGACAGGATGGATGTTTCTAGGGCACATGGGTATTTTATGTGCTAAAGCTGGATTCCCAGCCTCATGTGTTTTGGACACACATATGGCTCCTAAGTCTCAGCCTGAAACCCCATGCAGTAGTTATCCATGTGTAACTTCAGGCCAATCTCTGCTCACTATTTCTGTTTCCAATAGGATGTGGTTCTGCACCTACTCTGACTACAGAGGTGCTTCATGGCTCTCAGTCTTCTGTCTATTGTGCATCTTTCTTCTTGAAAGATGCCAGCCTTTTTCTGTTTCCCAGAATTTCTTTCATAGCCTCTGCTCTGGTGACTTCCTTAATGCTTTCTGTTTTCTCAGAATGTTTTGATGTCATAATCCTGAATTGCCTCTCTGTTGTCAGCTCCTTCTGTCAATAGTTGCAGCCTAGGTGGCTGGGAGTTGCTCTAATGAATGCTTCAGTTTACCCATCAGGCTGGGCTGATGCCAGAGGTATTTGTGACCAGCCAGAGGTACTTGCGTCATTGCCAAAAGATACAGCAGAGGTTGTCAGGAGAGCTCTTCCATCACAGCACGTCTGGGTTCACTTTTGGCATCACAAGCAGGAACGATTTGCCCCAAAAAGCCCCATGGAGTACATTTATAATGACACCAGTTCTCCACCGTGTAAAGGTGCAAGTCTGGTATACCTGAACTCTTCCTTGTCACTGTTACACTGGAAATTATAGTGGGAAAAAAAAGATGTAATTCTGCCAGCTCTTCCCTTAGAGACTCCATCATGGGTAATGGAGCTCCACATTTCAGCAGACTCAGATTGCCATCAGGGATATGTTTTTAACCTTAGTTTATTCAATATGCCTGTCCTTGACATACATCTGTATATTCAGCAGGAAAGTTGCACAAGGAACTGTGTTCCCTTTTCTTTACTGCTGAGAACACCAGACATGAAACTATAGCCTGTCTGGGGCTTGTCCTGTTCTTCCTACATCTCTTTCTATAAATTTCAGCTTGTAACACCCCCTGTTCAGTGGGTTTCTCACAAAAGCCAAAATTTGCCCACTGCTCTTGAAGTATTTTCCCTCTAAGGGTTTTCCCTGTACATGGCTAAGGTATGGTTGTGTCTTGCATCAGTTATTGCTGTTTATCCATGTTCATAGGATTGCATTGCAGCTATTCCACTTTCCAGGTGGAAGAAAATTGGTTTAACAGCACACTTTTAAATGTGGCAAGTTAAATACTTAGCTATCCCCTTCTGCAGCTTGTGTGTGTAGTGATTATCTGTAACATCTGCTAAGGTCTCATTGCAATCATAAGAAAAGCTCCTGACAACATAGCTATTTAGAAAATGAGAGGATGACTGTGTAAAGATTGCAAGAGAACACACAAAATTCAGTGTAAGTGAATACAAGGTGTGTAGTGGCTTCTTCAGCCCTTTGGAGGTCTATGCTGTGCATGTTGGTATAGCTAGCAAAATCAGAGCTGGCATGAAGCCACATGTTGCTGTATACAAGCTACAGTGACATTGCTTTTCTTGGTTGTACAGATGTCTATCCTTGCTATATAGTTCTCACAGATATATAGTAAACTTCCCACCCTCTTCTTTTTCTTTTTCTCTTTTTTTCTTTTTCTTTTTCTTTTTCTTTTTCTTTTTCTTTTTTTCTTTTTTTCTTCCCCCCCTTTTTTCCTGTTACCCATTTTAGCATTTTGCCCTTACATCCTTGGCTGGGTTAGTTATTTCTCATTTCCTTCATCTATCCTTGCTAGCTTGAAGTGTTTATCTGGATTAGACCCTTGTTTCTCAATAACCTCCATGGAATATTAGAATCTCATGTTTTACACAAAACTACAGTCTTCATGAAGGAATCCAGGTTCATGGGTAGATTCTATTATTCTCAGCCTGCAATACCAGTCTATGCAGTCACTGTGGTCTTGAGGAGTAGGAAGAAGGCTGGTAGAAGGGGATGAGAGAGGACCACTGTCTTTGCATGGTTTCATTCCTCTGGGATTAGTCTGCTGATGCCTTTCCCAGCTGCTGCAAGGACTTTCAGGATTACTCAGCAGCTTCTCTCTCGCATCTTGTCTTTTTTCAGAAAGGAGATGTTTTGCTTCCTCTCTCTTACCTTCCATGATTCACCCTGCTTACAGATTCAGGTTACTCTTCTTCAGGGCTTGTACAGTGATATCTGGCTAGAAATTAATCTTTCTGATGATCTCTCCCTCCATGTTAGCTGCTTGCCTCCTTTTTATATATTGTATCCCTTACCTTGTAAACACATGTTTTTATTTACTATTGGACTCACTGAAATAACCTCTGCCACAATATTTACTGCATTTATGCTGGGAAGCTAGAGTGAATTAAAAACATTCAGAAGAAAAGCAATTGGAATTTGCAGAAGCCTGTGGCCTTGATAGCACTTTCCTTTGAAAAACCCTATCTACAATATGTAAAATAAAATAGGCTTTTATGAAAAAAATTGATCAGTGCTAGGTGTGAACAGGCACAGACTGGTTTCCAAGAACTTCCTCTGACCCCTTCCCAGCCACACTCCACGTGCATTCCTCCACATCTTCCAGGAAGGGCTGACTGGCTTGCTGAATCACCAGCTGCCTACAGCCCTGGTGGGATGGAACGAGACTGCTCTCTACATTGTCCGTGGGAAGGAGAGAGACCTGCTGCTTCTCCCTGCTGCTTTGCTCGGGAGCACCAAGGGAGGAGCCCTGGCTGACTGGACCAAGGCAGGGCAATATAAGCAAAACAAGGCACTAGAAGAGGTGCAAGTGGCAGTGGGAGCTTGAGGACTTCTCTGTCCCACTTTCTCCCTTAGGCATGGAGATACAAAGAAGTTGAAAGTTTAGCATTATAATACGGTGACATATTCAGTTTTGATACGTGCTCCTGATACTAAGAGACATGTAAACCCCACAAATATTTTCTGTTTTAGCTGTGTGTCACAATAACTCCTATGTAAGCTTTCTGTAGAACTGATCAGTGAAAGCCTAAGTCCCCTGAAGTCAAGTGGAAAGCTCTTGTTTTCCTGGATGGTGCAGGGCAAGACCACTAGCAAGGATTTTTTATCCTTGTGTATGTTGCAACACTGAATATAGATCAATTTTTACTCCATGTTTAGGTGCTTCCAACGTGTTATTGTTAAATACCTAGTATTTGGTTATCATGACTGCATGGTCACTGCAAGTAGAATAGCATTAACTGCTCTGAGCAAAAAGTAATTCGATAGATAATTACACAGGGGAGTAATGAACAAATCATGAGTTAGCTAAACATTTCTGCTTAAAATAAGGTATTTGGGATGGATTTACATATAAGATTTTGCTTATTTGGCACAACAATGAATTATGCTGCCCTTGTTATGGGCATTTTAAGAGCATAGCTGGCTGGGGGATAATGACCCTCCAAATTAATGATTTCCACTTTAATTACACTTTATATTAATATTTGCTCCATGGAATTTGGGGTCTTAGATCAATTTTCTAGGAGAATATTAAGAAAACAGACCTTATCTCTAGAAAGGCCCTCCTTTATGCAGACACTTGAATAAAGACCCACCTAGAAAATCACTTCATTGTTCTAGCATTTCTTTGATCTTGCATCTGGGATGCAAACATCCTTCATAGTTTATGTGATAACAATAACTGGCCCATGTGGAATCAAACTGAGCAAATAGATAGGAGTATAGATTTGGGACATGACCTTCGCTTGTGTGAATCAAAGATTTTTCTGGAAAGGGAAAATTGTTGTTGATGCTGTAGCTCTTCAGTGATCAAAATATGTAACACATGGTCATTTTCTCAAACTGTCTCAAAATGAGTACAAATATCAGGTTTCTGGTTTAGAAAATCAGTTTCAGTCACCTTGAAATTTGCATTAATTTTCACACCTGGAAACAGAAAATTCCTACAATAACCACAGCATTTGTGCAGATAGATCAGAGCAGATCCAGCCCCTACACATTGATAGTGTCTCCTAATTTCTGCAAGCAGACTTTTTTTTTTGACAGACTTTTGGAGGTCTTTAAGTTACACACCCAAGTTGGAAAAAGGCCTGAATACAAATAAACAACCTTGAATGGGAATGTTTTCAAGGCTTACAAAGTTAACATCTGGCTACAAACTCCGGGCAGTACTCCGACCCCTTGCTGTGAAGCTGAGGACAGACTCCAGGCTTGTTTTGGGGTTTATGTTTGTGAGAGGGCTGGATGATTCAAGGCCACATGCATTTCACCAAGGTTTCCAGAGCTGGCTCCTCAGGGAAGGGTGGTGGATGTGACGGCAGACCATGTGCCGTCCTGCCTCTCCCCTCTGAGCTCCTGGTCACTGTCCTCACCCCCATCACTGTCAGAGGTCTCAGGGCAGCTTTAACTGCATGCAACCCTCTGGGGCCAGGGAGCTCCTTGCATTTACTCAAGTATTGGGTCAGTCCTGTTTGTTTCACTTTTTTAATGGGATCCTGCAGTGCCATCCAGGTCACTGGTTTTTCACACCATCAGCTCTAACCCATCCAGTCGGACAGAAAAACCTTTGACTGACACGTTGTCAGAGCAGCCTTTGGACCAAATCCACTCTTGCACTGATTTTCATACTGCTGTGAAACTTGACTTCCTTGGAGCTACTCTGGAGTTGCAGCAGTGTAATTGAAAGTGGAATCAGGCATCGGAGTATCCTTTATTTCCCTGGCTGAGGAGAACTGAGTTATCAGTGTGAACATTTGTATGTGAATGAAGCCAGAGAAATGGAATTCTGTAGCCAAAGGCTTCAGTGAAACGCCTTCACCAGTGTTTAACACAGGCTGGTGATGGTCTTTTATTCATAAATTCAGTACTAAGGAGGAGTACACCCTCTCACTTAGTGTATAAAATCACAATTAACATACTATAATGGACTTTAAAGGGCAAACCCTGTAGAAATGATTTATATCTCATAAAATATTACATTAAACCCTCTCTTTCTCATGATATTTTTTGTCATATTTCCCCTTTCTGCCTGCGTTTTAAATGCAACTTTATTTCTTGTTTTATGCCTGTGCAAAGCTGTGGGACAGCTGGGACAGTGGAGAAAATGTAGAAAAAGAAGGATTTAGGCAAAACAGCCATTTTGCAGTGACCAAACCCTATTGATGTAGCACATAATTTTCTGTTTGCCACTAGCTTTTAAAGAACAATAGTACAGTGAAGGAAGGGAGACAAAAGATAAAGGAGTGTGTTGGGATCTCTCTGTCTTCTGCTTGCTCTTTCCTTGTTTTCTTGGCAGATAAAGAAGCAAAAGCCCAGTGTCAGAAACTCTAGCAGTAGCTGTCAGAAGCCCAGTCTGTTGTGTTTAGGCCCATCAAATCCCAGAGCATGTGGCAGCCAAACAATGTGCTGGGATAAATCAGCAGGGCCAGCTGGGTTAAAAGGGATGACAAAAGTAGCAGTTGATGATTTACCTACCTCAGCATCACCTATGAAGGTTCACAAAGGAGCTTGGCTATTTGGTGCAATGCAAATGTATCTCTGAGTTGAGTTTACCTTGGTTGTAAGGAGAATTTCTTGATTATTCACTGGTGATTTGTGATGGCAACCTGAAATTTTTACCTGCACCTTTGATAGAGATTAAGTGGTTGAATTTTTTGCATTCAGGAGCACAGGATAGTCAGTCAACCAAGGACAGTCCACTTCTGACAAATATTGTCATATGATTAAATATAAATATGGTCCTGAGTTATGCTTGCACATTGTTCAGTTGGAAGATGCTTGGAAAAAATGGACACAGCTTCTCAGTGACATAAACAGGCACAATTCTAATGACTCAGTGTGAAGCTATCCCAGTTCAAACTACATAGGGGTTTAGCCTGTGGTGAAATGCTCTTCCTTCCTCTCCCCTCCAAATACTCTGCTAGATTTCCTGGGTTTAAAACAGCTATTTAATGTCTGGTAAACTAAAGGAAATATACAAAAGTGGAGAAGTGCATCAGTGACTAATGTGTAAGGACCCCTAGCTTGTACCACAGACAACACAAGAAAGATGGAAGGTCGGAAAACCACTGGTGAAACCTTTATGCATTCTCATGTGGTCATACCAAAACATGTCAGCTGCCAGTGTTTTAGGGATGCTCTAAAACCTGATTATTCCTGCTTGCTCTGTATTTATAATCTATGAATAGATAAATGCAGCTTATTTGCTGCTAAACCTCTTATTGGGTAAGAACAGTAGACACAATGAATTGAAATTTGAAATTGTTGCTTCATTGTAAAGAAGGATAGCTGCAATTAGGAACAGGAGCTGCATGTCTAAGAGTGGGAGCTCTGATGACTATGTTTTAAATGAAAATAATTTTAACTCTATTCTTCAGCTATAAAGGACATAACAATTCAAATGGAATTTTGATCTAAGTAATTGGGAATCCCATCTGAGAGGGTTAAACAAATTCCTCTCCATCTTTTCCTAGATCCTATACAGGATCAAGACTACCTTCCACTATCCTCATTCTTGAGACAAGAATATTCATTGCTCTTAGAGATCTTTTGGCTGTGTATGTGTGTATGAGATATGCTTTGACATTACAAACAGAAAAAGGGAAAGAGAACAATATAGCTTGATGTGAAATTCAGGGTTGAGAAGAGGAAGGGAGAACAGTGGTTCAGGAAGTTTTTTTTCCTCCTCCAGCAGTCAGTATATCGTAGCTGAAATCAAAACCCTATAGCAAGCTCCCTGAAGGAAGCGGCATAATAAATAGGTCTTTAAGGTCCTTTCTGAATGACATGGAATGAATGCCTCTCTCTTTCCCCCTCTCTTCTCCCAAGGCAGAATTAGAAAATGATTCTCCACGTAAAGATATGTGATCCGTGCTAATGGCAGCAAATGAGAATGCCAGCTGCTGTTTCACCCTCTCCTGGACCCCTGCCCTGCTCCCACCTCCCCACAGTCACTCTGGCAGTAGTTTCATGCTTTATTTCAGACTTACTGTTTGAATAATGATAATAATGTCTTGCACTCCTGTAGTGTCTTTCATCTGAGAACTACAAAGCTGTTTTACAAACGTTAGCTCTATAAGGGTTCATTCAGCAATGTACTAACGATGATCACAGAACGAACATACTCAGTCCTACAATCATGCAGTTGATTATTTACTCCTTGCAAATCCATGTCATCTACATCTATATCCATTCCACAGTAAAAACTTTATGACTATCTTTACAAGATACAATGAATATATGCAAGTTTAATGCATAGAAAAAATTTAGAGGAAAACTTACTGCAGTCTTCCCAGGAGGAGGGGAAGACTCCCTACTCCCTACTGCAGAATGAAAAATGGAAAACACTGAGGTATTTGTGCGTCATTATCTAAGACAGGTTTGTGTCTGTTCCAGCAGGAAGTTATGTTCTCTCTGCCATCTGAATTAAAATTTCTGTGTCCTTGCTGCAAAGTACCAGGTCCGAATAACCCTGGATTTTATGACCTGGGAGAGGTTGAATGCACACCCTTGAATCAAGGTCCTGTGTATTCTTAGAAAGTTTGGGATTCCTGAGCTGAGCTATGCAACTTGCAGTTCCCATCTAATCTAAACTTCATGAGATGTGTTTTGTTGTGTTTTGTTGTGTTTTCTGTTATTTTCATGCAGGGTAAGGCCAGATTCTGCCCTTTCTGCTGTTGATAAGCAAATTTCACTACTTGCAGTTCCCATAAAATGCATGTCTCCTATCTTTCCCTCCCAAAGCTTCAAATTTTTGCTGGTAAATTCTACTACTGGGCTTTTTCTAATCAATTTTACATCAGCATAATGGGATCTCTCATGGTATGTCAGAATTTTATTTTATTCTGTCTCTATCTCAATTATAAAGAAGCTCAGAGGAAATGAGAAATAGGCTATCCAGATATTTTGAATTAAAAATAAAAAAGAAATTTGAGCTAAAAATGAATGCATATAACTCAACAACATGCCTTTTTAACAATTTACCTAATGACTCACTGGATTTTGACCAAATTACTAAGGATGGCCTATGACCAAATGGCTATGAAGGCCCCACAGTCCTTGCTGGAAAGGCATGAAAGTGATGTTTTTCAAAAAAATCTATGAATTTTGGCTGTCTCCATATTCAGTGCTCAAGTGAAAACACAGAAAATCTGCTTTCATTGTCACTGTCCCAGGTTATTATTATGTGCTCAACATCCATAACCAGGCACTGCATTTTGAAAAGATCCTGTGGGCACATAATCACCTAAGTAAACTCTAGGTAAGGTCCACATGGGCCTTGAGATAAGTGTAATGTATTTTGATTTCTCAATGAAAAAACCAGCTCCATAGAGATTTCTGGAATCTTCATGTGTTTTGAGACAGGCCATGCTTTATGCAGCTATATTTTCTTCCTATAATTTTTAAAATTTTTCTGGAAAAAGTAGACATAAGGATAACTATACTACAATAAACCAGTTTGGAGAGATTGCTGAGGTCTTAGATGAGACAGAATCACCATCTTTGAAGACTCATTCGGCCTGGAAGTGCAGTTCACAGTGAAGTGAATGGCAGATACACAGAAGAACTTGGCACAGCTCACTGGAGGTGCTTTTTCAAGAACAAGCTGAAAAGTGCCAGAAGGAAGCAAAATGGAGCCAAGGAGACTCCAGGGCTGCTTGAAACTTCACCAGGTTGTCCCTTGGAGATGGTAACTTTCTTGACAGAAGAACACGCATGTGAATTTTTTGTTACTTTAAAATCTACTTTTAAAAGGTTTATTTTTTCAATATAATTTTACTTGTAAGACGATGGCTTGGCCACATTATGCCTCTGATCAACACCTTAGGCCAGCAGCCACTGGGACTCAGGTTTGATCTGCTCTTACAGAGGTCACTGCAGTTAGAACCCAGCCTAGGAAAGCAAGCAGTATAACTACCTGAGGAGAGGTACAGACTTGGCATCCATAAGGGAACAAGGTAAACCTGACAAAATAAAAAAGCAATAGAGCTCCAGTTGTCCTGGAACCAAGAAAATCCAACACCAAGTGTATGTATGACCTTGTTATGATGAAATGTAAAACTTTTTAAATTGAATGATTAGAGCAGGATTGGTTTTGGAGTTGACACTATGAAACAAGGACATACTAGTGAGATACTCTTTGTTTTTTAATTTGCAGTTCTCTCTGTTGAATTACTTTGGCATATTTTCTGTTCCACGCCCAAGAAATCCCAAAACAAGGCTCAGAAAAGCCCTCCAGAGTTGGCACTAAATCTCTGTGGATACAGCCAGGAAAACTATTTCAAGCTTCTCTCCATCAGATTTAAATCAGCCTAATCTAACTTCTCAGTGTTACATTACCTGTGACTGCCACCAGGAAAAAGGTTCATATTCAAAACACAGGTAATTTGGGCAACCATTGTCTAAACAGAGAATAAACTGAAATTTCTTCTTTGAAAAGGTTTTGTAGTCCTTTTCAAAAGAAGAAAGAATTTTCAGAGCAAAGACACCCAAAGTTTACATTTTAAAACGAGTTTTGTAGCTGTGGGACACTTCAAAACACCTGTCTAATGCATCTCCCCACCACTGCTCTCTGAATGTTTGCCTCCAGCCACTTTTGCTTTGTGGATGCGTAGAAAGTGTCCCATGTAGGTGTGGGCCCCTACATAGGATCATTTATCCTTGTGACAGTGACTTTCGGAAGAGCAAATTGATATTTCATGCAGGTGTTCCCCCAGGGGTGTCATTTCCAGCTGTTCCATGCTTCACACACATCTGCAGCTTCACTGCACCCTTAGGTTCCCTGGCCACAGAGACCAAGTACAAAGTCGAAAGGCAGCATGCACTGGGCTCTGGTCTCTACACCTGTACAAGCTGTATGACTTCAGCAGGGAGCTTCAAGGGACTCAGCTGCACAGGTAGAACCTGAGTTACCTTTTGGAGACCCCTAGGACTTGTCCACAAGGGTGGAAGCCTTTCTCCTGTTGGCCTTGCAAAGCATTTGTTAAAAATCACTGAATTGCACTAAATTACTTCAAGACAAGAGTGAGGCACAGGAAAATTAAAGCTAAAAGCTGGATATGAGTACCTAATAACAGAAGCTAAAGGCAATGAAGGACACACTGGTGCATCATGCAAGAATGGTAATGCTTCATTTTTCCATTATCCTCAGGAAGGCCCCACAGTCCTTGCTGGAAAGGCATGAGAGTGATGCAAAATACTGTGAGTGGCTGAGCTGTATGGTAATCAAAACCACCCTTGATGTAGCAAGATATATATATATATATATATATATATGAAAAATTATTCTGCTCCAAGGTCATGCTTCCACCCACAGGACAGTCCCCAGGATGCTGGAGAAGATTATTAAAATTACTCTCTGTATTGTTGCAATGTTCTTGGACCATCATTTTGATATTTTACAAGTGCCACTGAGGGGAGATTGGGTGGTGCCTGCATATAGCAGCTGCAGAGATAGAGTTCTCAGATATGTGCCTGTGCATACTGGCAATGCCCAGTGCAAAATGCAATTAATTTCCTTAGCTACTGCTACCCTGTAAATAATACGGCAGCACCAGTATTTTCTAGTATATTTTCCCTGTGGGGAAAACAAACCAGTTTGGACTCAGGGCATAATGCTGCCTTCAAACATACATGCACAGCTGACATGGATTTCCATGGCACCTTGCCCTGAATGTATAATTGCATTTGGGTTTGAACAGCTTTGTTTATTTGTATATTTTGTTAATGTGTTTTGCACCTCGGGCATGTACTTTACAAATGCAAATTCCTTGGCTTACTGGGGTAATTTATGGCTTTTAAAGTCTAATTTTTGAACCATTTTGCAATAGTAAAAAGCTCTTGTTTAGGGAGATCCTTTGCCAAGGGGACCTTTGCTGTCTTTTCAAAAAGGTGCAGGGCATTCCCACCTCCCACTGAAATCAGCAGGACTCAGCCTGCCAGAGGGAAGTTCACAAAGTCCTCAGCCTGCCATGCAGGAGAAAAATCTACCAACCTCCTCCTTCTAAATCATTCTATTGCAAGAATACTGAAGGGCCCAGGGCAGAGAGCAAAGCACACTGCTGTATCCGCTACCGAAACACAGAGAGGAGAGGAAGAGGATAATCCTGCACAGAGGAAGGGAGAAGATGGTGTCCAACTTAGGGAAGAGCTGAGGAGATTCAGGGATGGCTTTCAAGTAGGAGCTGGCATTGGTTTTCCCACCACTAGTGAAACCCTGCTGTGAGACTAACAGGAAAGGACATACAGGCTCCAGTTTAGACATGGACAAGTGACTGGGGGTTACTGATGGATGCATTGTCCTGCAAAGGCTCAGGACTGGTGCAATATGGGAGGAGGATTACCTCCAAGTTTTAGATGGGTAAATAAGACAAAGAATGGTAGCCAGATTTCTTCAGAGATATGATAAAAAGCCTAAATCAGATCTCTGACTTTTTCTCATGTTTCTTAAGCATGCAGCAGCTTTCCAGCTGCTCTTCAATGGAGGTTCTCACTGGGGAAGGAGTAGGCAGGTTTCTGTCCTGAAACCATGTAAAAAGTGTTTTGTACTTGGCTGAATTAAGGACATTAGCCCAGTATTATACCATAACAAAACTAGGCCCAAGCTTGCTGTGTTACAAAATGTTTCTATTTGTATAACTGCTTCCTGAAGCAAAAGCTTTGAATTTTAAATATTAAGTACTTAAGATATAAATTGCGCAGGGGGGGGGGGGGGGTTCAATAGTTTATTTAAGGAAAAAGAAATGGGAAGAGAAGGGTTGCTTAGTTTTTTTAAGAGCCACTGAGGTTTTGGAGTTATTCTAAGCCTTGGGGTTAATTTTCAAAATGAAGTCTTTGAGAAAATAGCTTTGTAATAAAATTTTAAGATTTGGAAGCCTCTATTCTCTGGAGTTTTTAGGCAACTTGGTTTATTAAGGAATTTTACCACTAATAATTCTCAGAAATGACTGTGCTGAAATTAAAAGGGCCTAGTGATGACAATGGAGTGTACTGGTTCCCTTTGCAGCTGAGAACCAGAGGTTCAGAGGAAGTGCATTAGTTGCTTAGTTTATCCATTCTGTTTTGTGATGAGAAAGCTGCTTTAAGCCAGCTCTGCTCAGCCCAAAGCCCTGTTTAGACATGAGAGTCATATCTCACTGATCCAGCTACTCCCAGCTTGCATCAGCTTTACCGTACACTGGTGTCTTGTACTTGTGAAGTGAATTGCTGAGGCTCATGCCGTTTTGACAGAGGGCTTAAAGCAGCTCAGCAAGTCAGAGTGAGACAGTGTTAGGGCATATGGGGTCTGATCCCTTAAACTTTTGGCCATGCAGCCCAGCATAATTGTATTCTTTCTATTCACAAGCTGCTAAATTCCTACAACAGATTGCTTATACATACTTTTTTCTCCCTATCTGACTAATAAGATTTTTCAAGGCTCAAAAGCCACACAGCCTTGAAAGAAATCCTTTCTTAGTTGCTTAACAAAGATATGCCTGGACTTTGTGCAGAGGGTGTGGGTAGCTGTCACATTAACCCCTGAAGCTGTTGTCAGGATTCCTGGCTTACCCTAGAGGAGGATGGAGGAAAATAACACTTTGCCCTTATAAGAACAACACTCATTTGAAGTTGGACTGAAATGTTAAAATTACAGCCAACAATATTTGTTAGGCTTAGGCACTCTTTCACCTCAAGGGTCTCTCAGCTGATATCATCTTTGTTTCACCTGTAGGAAAATGAAAGGGATGCAATTCTGCCATTCACTGGTGAGCACACAACACTGTGGTATGAAATCTGATCTCTTGAAGCTGGAACCCAACCCAGGTCACTGCCTCCCAGCCACGCCTGAGGCACGGGTCTGCTCTTCCCCAGCTTCATAGCCCACAAAATGGTTGCGTTTCATTTTCCTCTGTTTGGGGTCATGTACACAACAGAAATAATCTGTGGGATTGTATAGTAAGGGTTCAGTACTCCCTGGAGACCAGTAGGGAGGCTGTAGAGGCAGTGTGTATGAGAAAAATAACAATAGTTTCCACACTTGCTATGTTTCACCAACCCTCTAAGCATTGGTGAAGTAGGTGAATAAAGCATGAAACATTTAGTGGTAAATTTTTAGGGCTGCATTATTTCTCCAGGAGGCCTATAACACGCTGCCTCCCATACTCAGCAGAAAGTTATTTCTAATTGTTAGGATTTTATTCCAATGTGTAAAAGTAAATGCTGACCTTCATGACATGGTGGCTGAAGGCCATTGGAGGAGTAAGGAACTGAAACAGTGCTTAATACTTAAGAAATAAATTTTTGTTTAAATGTCAATGCAAAACCATTCCTTTTCCACCCTGCCTTTTCTTTCTACGTCATTGGAAATTGCTAAAGCGCTATAGAGGTATGCATCCTTAAATATGGATGAAACACAAGTGAAAACATTTGCCAGATTTAGTCCAGAATCTAGTTGCCCACATGCCTTCTGAAGTTTTGTAAACCTAGAAACTTCTCTCCTGAAACTTTAAGTGTAACTCTTGTCATAGTACAGTTTGTGGGTCTGCAGAATAATAAATCCAGAGATAACAAGACACCCTTATCCCAGCTTTGAGCAGTAGTAGGAATTGCTGACGGTGTGCACCATTGCCTTGTGCTGATCCAGACTTCTTAAATTTCTAGCTTCACTCACATTCAGCCTTCCAAAGGGGATCACTG
Source organism: Pycnonotus jocosus (assembly GCA_013400435.1). Lineage (NCBI taxonomy): Eukaryota > Metazoa > Chordata > Aves > Passeriformes > Pycnonotidae > Pycnonotus > Pycnonotus jocosus. The sequence continues at coordinate 136,306 of VWYP01022448.1, forward strand.
TAAAGCCACACTGTTGAGATTTACCTTGTGAACTCTGCTTAAAACATAGAATCAGACTTAAAAACAGCCTGCTGACATAACTCCAGTGGTCTGAGAAGGTAAAAATATCCAAGAAATTCAGTGTTAAGTCTCAAACTTTGTCTTTAAACGTGTCCTTCAGACCCTATGATTTCTGCTTCTGGTAGGTGACATCTGTAGTGATTTTGAGGATTCCTGATGATGTCTGAGCTGTTTGTTAACTCTTTTCACCTAGGCTGAGGTTTTACATGTTCTTGATGAAGGATATGTGGTAATCTCTACTGTAAAAAACAAAGGCAAAGATGCAGAGCAATAATCTTACATGCATATGGGGGTTTTTTATTAATCTTGATTTCTTTTTCTTTGAAGGGTGATGAAGTAGAATGACTAATTTGGCTATCTAGTACTTGCTAATATTTAATCTAAAAAACTGGATTTTGGGTGGGGATTTTTGTCAAAAACACTAGAATAAAATTGCTATTGAAAAACTATTTAATCAGAACACTGACCCATTATTTATTTCTTTTGTGCCACAATTGTATCTTAGCCATTTAAGTGAAATAACAGTGTAGGCATGATGCAATGGTTTCTCACATAGAAAGCTTTGGAAACAACTAATGTTCAAGGTTACTGTACTACTTTAAACTGTGTAGTATCTGCTTTGTGTATCCAAACCAGGAAGTGAGATTTCCCCTCTCTCCTTCTCTGCAGTGTGATAAGGGTAGATGTTCAATTGTGGTTGTAATAGATAGGTAATATGATGATTGGCTCTCACAATTAGGAGATGAATATTGTGTGTATGTTAAAAGAAGCTTTATTGCTGTATAGTTATGTCACTGTGGTTTGTTGTTTAGATGTCCTCTGTTCTCCCCATAATCCCCTGTCCCCTCCTGCTGTATTGTTGCCATGGGAGAGCCTGGATTGTCAGGGATGCGTGGCGGGAGGGCGCGTACCCGTGCCCCTTGCATGGGGCAGTTGGGAATGGGGAAAGCTTGTTGCCAGGGAGGAGTGGCATGACAGCACCTCACCTCCAATCAAGTTGCAAGAAAGTAGCCTCCACCAATAAGGGGCAAAGAAGAGTTGACTGGCAGGCTTTGGGAGGGGCCAGGGTCGCCTGATGCAACCTCAGGGGTATAAAAGGTGAAGCAGCCATTTTGTAAATGATCTTGTGGCTGCTGGTCACGCACTCCCAGCGCACTGTCCTTTCTCCTTATTCAGTGCTTTGTCATATTCTATTAAGGTTTATTAAACCTTTGAAATTTTTAAAAGTGAGGGTTGTTTCCTCACATGGTGTATGTGGTCATGAGGGATGGGTTGGTCTGAATAGGCCTGGGCCATTTCTGAATATTGACTGAAAATGTGTCATGGTCTGCCTTTGAGTGTATTGTGTCTTCCTGTCTAAGATGATCATGAATTAGCAGCCTATGCAGCTCAGCACTGAGAAACCCTTGTTATTTCCAACCCATCTGCATATGTCCACCTATGTAGAATGTTCCGACTGTGCTGTGTCTTTACCTCCCTTCTACAGCCTAAACCATCTCAGTAACTGGCATCTTTGCTCTGGTGGCCTTTCCACAGCGTAATGTATCCCAGTGTTAGAAAACTCCTCCGTGGCTTCTGTCTCGTGGTTTTTTGCAACACTTGTCTTTCATGATAAGGCACCGTGCCCTCTGCTGTCTCCTCTCGGCTCGGCATTCACGTCCTGCAGATAGCTATGCTTCCTCCCCTTGTGCCTCTGTGCTCAGAGTTCAATCAGAATGTGCTATTAGCAATTGGGCTCTCTTTCCACACTAGTTTTCCTGCCCTTCTGAGAATTCATTCCAGTTATATTTCAGGTAACAGCATGCCCAGAAATTAAGGCTACATTCCAGTGTCTGAAATGAAGCTCACAGTGACTCAAGCCAAAACATCTTTGGTCTGTTTTGCTACTGTATTACTCTTTACTGCATGTCCAATTTGCTGCATGCTGCTACTATTAAATCTCTGTTGACATTACTGCTTTCCAAGTTTCTCCCTCCCATTGTGTGACTATTTCCCATCTGGGTTTTTCTCACATGGGAAATAGTCACACAAATTCTGGAGTTCAGCAGAACTTCCCAGCTGCATTAGGCATTTCACCAATAAATCACTGTTTCCTGTGGCAGAAGAGAAAACTGATTGGAACAGCCTTTCAAATCCCAGATGTAGTGATACTCACCCTTCCCTATTCCCTTACTCCCAAATACTGTGTAACACCACAAGCAAAATTTTAAACAGAATATTCAATCTGGCAGGATTTCGGAGAGGATTCAAAGTTGCAATGCTAAGAATTGGTGAGGATCCATGTGCTAACTCTGAAAGACATTGAAAAACTGACTGGAAAAAACCCTTGAGTTTATTTTTGCTGTGTTAGCCAAGGTTATGACCTGGTGTGCAGCCATCAGGATTATTTCCCTGTTTCTTAAGTTTTGGCTAAGTTGATGCGGTAATTTAGTGTTGTTTAGATGATGCAGAGTTGATGTAGACACCTGGCCACCCTGCAGGGTAAATACAGACAATGTGGGGTGTTCAGGAGGGACAGCCTGACAGCCTCTTCCTGGTGTTATGCAAGACCAGGACCCTTCAGAAAACAAAGCAATTCCCATAGGAACATTTTCAGTGTGACTTCAGCCCTGAGGATGATGAAGACATAATATTTCATCCAGAGTTCTTCTGTGTCACCAGTGAGAATGTAAAACTGTCTGAGATGGTTCAGACACTGGACCACCTGGTTCAGGGCTCTGTTCCCAGTAGTGCCTCTAGGAAGGCAAGGATGAGAACAGGGCAAGAATATAATTCATTCTTTCAGCCTACAAATATTTTCAGCTCAAGGGATTTCCTGGCCCTGGTGAAGATTTTCTGTTTTGTCTATCTCAATCACTTGTCCAGTCTCTCCTCAAGCCTATGTAAACTTTTTACATTCACATAGCTCTTTGGTAAAAGCTCTACAGGCTCTCTAATTGCTGACTAAAGAAAACACTTCTCCATGTGGCATTTAACTTCATCTGGTGGCCCTGGTTCTTTTATTGGAAAGGGGAGCAAGCATTCATTCACAATCCAGCCACTCCTTACTACTCTGGATTTTGTAGACCTTTATTGTATCCCCACCAAGTCCAGGCAGAAGGCTCCAAGACTATTCAGGGATTCCTCACACAAAAGCCATTTCATACCTTTGATCATTCCTGTTTTCTTTCTTTGAGTCTGTCTTCAAGGGCTCTCAAGTTGGGTACAATACAGACGAGAGGGAATGGGGGATTAGTACAGTGGCACAATGATTTTTCATGTTTTTCTTTTTGCTAATTTTCCAGCTTCTCACTGACTTGAGTTTGCCTTTGGATTGAGCCAAAAGTCTCTGCACGTTGATAACATGCAGCAGCCTGTGTTGCTGAAGAAAAAAGGCTTTACTGTCTGGTCACTGCTAGAATTAAGTTTCTTAGCAATAGATCAGATCTAAGATGAAAGATTACTAACACAATTCAGGGCAGTTCCTGGATTTCGTAGCTCAGGTAGAGCTGTAAATTAGGCAGTGCCAAGGTCTGAGCCTTGGAGCTCAGTCATTGGCACCTTTGTTAGTGTGCTCCTGGCTGTGGTTTCATCCTGCACCAACCTGCCCTCTCCCAAACAACTTCCAAGCATGCTGCAAAAATTTGCATGGGCCAGGGATGTTTCCCAAAGCAGTCTGGCAGCAAATCAGATGCTGTTCGTTCCTTTTACTGTGATTTAGAGGATGAGAGAGACTAATAGTATAAATATGGCCAAACATGCCAGCTGGACTCAGAGACGGGGAAAGGGTCTTGGGTATATCCAAAAGCTTCCTTGAGGAATGATGACTTTACAGAAGCAAGGGCAGGATCTAGAACAGGCATGGAAATGGTTTGACCTGATTGTGGGATAATAAGACATTAATACCAGCATTGGTTATGCTTTTTGCATTTAGGGATGACAATGAATTTCTGTCTCCACAACTTTCCACCTGCCCACTTTTCTCAAGCATCCAAAATTAGAGATGATTGAATTATTCTAGATAAGAAGATTCATAAATTTATTTTGCTGCAGGGCATGAAAGAATCTATGCTGAGGGGAAATGTTGATTTAATTGATTTGATTGCTAAGCCAGTTTAAGGAAATCCAGCTAGAACTTGCATGGAAAGCAGTCCTAAGTGCTGGTTGCTTTTGACTATGACGAAAAGCTATCCATTTATTTTACAAAGGTAAACATAGCTTGGGTGTAGAAAGGTGCAGGCCTTCTCCATTTGCCTCAGTGGTGTGTTAACCCAAAGCATTTCTACTGCTTTAGGTCGCCACTGCCATACTCACTTTGCTGATCTATCCTAATGAATCTCTTTTCTTTCACTTGGAGGAGTACTGGCAGCATAAAAACAAATTTCCATTTAAATTTTTTTACCATCTGGGGTAACAAATAATAGATAAGGTAAATGTAATGGAAAGTGATGAGGGACAGGAAGTTTCTTGTTTATTGCAGTTAATTTACACTGTGCATCAAGAGCCCTTACTTATAGTTAATGCACCATTTCTAGTGATTCCCCTGTTGTTTGTGTAAGTCTTTTACCCAGCAACAGAGAGAAGAGAACATTTGAACAGATAAAAGAAATTAGGAACAGGCAGCAGAGATTCACATCTAATAAGTAAAGCTTCAAGTGCTTACAGAGACCAATGTAAGTAGAGGAGGATTGCACTGGGTATTTTTAAGTTGCTTTTATGAAAACTGGTGAAATAATGACCATACTTATTTATTGATACTGGTTTAATGAGAAGAGGCCAGCATTCCCAGTGAGTGATTTGCATTAGTCATCTGTTACTGATTTTGTGGCTGTGAGATACAAAGAAGCTAAAAGAATGTCAAAGAACTAAAATCAAAATTCAGCAGTTGGCAAATGCAAAAATTAAGGTCACTGATTGGAAATGTAATTAAAATGGAACAAGCTGGAAGTTATGGGGGCAATGTATACAATAAGAAATAGATGTTTCATCCCATTGTAAAGTGGCTGTTGTAATTCTACAGCTTGAAAATGTTAGTCATATAGTACACAAACTCTCAGTCTGAGTCTTAAAAACTAGTTCTTTTATGTTACTATTTTAATGATTAAAGGAAGAGTCTATTGAGTAAGAGGAACCTCCTCTGTCCTTGTGCTTATCCTACTTGAAACAAGTGCTACATGATTTTCTGTTACCTTTAGACTCTAGACTCTTGCCAAAATTCCAGAAGCTCTCAGATCATCCCCAGCAAACTGGAGGTTGTATTTGTATTCCCCAGACACATAGTTGGCTGCACAGATGGACAATTCCTGAGGACCTTCTTACAGATTACAGAGCACCTTGGCTGACTACAACTGAAAAAAGCACACTGTGATTTTCCTGATCCATCCTGTCTTAGGGATTTTGTTTTCTGTGCACTGCCTGCTGCCCTAGGCAACACCTGTTTCCTGCTGATGTCTACCAAGGTGTCACAGACAGATGAACTTCAGCAATCCCCAGTTCTCCTTTCCTTGTGCTTGCACTGTGTTCTCAATCCTTCTGGTAGCGTATGTGCGTCAGCCTCCTCTGATGCCTTCCAGGACCAGAATGAAAAGGAAGGCACAAAAATTTGTGAAACAAATGGGTTTCTGGGGGGAAAAGCCCCATATAGTAGTTTCATTTAGTGATGTATGAAGCACTGTTATCCCATACTAATGTATGCAAAGGCTTTCACCTGCAGCAAGACGGATTTGGAGCCTGCAAGGGTGTCAGCACCTTATGTAAGTCTATATGGCAGGAGTGGGAATGGAAAATGCACTAAGAAAGCTGCAACATAAACATATATTCTTGCATGTAAAGGAAAAAGAAGATAGGGGAAAAAAATGTCTTGACTATTTAATCTGGAGAAAAAGGAGAGATTACAGGGCGGAGAACCTTGCTTGGAGGGATACTTGTTGACCTTGCAAAGACAAAAGCAGAATCATCTTCTGCCAAAGCTTTGTCTCATTTTGGCTTTCAGTTCTGTTGCTGGGAAAGTCAATGCCCTAAAGCATAGGAAATCAGTGGAGGAGACCTACTCTCCTATCTCTCACTGGAGAGCCAGGTGCAACCCAGGGACCACTGGTGCTGGTAGTGTGAAGCAGGCAGGTGGGGACACATCCCCCAGTCACAAGTTAAGTGGTGTGCCACGACCTGCTCTGCTCATATTGCCACAGCAGCACCTACATCACGAGGATGTGTCTGGTACTTTCCCATCCATCTCTCAGATGATTTCCAGCGACAGGGTACCCTGACATGCTGCACTCAGTAACGTGCCTGAGCAGATGAATGATAGTTCAGTTTTGATTGTCATAGGAGTGAAGGTCTTTTTCCTTTCCATTTTTTTTTTCTGTGGAGCTCTGTGGAAGCCAAATGTGCTCACAAAAGTAAAATTATCTTGATTTGCAAGGAGTTTTTTAGCTCTAAGGTGCATCATATCCAGTCTTCTGTCTTTAGAAATGATATGTTAAGCCCTAAAAATTCATGTAATTAACTTTTTCTAAGATAATACCTTTTTAAGTACTTTTTTTGCTATTTTTTTTTATCCCCCAGGCCTTAAGTTCATGTTTTTAGACTTGCCTCTGCAGGCACAAAACCTACTTTTTCTTTTAATGAAAGCTGAGATTTTTCACAACTCCAGAACCTGGAGCTCCGAGCAAAACAAACAATAATTACAGCTATGAGACCTGGCAGTACGGAGAAGGTAGAGTCTTCAAAATGCCTCCTTGCCTCTGCTAGCAAAACTTTTTGCCTACTGGATAAAAGCAGCCACTCTTCACCTAGATGATCGTTTAAGTTACAGCAAGGCAGCTGGAAGGGGCAGCTGAGATGTAGACAGGGGCATTGTTTCTGTGTTGGTGGCTGTTCTGCTTCCCTCTGACCATACACAGCCCCAAAGGCACATACGGATATGTGCTTTTGCCCCTTCCCAGGCACATATGTCCTGTGCCTGGGCAAGGGCAAAGGAGGAGGAGAGCTTTGAGAAGTTTTAGAAGAGAGAAATTCTGCTCTGTAAAAATTCATCCTGGTACTTTCTGAAATCTGATCCATACTTTCATCTGCTTGAAACAGAATATTCATACTGAGCAGATACCTTGGAAAGTTTTGAAAAAGAAAAGCATACATATCTTTCTGCAGTGGTTGTCTTTTCTGATTTTTGTACTGCAGATGTATTTAAAAACTACAATCCATGTCCAAACTACCTTTGGGCTAAATAGTGGACAGGCATGTAACAAGGTGCATACTATGAGTACGTGTCTGGAGGAAAAAAGGTAGTTAACCAATAAAGACAAAGCATCAATATCTTTAATCTTCTAGAAACCCTTGTACTCTTACAAAGATCACAGAGTTTTTTATCCAATTATGAATGTATGACCTCCTCCAGTTGGCTGATATATAGGAAGAAGTCAAAAGGAAAAAAATGATCTTGTTTTAAAATCTAGGCTTGTTCTAATATAATCTCCACTCAGCCCTGAATACTTAAAAAAATTGTTTGCAAAGTTAGTTCTAAGCTTTCACTCATGTTCAGTGAAACAGTTCAGCAAATGCTCATCTTTATAGACACAGGATTACTGATAAAAACCTATAGCCTGCATCACAGCTGTTATTTATGACTGACACAATTAAAGGCTTTTGTCTTAAAAAATAAGTAGGGTAATAAATTTGTAAGAATCTCAGTGTAGCCTCTGCAATATTTTCTAGGGTTATATTCCACCCCACAGAAAGAGTTTATGTCTGAGAAATTAATTGAATCACAGATGGTGACTGCAATTAGCAGTCAGTATCCTTTTAAACTCCTATAGTGGTTCTAATGTTTCTGTCAGTATAAGATGTTTTTCTTTTAGTTTAAGAGGCAGCAAGCAATGGATTATGAACAGTAAAAATATGCATATATACACAAACACATATATTTGTATGTATTCACCTATATATTAAATATCTTTTTAAAAGTATATTGATGTATTATATATAATGGGTATATATATCTTCCAAGTTTTTCAGAGTTTTACTTTCAAAGCTTGAATAAATTGACAGTCTTGGCTGGCTTTTCTGGAGTCTTCCCAAGCCCAGCACATGTGTGGAAAGTACCAGGATTGCCAGTCTAAAAATGTAAGTTAGCCTCATTTTCCTGCATGTTCCCCTGTGTGCAGACACTGTCCCCAGCCCTGTGCCACCCTCCCTTCTGCAGCTGCAGTCCCTGTAGGGCGGGTGGTGTCCCCACTCCCGTGTCAAACCCTCGGCACACATTCCTCTGGAGACAGAGTTCCAAACCTTTTTTAGAAAGACCCGGCTTGTAATTCTTCCAGCTGTAAATACACAATAGATGGATACCAGGCACCTGTTGCCTAATTCCTTGCCAAGCTTTTCAATTTTAAATTGCACTAGATACTTGTTCAGGGGAATCTTTGTAACTTATTAGCTGGAGAATGTGTGGGAAAGTACCGGCCATGTATGGGAATGGCAAAAAACTGTCTTTTGAGATATCAGGGAAAAACAATAGCCACGCACTTACAGCATAAATATGAAGCAACATCTGGTCTTAATTACTGCTGAGGAACGTACGTATATCATGCATGGAAATGATATCTATCAGAGGAAATTCCTCTCAGTTATATACCAGTGTAATTCCACTGAATCCAAGTGATTTACTCCAGAGTCACCTTGCTGTAGCTGAAAGTGGAGCTCAGTCCACCGACTCACTATGCTATGATCCTGTGTAAGAAAGGACATGTGATGAAAATATGTGGCATACACTTAAATTGTTCTTTGCTGAGCTTATACTGCAGCAGAAAAATACACATGAGACAGGAACAAGCACATCAGGGGCCTGCTTCAATAATATTTAACTGTCTGAAAATATCACTTTAACTCTTAGGAAGAGTTATTAATATTTATTATTTGCATTCTAGTTGTGACTGTAGGTCTCAGCTGAGAAAGATAACTATGAGATGTAAATCCCTGTGTTCCTGCAATATCCATCCAAGGATCCCCACAACAATGACTGACATTTTAAAAGCTCTGTGGATGGTCACTACTCCAAGGAAAAAGTAATTCAAGATGGCAATCAGAGGGGGCTGCAGCTTGAAGGCTTTTTTTTTTGTGGAAATTCTTCATGTACTTCCTAAATTACAATCCTCTTAAATGCATATATATATATTGCCTTCTCTTGTTTAATTGTTCTGCTTTTATACACTGCCAAAATCAAGGCCATGTCCTTGTATCCTGTAGGGAAGAAAGGGATTTATTCATATGCTATACATTTCACATACAATAACATAAATATTTGCATAATTTTTTAATTAACTAATTTGACAAACTCAATCTGCACTTGAACCTCTGTAATATTCTTCACAGATGCATGGATTTTTCAACTGCTGCATTGCTGCAATCTGTACACATATCAAAAGCTTGTAAGACTGATTCTTCCACCACTGTAGCTCCCTGTCATACACAAGATACCACCATTTATCCTTTCCCTGTTGTTTCTTCCTTGTGATTTTGTCTATTGCAGAACTTAACTGCTGTTAAAATCCCTCTGTTATGCTCCAAAAGTATATTTCTAACTGTATGTCTAAATCAACTTATTTTCAGTTTTCTAAAAACAATCTGTATAATCACTCGATGGCCTGCATATTTCTTAGCAGTGTTAGATTGGCTTATAGGTCACCTGCAGGCAATATCAGCTTTTGATTACCCACTATGGAATCTCAAACAGATTCTGCTTTTGCTCATCCCTGGGTAAGTTTGCATTTCGCACTTTGTGTATTATTCTTAAATCCTTTTTCTAAATATAAAATATTCCTGAAAACAGAGTGTCTTGCTGTACTGCCTTAGCTACAAACTGCTTGCACACACCCTGTATGATCCTCATCAGTACAAATAATGCAAGAAGAGCAGATGCTTGAGGGTGCGCTCCCTCTGCTTCTCAGAGATCCAACACAACTTCTCCACTGTTCTTCAAATTAGACAGCGTAATATTTTTCTTTCAAATTGGTGGGATGAAGCTGGGCAGGAAAAGGTTGAGAGACTACTCTTGTTTTAACATTGCAGCTCATATGGCATAATGGAATGCTTTCAGTACTTAATTTCTCAGTGCTCTTTACCTCAGAGAGCAGTCTCAGTACATCCTGCTTATCTGCTAACTAGCAGCCAAGCACATTTTTGGCTCCTCTTCGAATAAGCAATACTGAAAGCATGTTACCTGGTTTCTGTGTCTTTGCCTAAGGAGACTTGAAAAACTGGCATGATCTTTACCATGCTTTCTACCAAACATGAAGGTTCTTTAATTTGACCAGGCATTCATCCCCCATTCTTCATCATGATGCTAGAAGTTGTTATTTTTGTGCTTCTAATTAAATTCATGCATCTTAAAGAAGCCAAGTATACTAATTACATCCAAATAGACCTTCAAGTGAAGAAAGCCTTGCGTGTGACTTCTTTCCAGCAAAGAAATCCACAGCAAGAGTAGTGCAAGGGTTCCATGCATTTTTAAAGGAGGCCTGTGAATCTGCTTTGAGCTTTTTTTCTGTTTGCTCCTGAGCACACATTCCTGTCCCTTATGGTGCTTTGTTTGGCAGAAGCGAGACAGAATGGGATGTCCTAGTAAGCATAAGTTTCTATTGAATTTTGCATGGATTATTTTTCTCCCATAGGGACAGCTCACTGTGTGCTGCATCTCACTACAAATCAACCTTTTTCTGCAGTATGTCTGAGACCTACATCTTACTGCAAAGGAGGGACTGTAAAAAGCAAAATGTCATAAACTGTGTGTGTTTGGACCTCTATCAAGTAAGCTGACCTTAGAACACAAGACTACTTTGCACTAAGGACATTTTTGTCTATCATCAGATTGTTTAGGAAAACAGGACCAGTACTCCAGAAGTCCCTTCAGAAAATCCATGTTTTACTTACAGGGCCTGCTGCAAATACTTTAAGATAATGACACTTTGAAAACTGCAGGTAGCTGGAATCTTCTGAAATGTACATATTAAGTTAATGCCTTGGATCTTGTTTCTTTCCTGTGGCCACAGAGAATAGAGAAGGTTGACTGTAGAGGATATTATGAAGAGAATAAATACAGGAATTCCCCTTCTTAGGCATGGTTGAGCAGCTGATGCTCTGAAGATCTTAAAAATGGACCTTGTTCCTCAGACTGAAATATTTGTCAGTCAAAGGGGTTTATGATGGCTTTGCCAGTTTTTACAACCAAGTCTAATTATAATGTGTGATGTTAGGAAAGTGATCTATACTGTGTCCTTCATATTCTGTTGACTTCTGCACTTAAGCAGCATTGTATTCTAAAAATCCAACAGTTGGAAAAGTTCAGTGAATCAATAAAAAGAATACATTAATTAAAAGAAAATATATACACCTGTGTATTTGTGGTATAAAACATTACCTGGTAACTAATTTATATTACTGTAAAAGAACTATGAATGTGTTTACTGCACTTAGCATATGTTTAATGTCTTAACTCTGTTTTCATTTATGGCCCATTTAAATTCCTAACCTGTGATTTTCCCCTAAACATGGTTTGCCCTATGGAAAAAAAATGGGACCTTTACTCTGGAAACTACGAGTGTTTTGTTCCAGTAATGAAGAGTCCCTTGTTTCCTGTCCCACAGAATTCCTGGTGTATGGCTGTCTGGAATCTTTGCCTTCTATAGCAGGAATTGAAGTGAAGCTCTAGTAATTTATTTACATGAATATCTTTGGTTTTCATATGGGGTTTTTTGTTGGAATTTTTTGGTTGTTTCTATAATCTTGCAACTATTGAGCCTCTTAGTCTTTCTGAGCAAATGCAAAATTGACTATGAAAACAGAATGTAAGTTATCTTTGGTAGTCAGTTGAAATATCTACTGCTCAAAATCCAGGTTTCCTTTGATTAATCATTGTCACATTTTACATTAAGGCACCCCACTGTCCATATTAATTTCCTTTCTAATTGCATCTCCACAGCTCAGTAATTTACAGTTGTGCATTTTGGAACTCCTGTTTTTAGTTTATTCAGCAAAGTGCTAAAGTAAAACAATACTAGTGTTTCTAACAGAAAAGTAGTACAAAAAGCTTTGTTCTCTTTCATCTGGCAGCTATGGGTCAGTGCTGAAAAGATGGTTTAGTACTGCAGTAGGGGAAAAGGGGTTAACCTATATTTATATGTTGTTGTTGATTTTTATGTCAATATCTTGCAAATTAAAAATCCTGGCAGTAAAAGTTGACATGTGAGCAGTCAAGTGAACAGACAAGCAATGCTTTCATTCAGGGAGGTTTAAACAGGCTAAAAATTGGACTGGGACATGGACGTTTTGTTCTGATAATGTTGGTTTGGCTCTGCTGCAATTTCATTACAGTGTTTCTAATCACATTGTTTCATGTTTTTCATTAATCTGAGGTACAATAATCAAGTTCAATGTTTCAGCAATGTTAGGAAAACATGAGCTGCCTATCTAAACCCATTGAAAATATCCTTACATGCAGTACGGAAAAACGCACCTTCATAAACAAAGTGCACGTCTCTCTGATGCCTAATCATGTTCCTCAGAAATAAAATGACCATGCTATATGTGATCCTTAAGTGATATATATAGAAACAAGCTGTTCCATAAGCAATGTAGGTAATGAAGCCTGGTTTCCTTAAGGTTTGTGTTCTTTGTTCTCAAATCCTCAAATCCAGCTCCCTCTGAGTTTACAGTAACAATGACTCACCCATTGTGGATAATATTAGAAATAAGTCAGGGCTTAAAGAAAGGCATGTTCCTACAGTATGGCACAGTAATGTTTGTTAAATCTCTGCAGGAAATTTTTATTAAATGTAGAAATTTAGGATGCTGCATGCAGAACTGGTTAGTATTGTTCAAAACCAGAAGACTCCAAGCTCCGACCATAAACTTAGACACAAGTTATGCCAAGTGTACAAAGCAGTTTCTCCAAACCCAGACTAAGGGCACTCCTTGCATCATGCTGAAGGTGAACTTGTGCTCTTAAGTGACACCTCCAAAAGAACTCCAAGTGCTTCAGCACTCACCTGGGAGATCTACAGTTTTGCACAAGAAGGATGGGAGCTACATAAAGCGAAAAAATGTGTAAAGATAAGCCCATTTAGGAGTGCTCTATAATTTGTCCATTTTGTACTTTGACCATAAATTAGAGACTGTTTTGGGTGACATACTCCTTACTCTTCACTCCTTCCAGTACAGCTGTATGCGTTCACAGAAAATTGATTAAGACTCCTTGGCCCAGCAGGTGAGACAAGCAAGCACTTGGGTTGTCTACAATGCACTCTGGTGCTGTGGCCCTGGGCTGAGAACCAGGAGAGCTCAGTTCTGGAGTGTGGTTCTTGGACTGTGTCTGTGTGTTGTGGAAGGACTACTCCCTGTAAGACAATACCATCTGTAGGAGGAGGAGAGGAGGGAGTTGTGAGGCTGCACCCCAGTGGGCAGGGGAGCCAATTTGCTGTGGGACCCTGGGAACTGGCAGAAAATGGGGAAAAAGAGAAAGAGATTGGGAAGACAAGCCTGATCACTGTGTACTTTCCACAGGCTGTGTCATCCACATGACTGCTGATACACCTGGGAGGAGTGAGGAGGCCAGATCTCTTCTTAGCCACTGCTGCTCAGGTGAGCCATGCAAGGCAGATGCAAAGGGAAATGCACATCCCAGAGCTCAGATAGGCTCAGACATGAATTATATACCCACCTGCTCTTCCCTAGAGAGACAGGGACCCTGGAGGCTATGCAGAAATGCAATTTCAAGTAACAAGGCTGAAATTAAAACTCAGGACTTAGGGACTTGTAGAGTACAGGTAGCAGGGTTATACAGCAGCTAAGCAGACCTGTGAACACTACTTATCATCCTACTACTTAATAATATTGCTTCCATCTTGGCACTAGTCTTTCTTCTCTGGCCTTGGAAAGAGAGGCAACAGCTTGCTTATCAAAATCACGTTTAGACTTGATGCTGGTCTTTGTTGATAATGGTACGAGTGTAGGACAAACTTACCTGTCTGCTGCAACTGACATAGTGAAGGACCAAGAGAGTTGGAAATGTTGTCTGATGGGAAGCAGGAGGAGAGGATGAAACACTCTTTAGGCACAACTTAGAGATGAGTATCCCTGTAGTTTTTCCTCTTTCTTATTCTCTTCCATTTATTCTTCCTTTTTGGGAGTTACTGTCCCTTTAGGAAACACTGATGGTTATCTGAGGTCCCATCTCACACCGTGTCTCCTCGTGTTGGCCTCCTGGTATTATGAATTATTAATCTAGCCTCAGCAGCCCATTTATTTCCAGCTCACACTTGTGTCTCCATTGGTTTTCTCTTGATGACTCTGTGTGTGTTTCCAGAGCACCTAGCAAATGGTCTGTAGATCCTGATTATTGCTTTGTACACTAAGTAATTAGTAACACCAGTACTCAAAAGAAATTAGTGTATTAATCAGATATTTTAAAAGCTGCCCATCTCCATCTCTGAATTTCCTGGTTTGTCTTTTCCTTTATGTACCTGTTTTTAGATTGCTATCTTTGCTTGATGGAAACTGCATTTACTGTCAAGAATGACAGTGATACAAAACTGTAAGTAGGCAATAATCTGTAGTCTCTATTGATACGCTGTTGCAATAAAAATCAATAGCACATTTAGCAGTTTACAAAAACCTCACTGCCAGATGGTTTCTTCTCACATTGCTGATCTCTTTGTGGTCTTTAGTCTTATGTATATCCCATAAAGTTTGTCTGTACATTATTACATCTCTGCTTTTTAACTGCTGTTACTGTAAGAATGAACTAATCAGAAGTCTCTGAATGCCAGTCTAATAAAAGTGCATAAAGATGGATCATGGGAATGACCTGAATGAATAGGGGATTTATTGTATGAGTATGAGAAAACATGTTGGACTGTTTGTGACTAATATTTTTGTTTGATTTATGGATTCTGTCATCTTTTATAATCCTCAAATTAATAGAAAACACAAGGGTTTTAGCTGTACTAAAACAAAAATACTTTCCATTGGTAAACTTTATCTACACTAGCTTTTCAAGCATTTTGAAAATCCAAAGTTTGAGTAATTTTTGAGCTGGGTTATGATTTGCTAAAATAATAAGGGACCCTCTGAGAGTGCAGGTTATTTTATTTAATTTGCTCTAGTATGTGGGTCTATTTTTGTTTGGTTTGGATGGGTTAGTTTGTTTTAAAATTCAAGACTTAAAAAAAACCCAACCAAATTCTCCCTGCAAAATGTAAAAATTTGTGTTGTTTACAATAAAAAAATCAAAGAAAACTTTTTTTGACATGTGTTTTGGTTAAGTAATAGTAGTATCTCATAAATTCATGAAATGGGTTACAAAGGAATAGCTTACTCATTTCCAGTTGGAAATAATTTTGAAAGCATAGAGATAAGAAATATTGTCTATGCAAGGAGAACACCTAGAATGAATAAAGAAGGAGATGAAGAAAGGGAAGGGAACTAAAATCCATAACTGAAGGAAAAGCTATTATTTAACACCTAAACATATGTGTGCATATAAAAGCATACCTTATAAAATGCTTAGTTTTCAGAACTATATAAAAATTGTTGACATTTTTTGCCTGAAGGAATGTGCAAGAGATGCAAGACCATGTACCCCGACTGGCTCCTCTGTGTCTGGGAGGTGAGTTGTTTGGGATGACTGTGAGTAATGGCGTTGCTGCACAGAGCTGAGATGGGCTCTGCTATTGCACCATCAGTGAGCTCTTTGGTAGATAATTGTGGTCTGATTGAAGCTCAAGGGACTGCTGGTCAGATCCATCCTGTCTTCCATACTTTCTCATGGTTTTCTCCAATCAGGATCTTTTTATTTTGCTTTCTGCTGCTTGACAAATTTCCTGGAATAAGCGATCTCTTAGAATGCAATGCTCAGGAGTGAATATTCTGACTGTGCACAGATGAACACATGGTGAAATACAAAGCTAACGGCACATTGCTGACTGCAACTTCCCCCGCTTGGCCAATACTTGACATGTGTCAAAGGGTTTGTAGGTTTCCAAAGAAGCTAAAATAAGCTAAATTGGATAGTTTTCAAGTGGTTTAAAAAGTTCGTGGAGAAAATGTTGGATGTAGTTACTTCGTTTTGGGAAAAAATCAATAGATTTAATGTCAGCATATCAGTAATGATATCTGCTAAATATTAAATGGTAGGTAAAAAACATGAACAAACAAAAACCAAACAAGTAATGGAATAATTTTGCATTAGGAACAGAGGGAAAAATAACATGGAAAATATTAGTAGGCCGTTAGGCAATTAAGTATGTGGTTATGTGTTCATTTAGCTATTGGGATACTGTGCCCATATGTAGTGACTACAGACAAATTAGAACTCAGTGAAAGTAGGAAAACTCAGGGAAGGGAAGTATTAACAGCATATGGAAGAAGAAGCAGCTCTTATGCGGGGAGGAAATACAAAATCTGGTTGTTGTGTGAAGTACTCCTTGTTATCTGAAAGGAAAGAACATACACAAATTTGTGCCTGAGACTCAGTCATGTATTTCAGTTGCAACTATAACCCAAGAAACATAAAATGAATAAGTCAGTGCTTAGTGAATTATTATACTCTGAAAGTTTTTCTGCATTTCAAAGTTCAAGACAGTATTTGCACATTGGTTTTGGTTCTTCTCTACCCTGAAATAGGATGGAAAATGATGACAGAGTAGGGCACTTTGTCTCAGACACTTTTTTTTTCTTTTTTGAGAAGCAGAGGAGTCTCTGACTCAGAACATGTAATACAAAAAAGATCATAGACTAAACTTCTGCTATGGCCCCCAGGAAGTCCTGCTGCAGCCTTTTGTTGTTCTGTCTTAGTAGCTGTCTACACTCACTCTGCATGGGTAAAAATGATGAGATGATGTGTAGAAACTGGAACATCCAACTTCAGAAGTTCTTTCCAATTTTAGTGTTTTACCTACTCCAGGAATAGTTCCTACAGTTAATATTAGAAATTACTCTACAAAAGAATATCCTAAGAATATATTTTGTAGTAAAGAACAAACCACATCATATAGACAGACATTACAAAACATTGTGAAAATAAAATGTAAAATTACTTTCAGGTCTCATTCTTCATGGAACCATTTTTGGCAGTGTATGTTTTGTTGTTGGTGGTGCCTTTCATTTGGGATACTCTGTGCCAGGGGCTGTACTTATGTATAGTGAAATGAATGCTCCTACTGCAGAGCTCCTCCAGCCTCAGCACTGATCTAAAAAGAATTATTAAGATAATTAATTTCCATTTCCTATCCCAGCGCAGATATAGTAATGAAACAGGCTGAGGATGACAAGTGATTCAAAGCTTTTCTTTAAAATAAGGTTCATCAAGCCTTAGTTTGAAAGAATATGGTTGAAACTTTAAGAGCCAATGACAGACATGCAAAAATGGGCAATGCTTTAGTATTACTATGCTGCATGCCTTGTTAATGTATTCCATTGTTTGCATACAGCTAAGAGGTGGTGCACAAAGCTGTTCTTCACATACCCAGCCATAGTCACTAGAGACTTGGACATGCCACTGATCACAGTCATGGAGAAGACCCAGAACAAGTGAACCTCAGTGGTCACTTCACAAGCATCAGGTGAAATTCAGTAGTTTTTTGGTTGCTTAACTGTAATTTTCAAATCAGCTTCTAACCACAGTCTAATTCCTCCTTCATTTCCATTATTTTATCTTAATTTATCTTTCTTCAGCACCCTATTTAGACCAAGAAGGATTTGTTTGGTGATTAATATGAAGAAGACATAGGAATGCATTGGTTGGAGGGAGAGCAATACGTGCCACTCTCTGGGCTCCAGCCTGACCGAGACGTGACCCTTTTGTGCTTTGCTGTGTTTTTGTTTTTGATTTCAGTAAGTTTTGATGATGATGCTGTTCAGGAAACAGAGCAAAAGCCCATTGTTTTCTTAGATTATCTCCTCAGATGCATCCCTGAAGTATATTGCTTGGTCTGACTGCAGATCAACCACAAATGCAAAAGCAAATAATACTGTGGGAGCCTGAAAGTGCAGATGCCATTCAGAGTAGTCACAGACACTTTGATGTGGGCACTCACTATATTTCCTGTGTTTCTTCACTCTAAACATAGTTTTGGCTTTAACTGTTTTCACCCAGGCTCTCGGGCCAGATCTCCATGTCATGGAATGACAGTGTATAAATGCTGTGCACCTGATGATTTGGTATGTACTGCTCCATAACTTAAGCCACTAGTACCTAAAACAAAGGCATGAATTTGGAATGATCAAACTCACATTTGTACAATGGTCACTAAGGACTTTGAAACTCTGGGATTAATTTCATTGGCTGTAGAGACTGGTACTAGCCACTAATCCACACCTCCAAACTCAGAAAATTAGGTACTTGACTCTGGAGTTTAAATCTGGCATACATATCATTTGAGCCAATCCAAGAGACTTGTTATGGCAGAGTAGTTGGAGATAAAGGAGTGGGAAATGCCTTTTTTTAAGAATATGATATTTTTGTAGTAGAGGAATTGAAAATATTTGTCTTCTGCCATGCTGTACCATTTTCTTCATCTGTCTACTCAGCTGGTTAAAAACATGTTGTAAATCTATTTGTGCAGAAAAGGGGATGATGTCTAAAAAGTTATGAATTGCTTATGTGCACCAATTCTTAACATGTTCTTACCAGCACTACAGTAGTCATTAATATGTCCCATACTTTAGGTATTATCATCTCTTTTTCTCTCTCTGAAGAAATAACTTCCTCTCTTATTTCATGTGCCGTGAATATTTTTCATCTACAGATTTTTTTTTTGTTTCTTTTGGCAGCTATACTTCCAAGTTGCACCGACCAGATGGGTTGGGATGGTCTTTAAAAATGCTGTGCAAGACATAAGATAATTGAAGAATCCATATCATGGTAAAACATTCAAAAGACCCACAGAGCCTTCTTTTTGTTTTCATTAGTTTTGTCTTTCTTACCACCTATGTGAAAGAAAAAGCAAATCTTTTGTGGAAAGTGGAGGAGTACTGTTCAGGTGTTTCTATAGTGGTCATCATGCAGAGCTGATATGGCTACTCCTCCTTGTCCACCTTTCCCCCCTAAATCTCTGTTGAGCCTGGTGTCCCAACTGCACTAATGCCTCTACAGTGCCAGTGCCAGTGTGCTCATCTGCAAAACTACCAGAACTTTGTTTGGAGATTCCTGTCTCCAGCTATAGAGGCAGGAAAATCAAGGTTGTTGTGGGCAAATCGGATTCATGGAAGTCTAAACCTGAAGGAAGTGGAAGGACAAACAGAAAAGTGTAAGAATGGCCCAGCAGAGTCATGGTGGCTCAAGCCCAAAAGTGTGGCAAAACTCCTTTACTACTCTGAAATCCCCTAGGAAATACTCAGAGCAAAATGTGGAAGACTTAAGGTTGATCTGCCAAAAACTGCCTCAGCATTTTTGAGTGAAGTTTGACTGAAAGATGGTTTGGTGGGAATGTAGTATGAAGTAGGATGTGAAGCAAGGCAGTAGTCTGGGAGACAGTCCAGTTAGAAAGGACACATACGGGCAGGAGAAGAGGACCATGGTCCATGGTAGAGGGGTGAAGTCACAAGACAACTTGATATGTGGAAATATTTAAAAAAAAAACCCAAAAAACCCCACAGAAACAAACCAAACACGAAGGGAGAGAGAGAAATAGGGTCACAGAGGATGTCCCAGCATAAGGAGCTTGATGTAAGCCAGAGAAAACTAGAAAGTACTATTTCTGCTTTACTTTCCACCTGGTTTTCCATCAAGTGGCTTCACTGGCCAGTTTCAGTGGTTGACTCCTACCTTTAATTGCAATAACCAGAGAAAGGTGGTTAATAAACAGACTATTCATAATTTTGTTTCCGTTGTGACCTCTCACAGTCATTTCCTCTCAGAGAAGAAGAATCGTTATCGGTCTGGAAGACATTTCATATTCCTTTCCTTCCTCATCCTCCTTTATTTGTTTTCTGGCTCCCTTTTTAGAGTGGCCTATCAAGGAGGTAGAGAAAAGGACAGATAGACTAGATTGCACTCTGTATTTTGAATATTCACTTCCATATTGTTTCCCTCTATTCCATTCCTAGCTCTCCTTAGTAATTCAGATGTCAATTACCACCTCTTTTTAATAATGCTGAAGAAAAATTTTTGACTGAGCCAAAGCCTGAACCCAAAAAATACAGCCCATGAAAACCTATTGCTGTTACTCTGGAGAAAATGTCATGTGTTCAAAACCATCCAAGCATTTCATAAAAGAATTTTCTTCGCATCCATTTTCTTAAAAAGGAAAAAAGAAAGTAAAAGAGCTGTCGGGGTTAATTAAATGACATTATGTCATCAGCACACAGGAAAGGTGCATAGCAACAAGGGCAAGAGAATCTGATACAGAACTTGCCACATTTGTTGTCTGCTTTGTCTGTAGGAGACTTGGACAGAAATTAAAGCACCCATGTGGTGGCTAATAATGAAGGATAGATTTATTAGCAGTGGAAATGGTCCTAAACTTTTAAGTTCTTAACATTTCAGGGACTGTTTAGATGTAGATTTTTTTGGCTGAGATGGGGTTTGGAACAGTTTCTGACTTTGACTTCTTTTCTTGTGTTTGAAGGCATTTGAATTCTGTTTTGCTGTAGGCTTGATAGGCATATATATACTACAAGGAGAGGTAAAAAATATACAAGTGTATATGTAGAGAGATTGTATATAATAAAAACTTGTTGGTGACCTTAAATTCATTGCAAGTATTTCAGATTACATACTTCATAATTTTTCCTGAGCTAGAAAAATACTATAGTCAGTTTCCTTCCCCTCCAAGGAAAGACATGCAAAAAAAGTAATCCCAGTAAGCATATAGTACTTCATAAAACTTTCCTAAAATTGTTTGGTTTTTCCTTTATAAAAATCATGTAAAACTTTTACAAAATCCATAATAATGCAGAGAACCTACTCTGGTTAATATTATTTATACTAAAAGTATGTTTGCCTGTATATTCTGGCAATCAATATATCTATCCACTTCCTCAAGTCCTTTGAACTCATACAATTATTCTGCTCAGCCAATTATCTTCAACTGTGTCTTGGTTTGGACAGACAGATAAAAGGATGCCAGGGAAAACTGGAGCCTTCCTTGGAATGGAGAATGTAAACCCCCTTCCTCCAATTTATTATAATTTTGAAATTAAGGGGCTTTCAGTCAAAGATAGGGGAATGGGAATAACAGTTCTTTACTAAGAATAATAAAAATAAAAATGTAGTAGTACAAAAAAAGCAAATAAACAAAAAAAGAAAACACTGACAGAGTCAGAATACAACCTGACACCCTATTGGTTAGGGTGTTGGTAGCAGTCCAATTAAATCCTCCTGGAGTGGTTCTGTTGGAGCAGAAACTCCTGTAGAAACGGTGAGATGGGTCCCGTCTTCCTCTGGGAATACAGTGGAAAACAGGCTGTCCTGGTGTTCTGAATCTTAGCTTTTATCCAGGTAGGAATGCTTGCCTCCTCCCACTGGGTGGAGCATATCACAATGGGATGATGTAATGTTTTCAGTCATGTGGTGAGCCTTAATGGCTCATTAACAGAAGATATCCCCTGGCGGGAGGGTGGGTAGTGGAAAAGCTAAAAAACACTGCCCCACCTGGTTTTAACAGCTGGCCCATCAACAGAAGGCACCCACACCCTCCTCCCTGGAGTTGTGAGGAATGGGTCATAGAAGAGATAAAGAAAAAGAAACACTTTCCCAACTGGTTTCAACAGATGGCAATAGAACACACACTTTTGGTTACATCTTGCATTGCAACCCAAGACAAACTGATTTCTCTGAAAAACTGTGTTCTTGCAATTTACCCCAAGATTGCTGCAAGTCTCTCTCCCAGGCGACATGACAAAGTTGAGGTTAATTGATTATCTTCTGGGATGAGGTGTCCATAACAGCCTCCAATTGGGTCATTCCCATTATTTAGTCTGTAACCTCAGGACCTAAACAGAAGAGCCTCTTCTCTTGGACTGGACATCTCTCAGGTAAGAAGGAGGAAAGAGGCAGAGATTCAAATATATATTCCCCTCAATAAGGCAGGAGACAGGATGGGTTGGGATGGGGAATGAGTGAGCCATAGAGCTGTTGTTTTTCTCCCATGGGGGATGGTGTTCAACAATCAGACTTCTCTGAAGCGTGTCAAGATCACCACTCAAAGTGAAGACATTCTCACTACCCTAAACTCCACCAACAGAATAAAGAACTTATACTGTGGTCCCAATTGCAAAAATGAGAAGGAGGAGTAGGAACTGGACAGTCAGTGACATGCATTTTTTTACCTGTGCATGTCTTTGAGAAAGAGAATATTGGAAGAAAGTAAGTTTGTTTTCTTCCTTTCGGAAAGGTGACTGTGATTAGAAATGCCTATGTGAACAGAGGTAGAAGAGTGTCCATATTAAACCTCATATCTTCATTATCCTCCCACTCAGTAACCAAATTTCCTCACTTCTTTTCACCAACCCTGTCTCAAACCTCAAAATTCTCTGCCATTCAATCCCCAATCCATTTTAAAATCACCTCTTAGACCTCCTCTTCTTCCCTGTATAGAAACCACCTCTGAATATGCAGTCTTGCAGCCAGATACTGCCTTGGCAGGTGCTGTAGTCCTCTAGTGTGTACCCATTGTACTTTTTCTCCTGTTCTATAAGCTGAACACAAGTTGCACATACATCAAAACAAAACTCAGAAAAAAAGAGATGGCAACAGGAACATGTGCAGAATAAAATATATGTGCTGTAGCTCAGTGTTGTGAAAAATTACTTCCTCCTCACAGGGCTCAACTCTGGGTTCAACATCTGCTAGGCTACTTAGCTCTTTAGTTGACACTGCATCATTGCTTTACCAAAAAGAACATCTTAACATAAAACCAGGGTTATCTTACAGAGATAGTTGCTCAATATTTCTACCTCCTTTCTGGCAATCTGCAGCCTAGGCACTTTTGAATTAGAGTTTATGTCTGTATCTTCCTGTTTAATCCCCCCTTGTGAACTTCCATTAATTTGTTTATTTATATTTTAAAGCTTTTTGGTATTTCAATTTCTACAGCATGTGGGAGGAGGGAGTTCCTCAGTTTTTTCTAAGCAAGAAGACCACTTTGGTAAGAAGTACAAGCCTGATTTCCATCATGGCACTAGAACCAGGACTACAATGAATGTGTGAGGGAAGCAAAGTTCAGTTTTATCAATTTGTGGTCCAAGCCGTAGACTGTGAAATCAAACTCACAGAATACAGAGGTAGTAAGTACCAGGCTATCCAGAGAGACCCAGGTCACAACCTATTATTAAAAAAAAATTTCCTGTGGCTTAGCAATATTTGTCATGCTGTCTCCCAGCTACACTCAGCTGACTCCAAAATCTAGTGGTTAAAGGAAAGTAAATATTTCTTTTCCCCAAAATTGTGAGATTGGAAAAAGGAAATATCAACTCAATGCATGGCTCAAAAAACTTCTCTCTTGCTGGGGTAACACAATCAGGCAGCCACATAGTTGCTTCTTAAATGGTGGTTATAAAGTGGCTTTTGTCAGTCACTTTGAAAATGTAACCACCTTATCAAGCACTGGTGAAGCTAATAAAAAGGGAGGAGTGGGTTATCCGGGAATTCCTCAAAAATCCCTTCAAATATTTGTATTATTGCATTTCAGCTGGATTCCTTTTAAAGTTCCCTCCTTGACCGCCCAGAGCATTTCTGTTCTCTAGCCCCTCAAATAATGGTTCAGATAGAAACTCAGTTCTTAGGAGATTTTTTTCTTCTTTTCCAAGGGAAAATGTGAAGACAAACAACTGCCTGGGATAAGCTGTTTCTTATCTTCATCTTGTAAAACTCCTCCAGGAAAGCTAATTACAACATGTAAGACAGGGCAAAGAAGCACCAGAAAAGGAAAGGAAAAAGACGTCTTGAAACCCACAAGCAGTCAGAGCAAAGTCCTGGCCTTTATAGTTCCCGTCAACAGCAGGAGAAGCCTGGAAAAGGTTGTACAGAAATCTGTGGCTCTGTGATTCATTACTTCAAGGGGAGGTTTAACATAGCACAGGAGGCTGAGCAGCCCCAGCATTTCTGTTCCTGGGACAGAGCTGCTTGGTCTTGTGGCAGTTGGACGGCGCTCCAGGATCACAATCTTTCCCAGGCAGCAGACCTGAGCTTTAAATACCTAGATTTTTCTGGAAGAAAAAAAGCAACAAACCAAAAACAAACCAAACAACCCCCTCCCTCCCAAAAAAACCCCCCAAACCCCAACAACAGAAAACCAAAAAAAACCCCCAATCCCTATTGACAGTGTTGCAGCCTCCCTGCTGCACCTATACTCTGGCATGACTCCCAGAACTGGGGTCCATGTGGCAGCAGTTGCGAATCATGACATTGAGGGACAGCGAAAGGTTACTAATAGAAGAGAAAGCAGGTTTACTGCAAGTGCTGTCAGCAATATGGTGGCAACAGCAATACATGTTTGTGGACCTTCCTCCAGGCTATTTTTTTTTCTGGTGTAAGTAGCTTTGTGTTGTTTCCTAGCTCGCAATTAGGTGAAGTGCAGTTGCATTATGATGTTATTTTCATCTGCATCTTTGAAACCTCAGTGAGTGTGGTATATTTCCACCAGGAGATAAAGGGTGATGATTTTCAAAAAACATCTTGCTGTGAGGGTAACTCTGGAAAAAATTGCCCTGAGTCACACTTGGGTGCTTGAGAGGTCTCAGCACTGGGGACCTCATCAGGGAGGGCAGAGGGGGGACTTCAATGTACAGATTCCCAGGGAAAATCAATGAACATCTTTCCCTTGTATCACAAGATTTACCCCCCAGATTTGAAGAGTGTTCATTTTAAAACAAGATATTGAAAAAACATTTTCCCTTTTACTTACATGTGAGGATCCTAGTCCCAGGTTTTCGCTTTCTCCTTCAAGTGCTGCTGATGAGCCAGACGGCTCAAGTAGGAGGTGTAAGCTTGAGCAAACCATTAATATTGTAGTGCTTCTGTTTTCCCTCTCGTGTGAAAAGACCATAGCAATTCTTACCTAGCTTACAGTACATTGAGAGGCTTATTATTTTCCAAGGACTGGTGTCTTGGTCACTGTCTGCTAAATCAGTAACAAACCTTCCTCACTTTTTTTTTTTCATGCTTTTCTGTTTGTTTTGGTTTTGTATCTCTCTCTCTTTTTTTTTTTTTCCCTCCCCTTTGTTCAAGCCAGTTCCTGCAGCACTTTGTAGCCCTCTTTTGCTTTTCACCTTTAGAATTTTAAAGCCATCATTTAGGTCATCATTTTTAGTCTCTTCTTCAGCTGCTACTCAGTCTGAATGTGCAGTCTCCTCCAGTTCCACAAACTCTGTACCTTGTCCATTTAGTCCCACTGTGGAGCTTGTCAGATTGCTTTGAGAAACACTCACCCTCAGTGATGGTGCACCACAGCCCCTTCCTTAGCCCAGCAGTAACATCCGCAAAGAATTCCGCTCTGGTAGTGAGCCATGGTGACCTCCCCTTCCTGAAACCATGCTGGCTATTTTCTGTTAATCTGCTCTTTTCCAAATGTTCTCCTTTTTGACTCTTAAAAGAGTTTCAAAGGCTTCTGCTCACAACTCATGTCAAACTGACTAGTGTGTAGTTTCCTACTATGTCTCTATAGGTTCACTTTTAAAGTTATGCCATTATGCATTAGTCATCCTTTTTCCTCAGAGACCAGTTCTGAACTCAGTAAACTTGTGAAAACATCTTCCAAAGTCTCTCCAGTTCCTACTGTTATTCCGTTCAGTATTCTCTGATGGCTGTATCGCCAGAGTCCCAAAACTTGGTCCTGTGGAAGGTCCCCAGGCACATGTCTCATCTTTGTTGCAGCCCTGGAGTTCAAAGAGTACATCTAGAGGTGCCAGAGGAGTTATTCTGGCTTTGCACAACTGTTAGTGACCCCAAAGACTGCCCAGAGAGCATTTGAAATACAGTTTCTGGTATTATGAAGACAGCAGCCTCCAGAGAGGTGCTGTAATTTACTCTAGGTCTCTTGTATCTTCAACTAGATCACAAGGCAATAGCTAAGTACCAGTTTCCTTAGGAGGACTCCAATATTGCTTTTTCTGTCCAAATAATTAATTTATCATCTTCTCTTGTAATTATTTACGTCCATGACCATTTGAATTCTGCCCTTTGGAGACTAAAAAGGAGGAAAAAAAATCATTGTCACCTGAGATCTTTGTCAGGTTGTTTGATTTTTCTACTCCTGCACTTTCGTATAGCCTGTTCCCATATTGACTATGTATTTCCTGAGTTCATTACATGTGGTTTTGGAATAATCACCATTCCTATATTATGTCTTATGTTACTGAGATGTTCTCTTGCCTTCATTCAAATGGGCTTGCCACATGGGATTTCCATATCAATGTTGTTTCCTATCTCAGTATTTACACTTCTGCTTTTACAAATAAATATTTGTATTCTACAAGATATCATCCCCTGGTATTTTCCAATGTAAATTAATTTAATAGATGAGCCTATGAAGCAATAAGGGAATATAAATACAATTGTAAAATTTATAATAATATTCAAGGTTTGAAAAATGCATTTTAAATTTGGGATCAGTGGGATAAAGGAATGTCCTAATATCAAGATAGATAATGAAAAGTTACTTTGAAGGTGAGTTTTTTACTGAAGGATTAGCAAGGATGAATACTGGATGCTGAAGGGAACTCATTTTCCATCTATACTGCAATAACTTCTTTTCATTGCTTAGTATAAATAAAAATATCTTGACATAATTCCTTATAGTTCTCCAGGACTTCAAAAAGGCCAATATTTTCCAGACTAGCAGAGTCTTGGGCATCCTGCATCTGTCTTCATGGAACTTAGTGGATGTTTACATGTCTTACCTGTAACCTGTCCCAACACCACTTTTAGAGAAATATAATTGGAAATTATTTCTGCTCTGTCACTCTGTTTATCTTTTACTAAGCCAGCAGTGATTGCATGGTCTTTGAGGACTTTCTCTGTTTTTGGATACATTTATGTGCTGCTGGTAGTTGGGGAAGGCAGGATGTTTGTCTTTTTTTGCTTCTGTTTTTGGTAAAAGTCAGTTGAAGTTCAGGGCCAGATGGAACATGTTCTTGGAAGAAAAACCAGTGAAGATTATTAAATACACAAGCACCATATCCTAATCAAGAGCTCCCAAACTGAGAATAGTTTCAGTAATAGTGGGACATGACTAATGGTAAATTTCAAACATGCCTGTCTTTCTTTGTCTTCTTTAGGTATCCATGTAACTACCACAGTTGGAGAAAGCATAATATATTCAATGGGCCATTGCTGTGATGTGTAATGCCTTACTGTCATTTCTTTCAATGCAAACTTCTTTTGACAACACAAAATGAATTTGTGTTTACCTGGTTACTGCTCCCCCACAAGGAGAGCAATTCAGGTACTTGGCTGCACTGTAAATGTGTCCAGAGACTTTTAGGGCATTTCTACAGGGCTGTAAAATGCAGTGAAAATCTTCCTTTAAAAGTCAGAGCCAAAGGATGTGATCTACAAGAGACTTGTGCTCTTCTGAGGAGATGGTAAGAGGCCAGGTGAGTGACCCTCAGGTGCTGCTGGTGATGTGTCTGTTCAGACACTCAGATCTCACCTAAAGGCTTTCAGTGTAGTCAAGAAAAAATATGTACCCTAAAAGATGGGATTTACCCAGGGTGTATTAGATGTGCACCTCCAGATGGAGTAACTCACACAGAACATATGTCTGCCTCTTGGTGTTAGAGGGATTAGAGGGCTCCTGGATAACAACCTAGAGATACAAAGTTTTGAGACAGGAATGCCATGCACCATTTCTTTTGCCTTCTATCTTCTGTCAGGGTTGACTGTTAAGAAAAGAAATATGTATCTGACTCTCAGCCTGGATTCATATGTTGTCTCCATGACACAGCAGTCCGAGCTGGTCACTCCAACCCCAGCTAGCCAGGTATGAAACCACTCCTTCCCATTAAAATGTGTAGGTGTGAAATCCCTCCAGGTAACATCAGTCAGTGAAAATGTTTGTTTGGGCAGCATATATTATCAATATACTCACTGAACCTTTCCCAAAAACATTTAATTGGAACTCTGCTCTAGGTTCCTGCTTGCAATGATGCATGTACCTATTTATTAAGTTGACTTCTTCATTGTCAGTGTCTTTTTCCCCTATATATATATACATATATAATTCCCTATATATATATGTATATATATATATATATATATGTATTCTGAGGAGATTTTCCCTTCTTATTTTCAGCAGCTGGAGACAAATAATAGAATGGAGACCTTAAAGAACTTTTAATGCAGTGCACGCTACCTGCAGCTACCTCTTCAATAAAAGTGAGATCTGCTTCTGGATTGTATCCTTATGTGGAGTTCCAGTTTCCAAATCCTCCTTTCAGAGACTCCTTGAACCTGGGATGGTCACATTTTTTGCTGCTAACTCTTCCAAATTCACCATCTGGCACTTCTCAGTGCTGAAGAGTCAAGATAGTTGTCAGCAGCAATGCAAATCATTGTTGTTTTGTTAAAGTAACCTATAGTACATCCCCTCCTTTATTTTTTTTTCTTTTCTCTTGCTTCCAGAGGATATAAATAATAATGTTTAAAAATGAATAAACACACATGCGAAGACATATAATATCTCAGTCACATTCCAGAGTCCTTGCTCAGGTTTTTCATTCGTTTACAATGCCAATAAAACTCCAACTGAGGTGAATATGATTTTGATAGACTAAAAATTGAGTAAAATTTGCAGAAAAAATTTGGCAAAAATTTGCAACAGCAGCATTGGCAATCCAACTCAGAATGCTTATTAAAAGGAAAGCTGAGCTGCCATTTGTGGCTTGGGAAAAAAAGGTCTATTTTGAGGACTTGGCTTTTTTCCTCCTGTCACTGTATCCTTTCTCAGTAACAGCATAATCATTAGCACTTATGGATAAAGTTCTGAAAATCTTGTCACACCCACTACCTTTCACAGCAACAATGAGAAATACATCTCTGGCAAACTAGTAAGTTCTCTAGCATAAGACAGACAGGGATGGATATCTTTGGTTTCAGTAATTTTGGTCAGTGAGTGGGCTGGTTCATTCATTGGTTTGGTTAAACTGCAGTCATTCAGAATACCACGTTTGCAAACTCCCTTGCAAAACCCAAGGTTCTTCGGGAAAAGCTGTTGAGGACAGGCTCATAGTGGAGGTTGTGTTTAGCACCTGTGGGTTCCCGCTGCCTGTGACACTGTGAATTAGCTTGATGAGGCACTACAGAGTGCTGGAGCTGCCACCCTTTGTCCCCTGGGACTGTCACTGTGCAAAGTTTTATCTCCTCCTACCTAACAGGCAAATGAGATTGTTTTCTCAGATACAAATCTTTGTTAATTATTAGCAGAGATATTTTTAAAAAATTAAATAACAAAATGTAATCTTGGAGAAGTGAGCACTGCCACAGAAGCAGTTAAGGATCTGTCTGGAGATCTTTGAAATCTCCTGTCAGTGAGATTTCCACGCTGATACAATCTAACACTTTTTGGAGACTGTGTACTTCTGTTCTGCTAGAATATCACCATTATCAATCTTTTGATTATAATATTCATGATAGTCAAGCAGACCAGAATGAACATTAAAACGTAATTTAATTTAACCATTTCCACTTCCATATTTCCACAGTTGCTGATACAATATCCTGGTGCAGCATATCATCTCGTTATCTCTCCATTTTCCCTTCACATACTGCTCTATGCACAGTTTTCCCTTTTCCACTTTTTTCAGACCCATGGGTCTCATTCTGACCTAAGCTCTACCACTCTAAATTCAAAGTACTGCCATTTTTTTTGCCATTACGTGTTTGCACTGATACAAATCACAGCAGCCTCTGATCCTTGGCATGGCTTATATTCTTATTTTCTGTTACGATCTCGCTGTGCCCTGTGCGTGACTGATCACTGCAGCTCACTCCTGCCAGATCCTCAGGCTCCTCCACCCAAATCATCCTCAGATGACATTCCTGCTAACGAAGGATATATGCTGCAGACTGCCTTCCTCCTGCACCTCTGTCCCATCTTCTCCTTATCCCTCAAAAGGGAAATCTCAAGAAGGTATACAGTAAAAACCATGGGAGACAGGGAGGATGAGAGAGCCTGAGATTCAACAGCTCCTAACTAATCTGTCAACAAAATCTCATTACAGTAATATAAGGTAAGTCTGTCGTTGTACTACCAAGGCAAGCCCATCCTTGTCCCACGTTGTTTTGCTACCAGAACTTTTTTCCCTGATCCCACCACCTCCTCCCTTATCCTTAGCGGTCACAGCCCTTCCCAGTCCACTTGAGGAGAGGTGGAGAGCCAGAGGGGCCCAGAATTCCCATACTAACCAGTGGGTTTGTGGCTCTAGACAAGAGGAGAGGAGTGAAATGAGTTAATGTGGCAGTTTTTAGAGCTGAGTATGCTGCACATTGTTGCTCTCAGCTTTTGTTCATGCAGCTCTTAATGCTGAGTAATACCTCAGTTTTGTATCATTGCAGCTACAGATTTAGCAGCTGCCTTTGCAGCTTCAGACTGCAAGATACAGATTGACTGACAACCAGTAAAGAGAGGATCCAGCTCCTTTTCAGTAGCATAATATCTTCGGCAATGTATTTTCTGCTTCACATTGCCACACATCATATTCAAAATGAGTGCCAACCTCTGGGAAAGAAAAAGTTTTCTGTTTTGCACCAGAAGATTCTGAATCCAACAGGAAAGCTTTCCCAGCCTGCAAGGAGCCCTGGTGATTGCCTTGTGATGCCAAAAGAGAAAGTGTAAACCTGACGAGCCAAGGGGTTTCTTCATTGAGAAGAGACCCACACTGAGTCTCTGATATCTGACAGTGAATTTTTCCACTTAGCAAAACCTATAGGTAGCAGAGGGCAAGTACTTTTAAACATGGTATATTTGTCTCAATTAATTTTTTTTAAAAGAAGACATTTCAAACACTAGTGAATCTCAAAAAGGAGTGAGCTGAACAATTTTTAAAATGGCTTATCATGCTCACAAGCCAAATGACCTTTGTGGAGGAAATCAAGAAATTGATGAAAAAGCTGTTGAGTTTTGTGTTCAGTGTGAGCATCTACTTCAAAACCTCCTAAAGAGAAGACACATGTCCTGATCCAGTCATTGAATATGAGAATTTATTAAACTTTTATTTCTTGGGTTATGCATCCATGAAATACATGAAGGCACTATTCAGTTAAGGTTTATGAATTTGGTTTATAGAAGGGCTAATGTTTCTTGAATCTTACATTACCTAATGGTTAAAGCTAATCCAGAATGTTGCTGGATGTCTGAAGGCACAAGTAAATTTGTTTTTATGTCTGGCCCTTTTGGGAAGGTAGACTGTCTTGTTTTTTTAGACTAAACCAGATAGAAAAACCTGTTTTCACATATGAGATTTAGACAGATGTTTTTCAGTTTTCTATTACTGCTGTTGTCTTAGATATAGATCTAAAAACACCCCCAAACAAAACCAAAAAAACAACAGCTCTGAATCCTGCAATACAGACAAAAGGGCCTAAAGGATGCAGAGGGACCTATTGCGATTTATTGTTCCCTATAATTTATAATTATTGTTACTGTCTCAACTATGAAGATATTGCATTAATTTATTTTAAGAAGATTGCCACATGAGCTGTATGTGTATCCACATAAATATTATTTGACTTTTAATGCAAGGGTATGGAAAAGCTAAGATGCCGCTGAGATAAGACATCAGTGCTGTACCTGGAAGAAACTTCTGCAGACCAAACTTGGCCCAGTTTCCAGTTTTATTGAAACCAGATGTCTTTGCAGCATTTAGCTCCAAAATCTGTGGTGCTTTGTCCAATCCGTAACCTCTGGGAACTGCTGTCACCCAAGATACACCATGGGAGGGTGTCCCAGGGGCTGCTACCACAGTGGTGCAGAAATGATGGGCTTGGTGCAAAGGTCTTGCTTTTTGTGTCATTTGTTAAGAGCATTTAACTCCATGGGAGATTTCTCAGGAGGAAATAGTGACTGTAGTCTCTCTGGGTATTGGAGGATGTGTCTGGACAGATGTTTGAAGACAAATTAGCACAAAACTCTTTGCAGTCTCCTTAAGACACCTTGCAAGACCCAGGGCTGAAGTTACACAGGCCTTGGGAAGAATCCATGTGGCACCAGAGCTTCCCTGCCACTTCTGCAAAGGGTATCCCAGGGCAGGGGAAGGCACTGGCCTGACTTGGCTTCTCCCAGCTGCCATATGGTTCCTCAATGACTGTGTCCAGCTGCCGCAAATTAAGGCTGTCCCTCGGCCTCAGACTGCTGGAGGCTACCCTGGAATTGGGCAGGGAATCAAAGGAGCGCATCCGACTGACGCCCCAACTGTACCCTGCCATGGCAACTGCTGAAGTCTCTGTATTTAGCTTGGGACGTGCGTATTTGTGTGTAACAGAGCTGTCCAGTCCCACAGTACTTTCAAGGCTGAAAGAAATGTTGGTTAACCTTTTTTCCCCCATCTTAATCTGTTCCAATTTTACATCCTCACCAGTCTCTAGAAACAGGTAACTTCTCTTACCACAGAAAATTGTTCTTGAGGTCTGCTGGTCTGCCAATGGAAACTTTAACAAGACAGTTTTCTCTCGTGGGATTTCCCTCTCAGGGTTTGGCGCTTTTGTTTTTTCCTGGTTTGGGGTTTTTTCCCCTTGTGAGTAATGGCACAACTACTCATAGGTTTCATATGAGAGAAAGCTGCTGTGTAATGGCTTCATTTTGAAGGTAAAAGGAATGAGATAATTGGTATGTAGGTTACAGTAGTAACTGTAAGATTGAATGGACCCTACACCTGAATATTTCAGTCACAAAATTGAACACATCATGATTTTCAGCATTCAGACTATATTCTTGCATTTTTCTACATCTAAAACACCTCGTTCACCCTCTCCACCCCACCCC
>VWYP01022448.1:169327-184771 GCA_013400435.1 Pycnonotus jocosus
TCCCCCCCCCCCCCCCCCCCCCAAAAAAAAAGAAGAAAAGAAAGAAAACTCAACATCTTTTACGCTTTCCCTATCCAATGCTGTAACACTAAAGTGAATTTCACCCCTATTGGTCAAAATTTCCATTTCTAAAAGTACTTCTTTATCTTGTTATTTGTTCTGCTTCCCTGGGCTGAGTTGCTCTGAGGGAGGGGAAAAAAATGCTTTTTATGGGTTACATTACTTATGCAGCAGGCATGAAACTGCAAACACCTGGTAGAGTTTCCCTTGTGTTAGCTGCAGCCTACCTCAGAGTACTTTGCAAACATCTGAAACTCATTCTGTGGATCTCAAAGGCCCTCTCCATCACTGATTGAATATTTTTATGAGATTCATTATGGAACAGCTGTGATTGATACCGGTGATCACACAATAGAGGCTATTAATGTTTGAGATGTGGGCAGTGTCATCCAGAAGAATAATTATTAAATTAAGGTAAGAACAACATGCATCCCAATTCCACACGCATTACGCCTGTTTTTGGCAGGGAACATCTGGATGAGGTGATGCTCGCTGTAGGCATGGGGATGGTTGGAGTATTGGCTCACAAGGATGTTAATTTTGGCAAGTGAACTGAGAAGTAAAATATCTGAAAGAATTGCAAAATTAATATCAGATTTAAAATTGCTAAATAAGAAGTGAATAGACAACAAAGTATTCTGTGACTGTGCTTCTGCCTTTCTGTGCATTTCTTGAAATATTTTGTATTTGTTACCAGGGAACTCCCAAAATTTTCCCATGCCATGCAGTCTGTAGGATCTAGGTTATCACCTTATGATTGGAGACTCCATGCCACTGTTCCTGTAGAAAATAATAATGCTTTTCTGGGTGCAACATGAGTGTCTCTTTCTAGAGACTCAGACGCAGACATGGCATATGTACCTGCAGAATTTTTTGTGTGTTTTTGTGTGTTTGTTTGCACACACATATGCTTATGTGGCACTGTGTGTAGGGTGTGCAGGACGAGCATGTGTGTGCGTACCTCAGAACCTCTGTTAAGTGAGTAAGACTGTCAGACAAGGCCAACGTCTGGGAAGACGGTTTTCATATGAGAGGAATCAGCAAGCAATCTGCTTCACAACTTAAACATAATCTCTGGTATCTGGAACACAGCCACTAGCCGCTGAATGGTGCTTGACCACCAGATTAATACGAGTGGTACCTTTCAGCAGTAGCACCCTCTGAAAGAGTCCATAAAAATGTGCACTGAAAAGAAGAGAAAAGAAGAACTGAATTTTTTTCTTGCTGGATTGCACTTTTAGTAGTTCTTGATATTTTGTCTCAGTACTTAGTAAGTTTGCAATGGATTTGTCACTTCTTAAACTAATTAATTGATTACAAACTGGCAGTATATTAGGGATCTAAAAATCGCCACTGTAATTAACTTCATTGCTGCTACTTGTATCATATTTCATTGTATTGACTATTTAAAATAAACTGTCCAGATTGTTTCATCTCAATGGAATCATGTTGTTTTATACCTGGTGGATTCTATGAGTAGGACAGAGGACAGAAATTGTGGGGTTTTTTCACTGCTTTGATCCTTTGTTGATAGTTTTCCTACAATCTTTTTTCTGTCTAATCAAGAGGATAGCATTAAAACAATAAGACACAACATGAGAAATTATTAAAAAGGGAAAGCATCTATCTTTATTCGGTCAGACTCTTCCTTTTTTCTTGTTTCCTACATTTTTTGTTCTTTAAAACCAGTGGTACTAAGATCTGGAGTTATAAAAACATCCAGTGTTTTATTTATACAAATATCTTGCTAAGAAATGAGAAATTAAAGAAAGGGTTTATTGTTTCTTAAAGTGGCCAAATTCTTCTTTCAGTTATACCTGTATAACTGTGTATTGAATTCAGGGCTGTTCACTGGTAGAGACAAAAATTTAGCTCGTATTTTATAAGTGAATGAAGTATTTTACCAGGTTCTCCTTTCCTTCCTGTGTGAGTCAATTACACAATACATTCAGAGACTTGCTCCAGCTGGGGCTTTACACAGTAATCTGCAGTACTCATATGCCAATCTCAAGTTTATATTAGAAAGAATCTTTAAACAGTTGTAAGTTCAACAAAACAGAAATTCAGGGTTCAATGTCAGAGAATTAATCTTTTTCCAGATGTAACAGAACCTGGTCATCATAGAGGGTTTCAGTTTATGCAGCTGAAAACTGCATTTCTTTAAAGTGCAATTATGCTTACATTTTACATTTGGCTAAATTATATCTCTTCTCTGCAAGCCACACTACTAGAGGTGACTACAAATCAACATATGGGTTTTCTCTAATGCAGAGAAAGCCCAATTATGGCAAGGCTGAGTGGTTATTTGACATTTATATGAAGTACACCTATCCTAAGGTATGGAAAATTCTCATTATTTTCAGATGGGAGATAGCTGGCAGACTATTGAACACTGTCTGTGCAAACCTTTGTTACATAGTACAACACTCAAGTTTTACCTTGCTTTCAACCATGAGTGTTGGAAGAAAAATTCAGGGAAAAAGAGTCTTGGCATGCTACTTCTGTGTGTTTTTTAAAGACAACCACTTTTTTTTTTTTTTTTTCTGTGCATTATACAGTGCTTTTAATTTGAAAAATTCTTCTGTACAGGTGATTGCATCCATCAGCATTTGAATTTCAGTGGTAAGAGCCCAGTCACCTTAGCAAATGTACTTGGGCAAGGTTGTCAGATTAATATCCAAAATATTCCTTCTTAGCTTTATTCTCTCCAGAACTTTTCTAATATGCTAGAATTATGTAGTCCTAAATGAAGAATGATAGGGTATCTTCTACAGCACTTTTCTGCTGGTTCCTTGGAGGAGCTGAATTGCTGCTGAAAGAAGCCCAGAGGAATGTTGTCTCTTTCCACATGCATATGGGAGCTGACGCCGAGCAGTTTCCAGCTTACAAAGGAGTCACCCGCCCACTGGAAATACTGGTGTTAGCATCGCCTGTGTTTTGAGATATAAACTTGAAGGACCTTGTTTTTCATAGTGCTCAGCCTTGCAAAACACAGTTGTTCTTGTTCAATGAAGTTCTAATGAAGGCAATAGGAGTTGGCTGTCCAAACCCAGAGGTCCAGCTCTGGAGGTCTCTGGTTTTCTTGGGTGTTGTCCTTTGATTCAAGTCCTGTTAATACCACTGTGCCTCTCTGTTGTAGTTGACTTTTGAGAAAGCTGTGAGCGTCTTAGAAATATGAGCTGTGCAGGTAGAAGAGATTTGAAAGAGAGGGACAAAATTCTGTACCTAAAGAGAACAAGTCTGAGAGTTAGCAAGCAGGGCTGTGGTCCCTGGGCACTTAGGGCTATTGACATCCCATGCTGCCTTTCCAGCACTTCTGTGTCCTAGGACAACTCGACATCACCAGAGAAGGGAAGTGATATTGCGTCTGCATTTTTCAGACATACTTCACCAGAAATCCATGCTGTGCTTCCAAAACCTCCAGATTTGAGTGTGCATATTTTTCTAACCTAATTACATTTACGAGATGATTTCTTAAACCACCTGAGATGAGATCATATCCACACCAAATGGACAGGGAGAACTTGCTTTTTATCACAGCAACCAGCTGCTTGAAAAGAGTTCTCTTTCAGTCATCCTTTCAAAAAATCCTACCTGATCTCATACATTTGTGTCCCTTCAACTTAGCTGTGTGCTCTTTTAAAATGTTTCATTCATTTTTATCTTATAGTATATGATTCAAAGGGAAACACAGCATAGAGGGGCTGCAGATAACCTGGAAAGGCCTGACGGTATGCACCGCACTGTGCCTCAGAGGGTCATGTTGAGTTTGAAGTGAGATTCGCACTTCTCACAGCAGAGATGAAAATTCAGTTACAGTCAAACCTCTTCATTCCAATGGGCTGAAGATAAGGATGCCCAGAGTTAAGCATGCAAATCTGCTCTATCCAAAGTTTGAACTTAAGAGAAAAGTAACTCAGAGAAAAGGGGAGTTCATACCAGCACATATTTTTATGAATATTTTTATCATATCAGTCTAGATTTTTGCTCTCATTTTCTGTCTTTTTCTAATTCTAAGGCAGAGAATATGCATCCATATGTGTATTTACTGCGTCTTACAGCACCAGAGTGATTTTTGTGCTGTAAGTAAACACCCCCCAACCATTAGAACGTCCCTGTACCACTTCTGAAAACCTGAAACCTCGTAATATAACCAGTCCTGGTGACCTCTCTATGTCTCATGTTTAGAGGGATGAATATTGGTGGTATTTTTTAATTGGTAGTGATCAGCCAGGGTTTTTAAAAATCAGAAGAGGATGTGTTTATATAAATAGAGCTTTTTTTCCTGTATTTACTTGTACACTAGTGTTCAGAGCACTGAATTATATCTTAGATATAACTCCTCTCAAGCTCTTCCTACTTGGTCTGTATTCTAAAAGCCATGATGTAGCACAGAAGTAGACAGGAAATGTATCTGAATGGGTATATGCACAAATAAGTGATACTATGTGAACTTCACTATGTTTAACACTGGAATTTAAGATGTTAGTTTGCCTGTCTCTTATTCTAGTGTTGTGCTAGTGTCACTCCTCTGTGATGTTTTACAATTCAGAGAAGCATCCATTATTTATTTTTATTCCCCTAGGTGACATGAGGCCCCAGGCTTTATTTAATACATATCAGCAGGCCCTGGAGTGAGTACAGAATTGTTAATTTCCTTGTAGGCTCACTTGTGAGCTGTTATGATAGCAAGAGTTGGGTGAAAAATTTTAAAATGGTGAGACTGATATCTGAAATACGAGATGCAGTGGGACTGTCATCTCAATTTTACAGATAAAGAAAGGAAAACTGGGATTAAAAAAAGAAAAAAAAATTAAAAAAAAAAGGAGAAAAAAGAGCCAATTAAAGGTATCCAGTAATTTGGAACAGTGAGCTTCAGGAGGACTTGGCAACTTTATGCAATTTGAATATTTAATACCTGGCTCTGGTTTGTTTTATTTTGTTCTGTGGAGGATCAGACCTCCATCTACATCATCTGAGTGCAGACTTAGTCACAACCCATTTAGGTGCTCACCATGACTGTTTAGGCTGGTAGCATTTCTGGCATTCTTGTCTGGACTTAGCAGATAAATTACAGAGAGACAGGATCATGCAAGGAGGGATTCATCAGGGCTGTGTAAGGTGTCCACTTTAGGAAGACGTGAAGGATATAATACAAGTATGTATTTTTCTCCATGGGCTGTGAAAGTAATAAAGACCACCAGTTCAAGGCTGAGGCCCCAGGTTAGTTGAGCTGAACTCCTCTCAAGGGTTGAATGTTAGCAATGACAAAATTAAAACTCCAGTTCTTTCTATATAATTCTTTTAATTATGACATTAGATACAGGTAACAATGTTGTATTACAAACAGAGTTCAGTATAATAAATATGTGTCCATTTATCACATATTCGTTAGATATGTATACATGTACACACATAGATTTTTGCAGCTATCTACATGTTTTTTATGTATGGACTTTGAAACATGAAGGCATTTCTGAGAAACTGAAGGGCAACTAATGCAGAGCAGAACTCTACTGCTCTTAAATTGAAATTTAGATGTTCTTCAAAGGGATTTTATATGGAACAGGTAGAGTTTCATGTTAACCATTTGGGAAAACACTGCAAAGATCTTTATTACTGGATATAAACCTAGGAATGTCTGCACAGCAATAGGATGGGTACATTTATGTATTGCTTTGTACAAGTATTTTGAGTGCCTTTGCACTCAATACCAGTGGTGTCGCCTTTTATATGTGAGACGTGAAATTCAAATCTACTCCTTCTTCCTTGATTTACTTTACAACAACAAAAGTTTTACTCAAAGGATTGCCTACATGGCTTGCAGACAGCTAGTTGAGCAACTTACGAGAAGGTTATCTGGTTTCTTGATTGGCATGTACTACTCTCCACGTCCAGAGGTCCAAGAAGCCCTTGGGTTTTTTTGTCCAGCAACACAAGCAGAGGAAGTGCTAATCAGTACTATTCTGTTGTTGTTTACTTTCTGCAGTAGGCTTGATTGTGTTCCTTAACCTTGTGAAATTTAAATCTCCTCATCTTGCAGGCAATAGAAACAGCTGTTGCTGCACGATCCATGGCATTGTGGCTTGGTTTCTTCTTCCCACTCTCCTCTATTTCTCGTTAACCCATCATCTTGCTGAGTGGGCTAATTTGTGTTATACTGCTCTCCCAGCTAATCTGTGAACTGGGAGTGGAAATGAAATGAAGCACTGACATGCTTCAAGGGCAATCTTGGTGGCTGAAACAGCAGATATGTAAAATTTAAAGGGAAGGAAACATGTAGCTGTATTCTCAGCACTTACCTTGCACCATGCCAATCCAGGTGCTACCTTCAAGTCTATTATGCTTTAATTTCTGACTCCTTTTCATTTCCAAATTATTTTCGTGAGGTTTAGATACAAGATTTCCTTCAGCTCTGCCCTTTGTTAAGCCTTTTAATAAACTTAAGGAGCATGGCTTCCAGGAAGGTATTTCATACCATTTTTTTCAGAGGGGTTACTAGTGTTGTATCTACAGTCTGGTTTTTTGATTCAGAATAATTTGAGGGAATATGGTGAAGCCTCTTCAGTCAATGCTGACCTGTCAAAATGTAAAACCACAATTGGTTTTAGCACTAGTATTCTAGTGTACAGATTAATTTAGGGTTTTCTTCTAGACTAGTAGACACTTATAACAATTTTGAGATTGCCTGCAGATTAATATAAGTATTTGAGGTGTTTACTCAGATCAAAGAATTAGGTGTTTGTTTATAACTAGTTGAATTGTGGGTACGTAATTCCCAAGTTCTTGGTTTTGTTTTAAATATCCTTAATCAGAAATCCAGAAACTCTTGCCAGCTGTAGCAATGACCATATCTCTCCCCTCACTTCCCTGAAGAATGAAGAAAACCAAAACAAATTGCTCTTTGCTTTGCTTTCTTACCATTCTGAGCTCTCATCAAATGAGCTTCCTACAGAAAAGCTGTGTTGACTTTCCCTTTGGATACTTTCCCAAATCATTGCATGTTCCCTGTTAGTGAATATTCTAAAAAGGCTGAATATAAATTCCCAGACAATCTACTTGCACGGGTTTAATTTAATCTATTTAAAAATTATAGCACCTTTTCCTAATCTCTTATTGAGGAAAAAGGATGATCTGTTAAAAATACCTTTTTTAAGCATTTAGCATTATAGCAACTTATTATAAGAAAGCATTATAACACTTCACAGGATTAAAGCATACTCAGGTCAACACTGAGTGCTTTAAACACAAAATTGAGTCTTTCCACCTGAAGTGTTTAAAAAGTATTACATCCTTGCAAAGGGCTTAATTATTTCACATTGTCCAAACAGGGAAGACAAAGCCCACATTCTTGAATTATTTATCAATAAATGAGGATTTTTAAGTTATTAATTAATTTATAATAATAACAACTATCTGCTATGTTGATTACGCAAAGCAAAAGCAAAGTGCTTCCCTTAGATCTGAACAGGCTGAAAGTGCTTGGTGCTGCTCTGTCCCATGACACCTACCCATTGCATCCAGCAGGACTCACCACATGAGCAAAACCTACTGCTCTGGCTGCTCCGACAACTGATCTAATGCCAACTATAGCTAACAAGGGAAAAACTCATGCAAATAGGGGAAGATGTCAGAACTGAAATCTAGGGTAGGAGAACACAATCCCGATCCTGGGTCTCTAAAACTTTCTATAAAGTTTACATACATTCCATGTGTGGCTGTCAGATCTTTTCCAAAATCCATGAAGCCTAGTAAAAACAACAACAACAACAATAACAACAAAAAAACCCACAAAGGAAAGTACTTTCAAGGATTCCAGTGTGTTTTGGAGTCAGATCTGTATTATCAGAGCAGTACTAATAGTTAAAAGAACTATGTCCATGGGAAACAGAAAGTGCTCATTTACAAATCATTTTCCTTTACAGATTTCTCTGGCTGTAGCCTTAAATGCAAATATCATTAACATAGATGATAAAATAACACAATAAGATACCTTTTTTTTTGTCCAGAATTCTCAGAGTAATAAAAAGAACAGTGGCCAAAAGTGCTTTAAATATATTAACATTTTTTTAACTCTGCAAGCCTTTGTTCTCAAGAAAGAAAACTGCTGTTTCACTTCCCTGAAGCCATTGGTAATATGATGCAAAAACATCAGAGAAAATCTAATCCAAGATAGGTGCAGTCCCCAAGGGAACATGCTCTTCTTTGTTTTATATTTCCATTGGAAATCTGGGAGATTTTGCATGCAAACATCTTATTTCATGGGGCTGCTTCTCAAATTGAGAGATTAAATCTAGCTTGGTATAAAGGCCTTTTCAATAAAGTGGGTTGCACAGTCTTCTGTTTACAGAAAATTGATGCATCATCTGATATGTCTGAAATTGCTAACTTCTGTTTCAGTAAAGCTGAAGGAATTTCAACCAGCCCATTATCTAATCAAGAAAAATATTCCCTTAGCATCTTGTTTTAAGGTAGCTGGCTGGCAAGCAGTGTTTGGACTACTGTATATCACGATTCATTACAGTTGCAAAATGGACTGATTTTCTTGAGAAAGTCATATTTTCAGAACTATCCATCATGCACAAAGTGTTCATAAATGCCTCAAAAGCTACAAAACAGCTATTAAATCCTAATTTCATTTTGGGTTTTTTTCCCCCTTCATTTCATACATAATCAAAATTTAAATATATAAGTGATCATTCTTGTTGAGTGCGCATTGACCGAACTCACAGCAGTAGCAACACTCCGTATGAGCCACAGCTGATTTCTCAGTCCTCAGAGCTTTATGTGTCCCCTGTGCCTGTTATTAACATACCTTCCACCATGGCAGAAAACAGCTGAATTTGCTCAGTGCTCAGCACACTGACATGACTGAATACATCCCTTGCATTCAAGCAAAATTGCAACCTAAATTTTTCAGAGAGCAGGAGGGAAATGTGCCTATTACTGTCACCCTGTGAGTGTGGACCCAGCAGTGCAGGGCCAGAACTTCTCTCCTGCCCGTTGGTGATACTCCATCCAACATGCAGAGTTAAAGTCCTGCCAGACAGTTGTGCCCAGCAGCTGAAACAAGAGTTCCAACAGCTTTGCTTGGCAAATTTGTCAGGGTGTGAGCAACTGGAGAGGGCAGTGCTGTGTAATGTATGGGTATGCTTCACCAGGTCTGCACACCTCAGGCAATCCTTTGTCACTGCTGTTCTCAGGCAAGTGATGCTATTTAAAACAAGTGCCACAGAAACTTTTCAACCTAGAATGCAGAAATGAAAGCTGACACAAGCATGGCTGAGAAGCAGGGCAGTAACTTGTACAGAACCAAGGTTATGGCCCAACATCTTTATAGCTGTTAGGACAACAAACACTCTCAGCTACATTTCACCTCCTACCAAGTAAGAAAGAGATGAAAGCTTTAATTAACAATGCCAACCTATTCTGCAGGACTTTCCATGAATAGATCTCAAAGGGCTTCACTAATGAGTTAAGTTAAAAAAGTGTGCATCTCCTGGGTTCCCAGCCAAGCCTCCCAGCACTGCTGCTTCCTTCCTCACCATTCTTCCCCTCTTTGGTTTCATGGAGAAGATCGTCTCATATGCTTGCAGGGTAGGACTGTTGGCACTCCTCCATGCCTGGAAGGGGCTTCAATGTCCACTGAGGCAAGTGGAATAGAGGATATTTTTCTGGATTTAACTTTAAGAAATAAAAAACTGATCCCTGTTCCCAGGAGATGCAGTGAGAAATATATATGAAGCAGAATCTGCTGCCACATACCTTCTACTAGGGTTTTCATCTCAAGGTTACTTCTATTAAAAAAAGTACTTCCCTTGGCAGACACGCCAATTAACACATGGATTTCAAATTTAGGTTTTAGATACTCATTTTAATGAGCAAACCAAACTTAATCCCAAATTCCTGTAATTTTGAACAAATGCTATTTTGCAACTTACAGCCATACTTCTTAGGTACCAAACTGGAACTGAGGCCTTAATGTACTAGGCATAGTGCAGAAACAAAAAAAAAAAAAGGAGAGAAACCCTTCCCTGATGAGTTCCTGAGATAAATACATAGGTTGAGGTAAAGACAACATGAGATTATACATCATGTGCCACATGGTGCCAGTCACCTAGCTGTCTGTCCACATGCCGACTCACACTGCTGCTTGTCTTGGGAGGACATTTACTTTCAATCAACAGGTTGCTACTTCTGCTACCTGTACCATCTGAAAACTATTTAATAAAGCAGAAATAAATTGTATCTGTATCTGTAATACAAGCATCTGTAATAAAAGCAATTAGAGCTAACAAGAGTGATGAGAGCAGGCTGTCCCAGAGGCACAGGGTCAGGATGGGAGTGCCCCATTATGCAGCCCTTATGAGTCCCTCAGAGGAGCAGATCCAAGAATGGCAGCAAGACTTCCACAATGGGATACCCCAGCCCTAGTCCGAAACAAAGCCTTTTTGTCAGCCTCATGCTTTTTCTGTACAGCCACGGTGCACAGACCAACTGACTACACCAGAGGCCTGGGGAGGCACTGAAGTTCCAGGATATCTCATCTTCGCTCCATGACAGGAAATATACCCCAGGCCCTTCCTGGTCCTTTTCCTTTTCTCTCTCTCCTCACCTTTCCCAAACAAAAAGCTTTTTCATGTCTGCTGAAGACAGTAGAGAAAAATATGAAGATGCAGGTAGTGTGAAAGAGTTTCAGGTGTCAATTCAGGTAAATATCCAAGAAACAGGGAACCAGCCTCAAACCTTGATCCCATATGAATAGCACTAAGAAAGTCAACCCTAGCAACTGCTCCTCTGAGTCTGGTGGTAAAGAACTCTAGGATGTCCTCTCCTCCTGCCAGCACCACTGGTAGCCCCTTTTTCATCCCACTGAAGACTACTGATGCTTCATTCACTGAAGGAGGGCAAAGACAGATGTGGAGTTTTTTTCAGTGTAACACAACAGTTTTGATATTCTCATGTGTGAGAGAATTTTTGTGTAAATAAATGTATACAGCATGGATGGAGAAGAGGTTATGAGCTGACTAC
This sequence comes from Pycnonotus jocosus, assembly GCA_013400435.1. Lineage (NCBI taxonomy): Eukaryota > Metazoa > Chordata > Aves > Passeriformes > Pycnonotidae > Pycnonotus > Pycnonotus jocosus. Next base: position 180,419 of record VWYP01022448.1, read on the forward strand.
TACCCAGGATCCTGTCAGCTCCACAGGGAGAGCTATCCACTGGAACCAGTGCCATGGGCTATGCAGCAAGGCCAAATCTCACACCAGGTTAAGCAGTCACTCAGGCTCTGTTTAATCAATTGGAAATCTTTCCTGAGGCAGAATTGAAGTAGAGGCTTAACTCATTGTCATTGGACAGAACAGTAAAGCCAGCTTAACCCATTGTCATTGGACAGAACAGCAAAACCTCACAGGGTGAGAAGAGAAAATCCCAGATGTGTCTCTCATGGGCAGCTCCCTGTTTTGGTAACTGTTAACTTACTGCGCTTTTCTTCTTCGTTCCTGAAAATGTCAGTGATGTAAGAAAGGCTTATGGCCACCTCCCCCTCATGCGCTGTAGGGTTTGATCCTTGAAGGAGATGGAAGTGATCCATGAAGAAATGCCTCATAGGCCATTGCTGCTGTGAGGGGGAGGCCCCCCTCTTTGACTGGGAGGTAAGGCTAGGAGAGCTCACAGGCTGGAAATGGAGGATAAGATAGGAATGGGAGCCTGCAGCTGGGGAGCAGAGGCTAGAGATTACTTTTTTATTATTTTATTTTAAACATATGTGTTAATCATGGCTCAAAGCAGGGATGGCAATGGGAAACTGCATCTGGAATGGGTAAGGCGGGAGGAGGAGGTGATTTTTATTTCAGACATAAATTATGTATTAATTGTGGCTTGAAGGAGGGGTCAGTGTGGGAATCTGTAGTGCAGAGAGGACAAAAAGGAAAGATGATTTCAATTGCAAGTATATTTATTGAAGTGTAACTCAAAACAGGGACTGGATGGGAATCTGCAGCTGGAACTGATAGGGCAAAGGAAAATATTGCTTTGGTGGAGTGGTATTATTTTAAACACATGAATAAGTCCTTAGCTCAAAGCAAGCACAAGGGTGGGAATCTGCAGTTTGAGGATGTCAAGTAACACTTGTGGGAGAGAAGATCTTTATGTCTTTTCAGGTGCATTCAGAGCTTGAGAAGGTTGCTGAGCCGACTTTGCTGGAGCTGAAACACCATCTGTTCTCAGAACTGGGTAATTCAGGATTCCCTAGCAGCCCTCCACTTCCCTGCTGGCTCGCAAGAGTCCGCTCTGCCTGACAGACACGGATGTGCCTACGTGACCATCGCAGTGGAGCTCGCAACCGGAGAGCAAGGCAGCTGGCTCTAAACGCAGCTTGCAGCTCTGCTCAGTGTGACCAGTTCTGCTCAGGAATGGCTGCAGCTACCATTACAACACAGTATAGCCCAGCTTTCCTGCAGGACAGCAGCAGTGTGGGTCACTGTGGCCCCTTTGCCCTTTGCCTGGCCTCCAGGCAATGGGTCACTGCCCATGGCCTCAGTAGGCCACCATCCCTCAGACTGATGATACGTGATCTCCAGGCTGTCGGCTTTCTCTGCAAAGAATGTCAGAAGGAGCCAGCTGGGAGTGGGGCTGTGTGCTGCCTATGCCCACTCTTGTCTGGGCAACAGGAACAGTCATTCCCTTGGAATTAGCCTAAAGGAGCTGGTTGGCATGTTCTGGAAACCCATTTTGTTGGAAAAGGTATATATTTGAATTGAAACAGTGTGCAGTATTGGTTAGAAAGCAAACGCTGAGCCCATGGAAATGTCACAAAAGTGCTAGTGCCAATTAATATTCATGTATCCAGGAGACAACAAGCCTTTCCTGTCTGAAGCTCTGGTCTGAAGCCTTGTGTCTGGCCAGTATGTTCTGTGTTGCAGCCCTGAGCAGGATCATTACATCTTCCACAGGATGATGTCTGAAAGAGCCACTAAACACCATGAATTTTTTTCAGTGCATCATTGAAAAATCACCTGTGCTGAGTAACTTTTCAAGAACAACCTGTGAAGACTGATAGAGTATTCATAGAACTGCAGAACATAGTTTCAATTTTTAAGATAGTTAGCTTTAGTGTTTGCTTCTTTGCTTCAAAAAGTGAAAAAAATTAGAGAAATATTTGATACATGCTTTTCATGAGGCATACCAGTGTCTGTTTCCATTCTGGCTCTATAAAACATGCCACTATATCTGCGCTGCTGCTTTCTTTTGAAATTCCCACAAGTTCAAACCCTCTTTATTCATACTGTGCATATTTGTGTACATTATGTATATTACATAATTAAGCTTTTGCTCTGTAAAAGTGCATGTTTCCCAGTGTCTAGCACACTCAGGGGAGAAGTTATTCCTGAAGGAGATTCAAAGTGCCTGAACCATCATGATACAAAACTTCCCAGTAGGCTCCAGAGCTTTTTAGTCACCTTTGTGGAACTCATGCATGGCGTGATGCTAAGTGGTGAAGGAGGCAGCAGTTCTTGCCACTTAGAGGAAGGTCAGTGCTGTGCTTATCAGCTGTGCCTGACTTTGCTTTACACATAATAGACCATCACTGAATGATGAGTTGCAAATGAGAAACTGCTCAGAAAGTCTGAGGAATTGGTCAGAAGGTTTAGCATTAGGTTATGCTGTTGACCACTTGTTATATTTGAGGAATGCAAGTTTTGAGGTAAACACGGAATTTATCTTAATTCATGCCAGCTGTGGGCACTCTGAAGTGAGGCCTTAAAAGATCTCTTTTCTGCTGAGTGAAACAGCAAATCTCTGCTGCTTTTCTTGGTCTAAGCAGAGTTGACATCCATCTTCTTTCCTATCCTCTAGATCTCAGATCTGCTCACATTTCATTGCTTGGGGTTGTTCTTTGCCTGTGTTAGCTTGTGAGATTATGACAGGAAGAAATAACCACAGTTTCCAGGCAACATATTGTGCCAAAGTCACAGTCCAGACCTTGATCCAGTGTCAGTCACCTTCAACAGCTCATCCTGATTTTCTCCACCTCAGTGAGCAGGGAGAGACACCCTCATAAACTCAGTATGTTGCAAAGGCCTTGCCGTATCTGAGTTCTTATTTCAATGCCCTAAACCTTCCCAAAATTACCATGAATTCATAACAGCTTAATCCAAACTTTTGGAGCTATTCTATGTCTTGTGAATTAATAGGGATTTCCAAAAATTACCATCAAATTGCTTTCTTTTATCCTGTCCTTTCCTCATTCTCAAAAAAAAAAAAAAAGGAAAAAAAAAGAAAAGAAGAAAAGAAGTTTGGATTTCTTCTTATTTTAGATTTCAACTAAAAGCTTGATTTTTTTTCCCCTCATTGCAAAATTAGGCAAATAGGGGGGAAAACACACACTTTCTTTTTAGTTTGAGTGTGGGAAAACTGAAGGCAATTAAGTATTTCTTGAATTTCACATCTTAGTAATACCTACTTTCTGTTTCAGATTCTCTGATTTTACTGGTAATCAGACAAATTTCCTACTTTTATGTTACTAACTTTCTTGTTTCATGGACCAATAGCAATCAGATTTAGGCCACAAAATAATTTAAAATTTTCACCTCTTCCAAAATGACTTTTCTCCAATATTCATACATGGAAGATGGCAAGCAAACAATGTAAGAGAAAATAACTGAAAAAGCAGTCAAACAATAGTCTCATTTTTGCATGGCTGCAAACATAAATGGCAACAGTTGATTGTGAGTGTATCTAAAAGGTTGAGGCGTCCATGTGTAGACATGATTTTCTAAGAGACTTTTGCCTGCTAAACAATTGCTGATTTTTCCCAAGGGAAAAGCTGTCAACATCCATGGATTATTCTGAAAAGCTTAAGCGCCTTTTTTTTTTTTTTTAAAAAAAAAAGATCCATAAATACTTCCCTATATAAAGGTTTAATAAAAAGCAAAGTCAAGCACCCTGACTGTGATATATTCATGGTTCAGTGTTTGAATATTGTTTTGAGATGCCCAGAGGTGGCTCCTTTTTCATTCATAACTGTTGTGTAGCTCTGAGTCAGGATGCTTCTGCTTCAAAAGTTTGAAAACTGATGATGTTTAAGAGAGAAATTAAAAGGGGATGTATTTTCACTTGTGAGTCCATGGTGTTGGGTTTTTAGAAGACAGTTCAAACAGCTGGAGTAAGCTCAAATCAGTGCATGTGTCTATGGGACAGATAAGTAAATTATCTGCAGTTGGAATAGACACCAGTCATGGTGGGGGCAGGTTGGAAATAATGTTCTTATCCTCTGAAAGTTTTTAATATTTTGAAATAAAGCTCTCAAATAAAGTGGAGATGAAAAACATCAAATATTGTATTTGGTCACTCAAAATGTTCAAACTAGTGAAATTTTATGCTGAAAAGGGCAGGTTTTTTTCAACACCATTAAAATAGTATTTTGATATCTTCAAAATGTTTTCCCAAATTTTGTCAAAATGAAAAATGTTCAGAACTGATCTTTTTTCCCATGAAACATTGATTTTTGGTTAATGAATGTGCATTAGCTA
>VWYP01022448.1:184800-219850 GCA_013400435.1 Pycnonotus jocosus
GTCTTTAAAAAAAAAAAAAAAAAAGCTTCCTAAATTCCTACTAGCCAGTGTTTTTTTAAATTCTCATTTTGAGGATGGTTAAGGATACTAATGTAAAGAGACAGCTCATCCAAATTTAAATTTTCTTTCTTGGGACTCTCATTGGCTTTCTCAGTAAAAGCAAGGGTTTACAATGAAGACTATATCTTTCTCTTGAATTTTATATGTACCTACTGTTCTTTTCCCATTTTCAAACAGAACTCCAAACTAAGACTTTTTCTTTTTTTTAAGACAGCAATTTTTAAGACAGATATTGAACAGATATCTAACTTTACCTGTGTGAGCCCCTACATTTCAGGACACAATGAGCCTTTAATTCCCATAAGCTAAATCAGGACATGACATAGCTGATATGGGTGCAATTTTTGCCTTCTCCAATCTTCCCTTGGTTCTCTCTGTCATCCTTTTTCAGTTCAGTCAAATTGTGTGTTGGAGCTCCCTGCTCCCAGGGCTCCCAGGCTTTGAAGCCTTACTGTCCTCCAGTTCCTGGCTCTGCAGTACTCATCCTCAAACCTTTGCTGATCATACTCTCTGTATGATACTTCCCTGGGGCTTCAGACTGCCTATTGATATTTTCTCTTTCAGATCCTCATCTCAGCTTCTGCTGTATTTCTCTAAAGCTTGAATTCATTTATGGCTAAATTGCTCCAACTCAAAGATTTTAGAGTTGTGAAGAACTAGAATCTTCTTAGATTAGACTAGTAACGTTAAACACAATACTCAAAGTGTAAGGAAGGCAAATCATGGCAAAAAATTACATTCTCTTCCACCTCCCCTCCAACAGAAGCATGATAGCTTTGCAGCGTCATCTAGCTAAAGAAGATATATGAGAACTAGGCTTCCAAAAAATAGTAAAATTCAGATCAGCAAATGACATTAGACATGGGAAATAACAGGGAAGATGAAGCATACACTTCCGAAGTGTTAGCAATGCAAACACTTCTTTCATGGTGATGCTAACAGCCAAATAACTCTGCAGAGTGTGCTGTAAGCATAATGCAAAGCTCATGTAGGGCTCATGCACTAAAATATTAGCTTCCTATCCCCAGAACTGCACAAGGCAAGCAGTGTGCTTATCGCCTCTGTAACTCATGGAAGTTTGTGAGATTGCCAGCACAAACAGCAACACAGGAAAACCTAGGTGTACACAAGGAACTCTTGGTGTACATCCAAACAAAAGAAAGAATCCAGGGCGAAGAAGCATGAATGTTAATAATCTTGCCAGAGATCCTTTCTTCAAGGCTAATAGTTCAGTAACCTCCTTTGATGTATGACTTGAATATATCACAGCATCTGTATGCCTCCAGCACCTCCCTTAATGCACGACTACAGCCAGAATTAATTAGTAAGCAGAAGCGGGAAAGAGCAAATGACCCCGTATGATGCTGATCAGTTTGTTCTTACTGCTAGTGCAGCACTACCAATAATTTAAGCAGAATTTTAATAAAGCACACAGAGTGGCTAGTTCCCAGTTGCCAAGAGTCTGTGGTAGACTTCACACCCTATAGCCTTTAATTATTCATCTCTGTGAACAACAAAAACCAGAGATGCCTAAGGTACTGGACAAATCCCTTGACCTGCTCAGACAAGAGACGAATGTCCATTTGATTCATTCTTCTATTTACCTGTCAATTTCATTACTCCAAATCTAATTAATTTTGTTTGCACTGAGGGATAACACTATCTTGCAAGTGAGCATTTCAACAAAACAGGGAATTCAGCTGGGCTTAATCTAAAAGGTTTCAAGGGAGAAGTTGGATTCCACTTGCACTGCTAGAATCAATGAAAGCCAAAGTGTAACAACTTTTGCCCATGCTTGGCTATAACGTCTGTAACCATGAACTGTGATCTGAAATCAATCCAAATTTTCAGCTCCTGTTGTGTTTTTTGCCTGTGAATGGGACATAACAGGCAATTTGGTTGACTATGTGTGAGAGAAAAAAAATTATTCTTCGCAGTTTTAAGATTTTCCTATTCTGAGGAGCTCAGAAAGTTAACATAGAGAAAATACAGTTGGAAGGGAAAAGTAACTTTTCTGTATGTACAGTCTTCCCATTCAAATTCTTTGCAACAGCCTCTGATGTGTTTTATGAGGACATCAGATATTTTCTTCAACAGAGTTCCTTTTCCATTAGAAACTTTCGTTCCTTCTTCCATGCTACCCCATTGTCCCTACTGAGAAAAAGCACAGAACGTCTCTTTCTTGACTCCCTTTCTTAAGGCTTAAGGCTTGTGATGATCTTAGCCAGAGATAGCCTGCTGGCCACAGAAAGACCAGTGATGGCTCTTTTGGTGCACATGTTCCCCTTGATCATAACCTTAATTAAAGCCAAAAAATGCTTGAATTCTAGGAAGCATGTAGCTATTGTACCCCACTTCTATTTGTCACAGTATATTGCTGTCTACTGTTTGCCTCTATTACTTTGAAGAGAAAGATTTCCTATTCTGACATTACAATAAATACAAAGAAACTCCAGTTAAACTGCAGCCTTTGAACAGTATCACAAATAACAACAACAATTAGTCCTAGTGATTATATGAATTATCACTTTCATGCCTAGGAAAAAATTCCAAATCTTCTATTCTGCCTTACATGATCAGCAAGATTGCTGTGTGCTACATTTATATTTGTAGAAGTGGAATCACCACCATATAAAGGTGAGAGACACAACAATTAAACAGTCTTAAACTCAGTTTTCCAAGTCTAAAGCAGGAAAAAACCATATGAGGTCAAAACTCTCGTTGAAGCAATAAAACTAATTCCCCAGGCTAAGCTCAGTGACTTATTTCAGTGGGGTTATATTAGGGTGAGTTTGGCCCATTATATTTTAATTGCTTCCAAATGTGTCTCTGCTAAGTGAACTATCCTGATAAAAATAATGGACTCTCTTGAACTCTTCTGTCAACAGCAACACCAAGGTACCACTAAGACGTGTCCACTGGTAAAACCTCATCTCTGCATCTCTATGCACTTAAAAACATATAGGCAAAATGTTGATATTCCCCCAGAGTGAATATCAAACAAGAAAGAGAAGACGAGACTGGCCAGAGAGTGGTGTTGCAGTCCCATGGCTGATCTCACTATTGCCCTGGAGCAACTGTGGTGTACAGCCAGGTTAGTTGCCTCACCAAGATGGACTTTCCTTCCCACTTTCCTTGGTCCAACACCCTTCAGAACTGGAGTCAAAAACTAGTGTTTTCTAGCACTGTTGTTTTTAAAGACATACTCACCTCTGCTCTCTCTGGAGCTCAAATCAATCTCCACGTTGCACCTGCCCCACTGCTTACTACTGGATGTAAAGTGGGAGAACGCTCATAAGGGAATCTCACCAACACCTTCAATAAAAGGCACCATGTGGATTAGTTCCCGCAAAAGTTTTTTGTGGGATACAGTGAGAAAGGCTTGGAGCTGCAAACAGCAAGGCTTAGGAAAGCATCAACCCTAGTCAGAACTTGTACACAATCATTTCTGAGATCTCTGGGTTTTGATTTGGCTTCTCTTGTGTTGGGCCTCTTGACCATGCCTGAGCCAAGGCATGGCTGATCTTTACACTTTGTATTTTGTTGCATTTTGCCTGAAATCCTCTCTAGACCTGTCAGAACACAAAAGAGTCTCTCTTCTTTGTTTCTACAAATCACAGGAGAAATGGCAAGGTGGTGTTTTCATCCTGGATTGCAGCAAAAAGAAAGCAGTAGAATACCACTGTACTGATGGCATTTATTGGAATTTCTGTTGGGCAAAATAAGAGAAAATGTCTTGTTGTATGCATGCCACAGATCCTAGACATATGGTTCTTTTGTTCCACCTAAACAGAACTCCTGGTCCCACAGGTCTCTGGAAAGCTCTTCTGATGGTGCAGGCTTTCAAAAATTTGAAATCCTGTAGGTCCAAGCAAGACTGGACATTTTTTTCCCTGTATGCAATGTTTCATACTGGTAAAAAGGAGATATATAAATATGATTTAAGTGTTAAGAAGACTAAAGAGATTTAATATGTGGGGTTTTTAAATTATTTTCTTTACAATATTTTATGAAAGAATAATATGCTTTTAGACCAAACAGTCCAAAATCCTACCTATTGGGTTTTTGCTTCATGAATTCTAATGACAGAAACACTGCCTTGATGTCACTTTGGTTCCCTAAATGCTTGACAACATCTGCAACACAAAGCTGGCTGAATTTCAACCCAAATAAAAATGAATGCCTGTGGATCCAGGGAAGTTCACCAAACATCAGTGAAGGGGTTTAAGAGACAGGTCAGTAACACACGTTACTACTGCCACTGTCCTGAAAATTGCAGCTCGCTCTCAAATAACCATGACAACAGATGTTCACACTTCCAAGGTAGGGTGCTATTGCAATGGTGAAACAAGGATAGCCATTTCTCTTTGGAAGCAGAGTGGTGTATTCAACAATTCTTTTCCTCTAGTATCAGTCTAGGTGATCACTAAGATTAGTTTAATGAAATCTTTGTAGCATCTTGGTCAGGCAGGAGCTGAGCAACAGTGCAGGCCCTTGAGGCAGCTCTCACAGGGGCTGGCTGGGATCAGCTACCTCCAGTTTCTGTTCAGGTTTCCGTTTGAATTCAGTACTGACCTGACACACAGTGCTGTGAAATGAGGATGCTGAGCCTACCCAGCCAGGCTGCTGTAGGGACACCAGCCAGCAGGGAGACTGCTCTGAGACCATATGTGTGGCTGTAGGTACAGGGAATTCCAAACTTGGTTAAGGAGCACACCGAGACCAGTTCTAGAGTTGCCTGCATGATTCCGGACTTACTGTGCAGCTAACGCAGGCGTACTGCATGTGTATGCATTCAAATGCCTGAGGTGATCTCTGAGTTAGCTGGGCTGCAGGGCCATCACTGTTGGCAAATCCTGTTTTAGAGGATCACTCTTGAAAGCATCCTTCAGAGATACTTTTCCCCATTACTCGAGATCTCTCGTCTTCTTCTTCTTCTTCTTCTTCTTCTTCTTCTTCTTCTTCTTCTTCTTCCTTTTTTTTCTTCTTCCTTTTCCTCTTCTTCTTCTTCCTTTTCTTCTTTCTTCTTCTTTCTTCTTTCTTCTTCCTTCTTCCTCTTCTTTTCTCTGTTTCCATTGCCGATGGAAGGATTGAATCTCTTCATGTAGGCAATTCTGGCCTCCTTCAAGTTCATGAGTTATATAATTATATTGCAGTTAGAGCTACAGAAGCTCTAATACAGTGAGTACTTTTACATGATTATAGAACACAGAGTTACTTGTATCTAACTGAATGGTTTTTAATGTATTAGCATTTGGGAGCTAATGTATTAAAATTTGGGAACCCTAAGTGATATATTTACTATCAGCCTCTCTCCCTTTTTTCAGTGGTATGGAATGAATGTAAAACAGAACAGGGGAAAGTGTAGTAGCTGATACCTATTCCAGATGTTCTGCTAAAAGGTGCTATTTATGAGAGGATATGATTGGGAACAGTCCTGACCTAATACCTAAAGGATTACACTAACTGTACATTACACACACACACTCACATATATGCATGCATATTCCCACCAAAAATGTGAGAATTCTACAAGTCTGGAGGGGAAAATGTGAAAAACACTGGATCCGTGAAAATGGAATTGTAAAAATATCTCCCCTCTAGTTTAAAGCAGGTTGGGTTCTCTTGCTAAATGCCTCAAATTGCCAAAAGAACATTTGGCAATCTATGATTCTGTGATGCTTATCAAAATTCATGGAGAGATGATCAACTTCAGTTTGGTCCAGTCTAAAGTTCAGAAAAAAATTACAGCTTATCTGAAAATTTCTACCAATCTGCAAACCCACACTGGATATTTAAAATCTTCTGAGCTTAATTCTTTGCTGGTGATTGGACACCCTTAATCCTAATATCAAGTGAAAAAAAGACTAAAAACTGAGAGAAAAAATGGAAGTGAAGATAAATGTTGTCCATCCCTGAGTGATATTTGTTCAGCTTCTAGATGAGTTCAGGACTGAATGGTATCTGAAGAATTCAAACATAATTAAAATTTCTTCATGAATTTTTTAACAAATAAGGACTAATAGAAACTATTTAAAGATTATAGTGAAAAAGTTAATGAAAACTCTGATAAAACCCTGACAAAACAGTCAGGGGCAGGTGGCCTCTTCACTTTCATTTGCCACACTTCCATCCCCTTATTAGATATATGAGAACAAAAGTGTGCCTGATGCTTTACAGCCACGTAGGAAGATGCTGTCACTCACTGAATTTTCACTTAGACTCCTGAAGGTAATGGGACTCTATGTGTGTCTGGGCTGCCTGCACTGCACTCATTAAAGATTGCATTCTTTCCTGAGTAGCTTGTACCTATTCACATGTTACAGGATAATCTTCCAAGTACCCTGGAATGAAACAGTGAAACAATGTTGGGAGATGAAGAGTTTCAAACCAAGGGTTTGGAGATTAGATAGGGATATGTGTTTCAGATAAATCCTCATGTATTAAAGAGTGTGTTTGTTTTAACGACAACTTGAATACTGCATCACCTTCCCTAATAGGGAAGCAATTAAACCTTCAGAAGTGTCAATTAGCTACTGATGGGCAGATTTCCTGTTTGTTAGTGTACCATTAGAGAGTCATATGGCTCTGGAAAGTTTCAAGACTGCTGTCTGGGGCTTTTTGCACTTCAGGGACATTTCTTGCAGACATTAAGCCCCTGCTTGATTCCTCATCATTAAATATCAGCTGAAGTCCGGGAGCAGAGGAGAACTTCAGGCTTGAAACCAGCAGAACAGCAGAAAGTGAGCTGCTACCTCATTATGATCATAGAGTCAATAAAGTCACCTGATGGCAGATTTAGAGGAACTCATTAGGAGATGGAATTTGGTTGTGCAGACAAGCTGCTGTGATTCTGGAACCAGGCCCTTTCATTAAGGTCTTCAAATAGGATACAGCGCAGAGGGAGGGGGAGCCTGCAGGGCATTGCAGCTTTAAAGCACAGCAATAAGAATTCTATATGCATACAGCACTCTACATTGCAAGGCAAAAGAGTTAAGCTTTTAGGTGAAATTTAAAAGAAAAGAAATGAGAAAGGAATTTAAGACACCTATGTCTCCTTAAAAGTGATATTTTGTAACTCTGACTTAGAGTGAAAGCCATGACATCCAATGAGAATACAGTGCAACAGACCTTTTATTACCTAATCTCTATGTAAATTTCCTGATTTCTTATTCTTGGAATTTAACTTTTTTTTTAAGTATAATTGAATTAATCTAAGTCAAAACAAACCCAAAGCTTTTCATGTGGCCAATGTATTTTTCCTTTGTTTCTCTGATTGCTGGTAAAGCAATTGTTGATTGTTGCATTTAGCATTCAGCTTCTAATCAGTGAGCTCTGTTCCTGCAGCACTTGGCCTTATCTCAGAAAGGTGAAAAGATTAAGCTCCTAGAAAGTATCAGTCTAAGATACATGTGTCATAGACATGTCCTGTAAAGCCAGCACAGAGCAGGAGAAACTCTGTCTGGTAAGCAGCAGGCACCCTAGTGAGATGCTGAGCTATGCGTGCAGAAGTAGAAATAGGTGCTATAATTTTGAGCCAGAGAGAAAACCACCACTAACAATTCCCCTTTTGAAAATCACCCATGTAGCAAAAGTCTAGCTATAATGAAAGAGAATAAAGGTCCTAAATTCTTTCACTGCAATTTTGGTTACAGCGAACTTAGAAAGAAAGTGAACGGAGTGGAGCAGCTTAATTATAAGAGGGCTTGCTGTGGTTACTTTAAAATCTTGGATAGGGTGTAGGGTACTTTTTCTCCCAGCCATCTCTTTAAAGGAAGGTCAGGAGTGTTCTGGACAATCCCGTAGAAAGCACACAGTCAGTGCAGTGTGTTCTTGAGCTGCTATGTTTTTTACCATCCTACATCTGCCTTCAAAACATTTAGCATAAAACTTTGTTCAACAGCATTGCAATGGTAGGAAACATTGAACAATTTAGCTCTTCTAGTGGGGTAAGTGCATGAAAACAGTAGGCAAATAATAGATCATTATTGTATAGCTTGAAAAAAAAATAGAAACCCGGAGAAATTAAGTATGCATTTTTTTATGTGCTGGAAGCTCAAACCGACTTAAACTGTCTGATACTCTGTTTGCTGTAACTGACTTGGCTCTGTGAGCAGTTCCAAAGCCATGTTTCTAAAAAATACAGTCTGTGTTCAGCTTACAGGCATGAATATGTAAAGGTCTTTACCGGTGTGTTATTTGTCTGCCATGTTCCTGTTCCTGTGCCTGGCTGTCCAAACCTGAACAGGCTGTCTAGTCTTCCTTTCTGCACTGACTGAAACCAGCAGGAAGTTTCTTGCAAATGTTCATACAAAATGTTTTTAAAAATCACTCTGCCCTGCTTGCTCATTTACTTCTCTCTCTGCTGCTTTTCTTTATACTATTTTTTCCTCATTTGTGTTACCTCAGCACCTTGCAGGCCAAATTGTGGTCTAGAACCACTGTACACCGAGTGATGGAGAAACATGCAACATCCATGCTCTGTCCCAAATGGCTTAAAATACTGTAATCAAAATATAAGACCAGTGACCACAGATGGATAAGAATAAGGGAATAACAAGATCATACTAGGGGGTGCTTTCCATGTGCCTGTAAGCTAGCCATGTTCAAGTTTTTGGCAAAGGAGAATTTTAATAAGGGATTCAAAGGAGGATAACAGTTGGTTTTATGAATGCACATGCAGGCTCTTCTCAAGCCCGAGGGGCAGCAAGGGAGAAAGCACAAAAGATGCTTGTTGGAAAATTTAACAAATTGATCAATTGAAGCTGGCATCTGGAGCCGACTGATGCTGGGCATTTATATTTTGATAGTGAATAAAAAGTGACAAGTTGGGAGTAAGCCATGAAGGGCTTTGAAAGTTAAGAGAGTCACAATAAGCTTGATGTCCCAGAGGAAAAAGGAATCATTGAAAGGGTTCAAAGATAATGGGTATAGTCAAAACAACAGGCCAGGAAAATGATTTATATTGCTGGGGCCTGAAATGAGCAGGGCAAGAGTGCTTTTGTGAGGGCCAGAGAAAAGGGCATTGCACTAATCGAGATGAGCGTCGGACAAGAACTTCAGCAGTAAGAAGAGACAATAAAGACTATTGTTTAGAGATAGCGTGTGGAAACACGGTGTGGGCTGAATTGGGAGCACAGATGGGAGACTCAGTGAGAAGACAGGATCTCATGCTTCTGCATGTGGACATCCAAGGCTGAAATCAGTGTTGCTCACCACAATCAAAGATTAAGACAAGAGAATGGATTTGTGAACATTCAGGACTTTTAGTCACTGTTAGTGTGATACCCAGAGACTTACCAAGACTCTCATTGGGATAGAAAGACATGTGTGTGGAATAAAGTGCTATGGAACAGAGCTCTGATTCTGTATTATGGAAACTGTGATTTGTTTGCATGAATGCAATGAAATTATCCACAATGGGTAGAAGAGGAAGAGAACGGAATCTTGTGGAATGCTTAGAGAAGGCAAGGGAAGAGAAGATACTTTGAGAAGAAAAGAAGGGGAAATACTAGGAAACAAGAAAGGAAAGCTAGTTAAGAGGAGACTTTTTGATAGTGTTAGTAATGATCACAGGGCCAGGAAGTTGAAGATGTAGAAGGACTACTGAAATTTAGCTAAGGATTTGCCATTTATGGTTTCTGCAAGGTAAAGGAAGAAGAGAACATATGGGGAATATAAGGTAGCACCAGAAGGAAGAAATTCAAGGAGTTATTGTAAAGAGACTCTTCAGCCTGTTTACAAGGAAAAGAGATGGGTGGAAATTATAGATGCAAATGAGGTGAAAGATAGGAGATTTTAGCTAGGAGAAGAAAGCAGGTATTTTTGTAGTGTGATGAGAAAAGAGCCAAATGAGAATGAGAGGTGAAGGAAAAAGGGAGGGAGCAGATAACAGCAAACACTGACACTAGAAGAAAGGGTAGGATGAGGTCACTATGACAAGCAAAAGGTCATCTAGAAAGAATGTTAAACAAAATATCTGATTTTTAAATATATCTTACAGGCTATTTGTGGGAAATGCATTTGGGAATAGATATCCACAAGAATTTGCCCTGAAGATCTGCTTTGAAGACCTAAGCACATGAAGTCAAGAAACAGAAACACAGACAAATAAGACATGCTAATTGAAGCAGGTCAGTTTTCAGTTCAGGTTTCCTAAGCAGGACATTTGTAAAGAAAAGTACATCTTTTGAGAATGGAAGACTACAGAAAAATAAAAAAGAAGTTCTGAAGGTATATGAGTTTCTGTGTTGGTATTGACCTATTTCAAATGTAAAAGACTATTGTGGGGTTCAGAGTGAGGGGTTCATTTTTCATCAGAATAATACTGAAGGCTACATTGTGTTCACAGCAATATTCTGCACTAATACATGGCTTTGTGGTTTGGATTTTAAAATCTCAAGCATGTCATGATCTCTTCCTTGCTTAAAGTGATGCCCCATTGAATTGCTTCTAAAACTTAGTTCAGCAGAAAATTCCTTAAAAAGCTAATGTTGTAAAAATTTCCAGAAGCCTACCCATTTCAAAATCCATCTGACAAAGTGCTAATGACATCCTCATGAAATCTTGCCTGTTTTCCAAATATCTTCTGTGAGTGCCTGCTCTGGGAGCCAGGTCTTCAGGACTTCTTGCTCTCTGAGAGCAATTCTTAGCTGAAAGAAGGAGGCAGGAAGCCTGGAGTTTTAACCTTCCAAATTTTACACAGTTTCATTGCTTTGAAAACAGTGATTTTCAATACTTTCAAATAGTTTTATTTCCTTCTTTATGAGATTTCTGATGTTTATTCAAAAGCGAAATTATTTTTCCTCAGCACTTCTGAACATGTTGCAGAACAAAACTACCAGCTTTCAAACACCATAAATGCTAAACAACAAAGTCAAAAATTGACACATGCTTTTCAGCCATTAAGAAACCATATGAAATGAGACATCTTTCTTGCACATTGCCAAGTGTGTGCATTTTGGGGGAAATTCCGGTAAATTAATGAATGCATTGAATTCACATTAAAACTTCCATTGAATGGTGCCTGTATTGCGATACTTAACAAATGTTGCTTGTGTTATATGGAGCAGAAGAAAATTAGCTGCTGTTTGGGAAGAGGGAAATGTATAATTTGGTATTGGTAGTGTTTTTCAGGGAATGGCACAGACTTATTGATTTTATGGCTGAATTTGTGGATGAATCAAGCGATCAGGGCAAGTAACCCTATTAAAATAGCAACTTAATATTTTATCTTTGAAGATCACATTTTGCTACATCGTCCTACAAAAGCATGATATTTTTAAGATAATGCTGTCTAAACTGCATGAGCTAGATTATAGAAAAGTATGGACTTAGCGACAACAAAGTAAACTACACTGAAATAGATGAATTAGGGAAATTTTGAGAACAGGGATTGAACTCAATCCTGTAAACACGGGTAGGTCAGGCTGCTGTGCTGGACCTCTAAAACAGAGTAACAGTTTCATGTGGCAATCACTGTAAGTGAGTTGATCTGTATTTTATGGGACAAAAGTGCTGTAAGAACAAGCTACTGGGACAGCATCTTACTGTTGCTATGGTAAATGTATCCTACACTATATGAAATAATAATATTGTGTGGTTGCTTACAAGTTAAGTGCATACAGGACAAAAAGGTGGAGTGATCACAGTAACTTCTTGTTTAGAAACTTGAGAGGAACACACAATTACCACTGTACAAATTTTATATAAATTTTATTTATTTTAAGGTAAGCTGATCCTCAAGCAAAGTAAGTTCAAAGTAGCTTGAAAAGCATATTTTATTTTTTAAATAAATTCTGAAGAAAGCAGGTCACTGGAAGGGCAACATCATGGAGGCAGAAACAGCTTGAGAACCACTGAGAGCATACAGCGTCTCTTCCCAGCACCCCCATTTGCTGCATGGAAATCACGGTGTACTACCTATTATCCATCTGCAACCAAATCTGAATGAGTCAGCACCCAATGTAATAGGACCTTGCCCCAAACACCCACTTCTGCTTCCTTCATGATAGTCTGTGCCGTGGCTGAACATCTCTTTTAAGTTACCTCATAAAGTCAGTGTGTATATTTTCAAGGAGATATATTCCTTAATGTTGAAACAAACTGGAAAGGGAATTAGGAAATTCTTCTTGCTTGTAGATGATTAGTATACTGTGACGTTTAGCATGGCACGTGTATATAATTGTGAAAATTCTCAGCTTTTGTTATAGTGTGTGAAAATTATTATGTGTTACTGCAGGTTGATGGCACTGTGCAACAAAGGTCTTTTTCCATGAACAATGACAAAACTTCCAAAGTTGCAGTCACAACAGTTTTTTTAGTATACTTTGCTTCCTTTCACAGAAATCACAGCATTTGATTCTTTGAGAAATGTAGACAGAGTACTTTCCTCAGACATACACACTGGGATACTGTTTGCTTATTTATGTCTTTTCAAGTTGGGTTTTTTTTCTGTATATTTGACATAATTAAGTAACTGATTTTATTTCTCTGAATAGGATTACAGTTTGTAAATTAATTCACATAAGAAGCTAAAAAAAAGATGAAGAAATGAAGTGGTGGAAAAAATCAAGATTAAAAAAAGAAGGATCCTTCTGAAGTAAAAATCCCATGAACTGATATAGTTTTTTGGGGAAGAATGGAAGGAGTAGTATACCTACATATAATGTTAGAGGAAAAGTAAATCATATGTAAGTTAAATGGAAACAAAATGTACTGGGTGAAACTGTACTAGATTGTGCTATCTTGCTATTCTCGGGGATCTCAAAGAAATCTCTTAAGCATGAGTGAAACTTATTATGATTTCTAAGAAGTTTGAGCTTAGCATGAAAACTGATTGATGCTTCAAGCAGTATATGGGCCAAGACAAAATAGCATATTTCCATTTTGTAGTTGCCACAGGCTGTAATGTAACCTACGGGAAAAGAGGAAGTGCTCACCTGTTGCAAAGTGATGCAGAAGTCTTGGTAAAATTCCATGACACCTACAGTAACAACTGAATAGCATAGTCATAACTATGTATTGCATTATATGTGCACATTTTCTGCTTCACAGAAAAGCTTCTGTAATGTCAACAGTGTTAAGTTGCTTTCTGAAGGAATAAAATGTGAACTATTTGGCATGAGAAATTCTGACGCGACGGAAAGATAGGTTGGTAAGAAAAGATATGTGTCTTTCATAGACCTAAAAATTCCTTCAGGACAGAAGGAAACCCAGAATTAAAATCTCTTTGGATATCAGTATAGCGATCTCATCCGTTTGTTAATCTTCACCTTTTACTACAGACTGTGACAAATTGTTCTGTCTTCAACAGAAATGTAATTGTTTTACTCTAACTATGCAAAAACTTTCAGTGCTTTCTAAGATGTATCTAGTGGAAGTCAGCAGTAGCTAGTGTGGGACCTTATTTAATATTTTTCTTAATGAATGCCACAATTAGATTTATATTAACAAAGTTTCCTAGACGTTGAGAATTGGAAGACATTGCCAATATTTTGTAGAGCATCGTAGAGAATATGCTACAAAAATTGTTGCACAAATGATTCTGAGAAGTGAGGTAGTAGTAATGCAATGATAGTTAACAGCAGTTAACAGCAAAAAAACCGTTCACTTAGGATCTAATATCTAGCATTTCTGCCCTAGGCAAGGAGCTTTTGTTTTGCCAACACCTGTGGAAAAAGACTGATGGATACACAGCCACAAGCAGTAACACGCCATCCCAACTGCACTGGTGAGGTATCTCCAGCAGAGACAGGGAAATTAGAATTGCGTTGTTCTAGGGATGAGAAAGAGCCAGATAGAGTGACTGTGTGTGTAGTTGAGAACTTCCATATTAAGTGACTGGATCTAAAGCAGATACAAGAAAGACCTGGTAGGATCATCCAGGAGCTGCAACTTTGATGGATTAGATGAAAGCAGGAAGACTTGGCAAAGCAAAGTCTGGGAGAAGTATATAATTCTACAGCCTTAGGAAGGATAAAGAGTGGGTAGGGAGAGCAGTATTTCAGTATCAATGAAGTTAATGTTGATACAAACACAAAGGAAAACCACTGGCCACAAATATGTCTATATTTAAAACAAGGAGCTTTTGAACCATTAGTGTGGTGAAGATCTAGAAAGGTTCTCCTGCAAGAGACTCTAAAAAGCAACTCTGCTAGCAGTTTTCCAGTAAGTTTGGGACAAGTTATGAGAATTGTGGAAATAGGGCCTAGGGAAATATTCCATTGGTTTTGTTTTAGCAGTATTTAAAATGTTTTTAATGTATTGCTGATTGGTTGAGATAATCAATTCTTGGACTTGGATCAACAGGAGATTTCTGACACCCTATATTTCTATATAAAGTGATGTAAGTTTTACGTTTATGTAATTTGTTGACACAACAGGGAGGAATTCACTCCTCATTGTAAAAGATGTGGTCCTGGAATAATGAAACAACTGAAGGAAAACACCAACAGTGGTGTTTCACTTTTATGTTGGTTTTAAGAATTAGCTTACTGTTTCAGACAATTTGGTTGGGTAAAATTGGTCCTTCAAGCATACATATATAAATTGACACTTAATTTTTTTCCTTCTTTATGTTTTATCCAGAAGACACCCTGAGTATCTCTCAAGGATTGCAACAGCAGAAAACTAAACACTAACTTTAGGTGGTGACATTTTGATCACTCTCTTTTCTACAATATTGCTGGCAGGCCAGGTCATTGGATTATCCTAAAGGGCACAAGGCATTGTTTTCAAGGTGCTCCCCACACTGTCCCCTAGTGCATCCATTTTGGAGAGCCACAGGCCTCTTCCACTAGTATAATGTGTAATGAAAGCCAATACAGTGGTGTCAGTAAAAGATAGTCTCTGGTGTGAGAATTGTAACAATGTGACAGAAGTTGTTCATTCTCGCTTTTTCTTCTCCTGCTTAGTGGTCACTGAAATGTGCTTAAAATTTTTAAAGCTGTTGCTGTTATGATAGTGTTTTATGAAACCTCTTTCCTTTTTCTTTTCTGTAAACCTAAATTTTGGGCCTATTTTAAATGAACAGTGTCCCTTTGACATTCATGGGATTTATGGGCATGCATGGAGGGAAAATACATCCCTTTGCTGGATTTGAGTCAGGAGGA
Organism: Pycnonotus jocosus; assembly: GCA_013400435.1. Lineage (NCBI taxonomy): Eukaryota > Metazoa > Chordata > Aves > Passeriformes > Pycnonotidae > Pycnonotus > Pycnonotus jocosus. Next base: position 199,974 of record VWYP01022448.1, read on the forward strand.
TCCCAGAGGCATATACTATACTTCTGAATTTCCTTCTGCTTTTCATGACTGTAATTCTTGTGTCCTCTTTTGCATACATAATTGATTAATCTGTATTTTTAAGGGTTTAATACGTTTCCTCTTTTTAATCTGGAGGCACATGATTTCATTTTCATTATACTCCCAAGGTCTCTGACTTCTGTTTTCTATTTCCCTACCCTGCCATCTGTGGGAACAAATTAGAGAGAAAATAACACTTTTGGATTATTGGGATAAGGAGAGAATAATACAAGCAGCAAAGGAAAAAAGAGAATTAAATGCAAATTCAAAGATTCCCTGAAACATGAGCAGGGAAATTAAAATTACACTTTGTTGTGCCACTATCTCTCTTGAGCTGTGAGGGAAGGGAGCCCATCTTATTGTTGGTGCCCTATTGCCACATTTCCCAGACTTCAGTGTCCAGGATCCCCCAAAATTTCTACAAACTAATTGACAAATTCCTCAGATTCCCTCATCCTCTCTACCTTTTTACGGCTTAAGAGAAGATTCATTCAGAGACTTAGGGACTTTTCAGATGCATAAATGTTGCTGGGCCCATGCTAATCTGCATAGATGTTGTGGTGTCCTAAGCATGCTCCACTTTCACCCCTAGGATGTGTTTTGCAGGGAAGTATGACAATTGGATCATGATCCATGAAGCTTGTCTCTGCAGGCTGCCTGATTTGTGTATTGCATGACTGGGCACCAGAACCCTAAATCTCTTTATGGAATATGCCCCTGGCCACTCTTGGTACTCTTGGTATGGAGAAAAGCCCATCTTTGTACCTTGATATGGGAGCACATTTTTATGGTGAATTCTCAGCCCACAGGCTTCTACTTTTGCAAATCACTACAGAACTAGAGTGAGTCTGCCCATTCAACAAATCTGAGTTTGTATTTTTTCAGGTTTCAGTCCTCACTATTCAAATGAAAACAAATGGAATGAAGTGTGAGGTAGCTGAGATTAGGGAGTTTTCTTTTCTCAGTGTGTATATCATGAGTGAAATTGCTAGGAATCAACTTTATACCTAGCCAAGATGTCTTTTTACTTATAACTCAAAGTAAGAATTAAAAACATAGATTTACAGTAATGTAATAATAATAATAATAATAATAATTTTAAAAGAACAAAAATGCATTTGGCAAGAGCCTTAACAAGCATCTAACAACCACAATGTTTCAACTGACTTGTATGGTTGGCTGTATGGGCTCCACAACCCGTTCAAGGTCTAGCCTTTCTCAGACAATCCTTCAGCCTATGTCTTTTTCACCTCTTAAAGATAAGTGCAGCAGCTGCTTCAAAAAACTACCCCAAGGAGCTTCTCTAGCCAAAGGTGTAATGACCTCCTCCTTCCTCTCTTTTCCTGTTTACCTGCCCTTAGTCTCCATGACTGGGCACTGAGCATTTGGAAATTAGCTCATTTCCTTCCCCAGCTGCTTGAGCTTGCTTGCTTACTATTTCTATTGTGTTTGCACCTTTTTTCTACCTTCTGAAAACATGCTGGTATGGTTTTATGTGGAACATAATGAGGCATATTGAAAATACAATTTTCTTGCCAGAACTGTAGCTATCCTCATTCCATGGATGTCACATAAAAGCTGTAAGTGATACAAGAATGTTGATGGTGGAACTGGGAGCCTTGGGCATCTGTTCCCAGTGGGAATTTAGGACAGTGGCAGGGATGGGAAGGAGGGTGACTGTGTACTTGCCTGATTTGTTAATGTGCTAATGGTATAATTTTTTTTTTTTTTTTTTTTTATACCAAGTTGTAAACTGCTCTTGTGGTTGATATCCTTGAATCTGATCAGGAGTTTTCAGGGCTGAGAGAGCAAAAGGATTTGTTGGAGCAGGCTTCCCTTAACACAGGAGGAGTGAATCCCACTTCCTGCCCCAAGTATGAATTAAATGCCTTTCATTTGTATCATGATAATGTGTCTAGACAGGAATGGGAGCAGGAAAAGTCCTCATTTTCCTGACTCAGGGGAAAATCTTTTGCTTTACTTTGTTCCTCACCCCATCTAACTCATATTCCTCCACTTCCATGGCCAAGTCTCATCAGGAGAAAAGAGTAAACCACCTTTCACTGCTCATACTCTGAGCAGTATTACTGTGTGTGAAGAATGGTCATCCTCCCCTCCTATTCCCCATTGACTTCTCCTTGGCAGATGAATAGAGAGTAGGACATGGTACCAGAGATACCAAGGTATCACACCAGTGTAAACACCCCTACTGTGTCTGGGCTTATCTTATCTGCTTAGCAAGGTGTGTGAAAGGAATTAGTCAGTAATTTGTATTGTCAACAATGCTGTTTGACCTGTTAGCCAAAGTGTTGATCTTGAGAGGAGATGGGCTTTGTGCTACCCATCGAGCTCAACTAGTGAAAAAATTGGTGTTTTCCTAACATGGAATTATTTTAACTGTTCAGCTGCAAGTACACATGGAGGCTCTAATTTAGATCAAAATAGTTCTAGAAACTTCTTAATCACATTTCTCAAGCATATTATCAAGTAACAGGTATTGCATCATCAACACAAAGTCCTTTTGTTTGACCACCCTGCAAAACTCAGTCCTTTAGGTGTTGCTACAAGGGCATTTCTGAGTGTCCTGCATGCTCTGCTGTTTTCAGAGACTTTGTAATTCTCCATTGCACAGCTTGGAGAGGGGAGAAGTAGTGTGTGCATTCAGTTGTTTCCCTGTCTACCTAAATGACCCTCCTTCAGTGCTGGCATCTGTCTGACTTCTGTGGTCTGTTGGAGGATAGTTAGCATTTTTTGCTGAATGTGTTCCATTTCCCTTATCTAAATTTAAAAGGAATAAGATTCCTGTTTTGTAAGAGAGGCAAATGATTACCTAGTAACTTCAGGGATGGAAGCAGGAGGCCATTTCCCCATAATCTTTTAGCTGACTTGAGTTGTTCTCACCAAAATCAGATGTCATTCCTGATGATTAAGAAAATGATTTTTTGAAGGAAATGCGATAACCTCCATTCATGAGATAAGGCAATATACCCTGCATTTCGTACATGCATCTCTTCAGTAGCATCAGTGGGCAGTCTGGGCACAAATAATGAGAGGCAGTACCTGCATTTTAAGCCATTTACAGCTTGAGGTTAAAATATCTGCTGGAGAAATGCAGCATTAAAGGGGCTACACGCTGGTTTTCTTCTGTGTGTCAGTCCCACAGGCCACTATCAGTAGGGTGCCGTGCACACAGATGAATGGCATATGACCCAAAGCCTTAATGAAGAACAGATTTTCCTGGTTTTTGGGGCTCCACTAGGAACTGCACAAACCTGTACTTAAAGTCTGTCCGGTTTTGAATATGGCAAGTAGAATTACTGTTTCTTGCTGGTTTCAGGGTAACATTATCTCACTCTTAGTGGTAAAGGGAGGAGGATGAGTTTTGGGTCTCATAAAACAGTGTTGCTGCTCTTGTGAACTATTAAAGTGGGCAGGGGCTTTAGTAGTGTAAGTCATGGACTTTTTCAGATATCAGAGTCCTCAGATTGCACTGAGCTGGCTGGTTCTTCTTATGCTTGTCCTTTTGTGAAGTCCATCCTCACACAGACTAAAAAAGAGCAGTCCCTTTCCTGGTGCACTGGCAGAGCAAGGGGCAGATGTGAAAGGAGACTTGGCTTCACTGCCCTGTTGCTGGTCTAAATAGGTCACCTTCCACGGACGCCACCTGTGTCTAATGGTTTCTGGCACATCATAAGTGTGTAATTGTCCATCTACCACAAAGGAGGTGCTGAGAAACAAAACTTCCTAGGAGGAGGGTGTAACATTATTTTCTGTTCAAGATGTAATGCAGCCCTAAACATTATATACTCCACTCACATCCATTATCTATTGCAAGATTTTATCTCCATTTTGCAACTCTAAAGAGTTAGTCAGATTTTTTTTTGCAAAAGTGTTTTGTTCACTGTTTTTTGCTCAATGAGGCTGGCCATTGGTGAGAGGCAGGTGGCAGGAGGAAGAAAAGCACCCTTATAATAAGCTCCCCAGTTTCTTAACATTAGTGTGGGAAATAAAATCGGGGGTTTTGCAAGCATCTGAGCTCCAGAGTTCCACTAGGCCCCATTCTCCTTTTATTGATGAAACTCTTAATTTCAAGCTGGCTGCTTTCCTCTCATGAGGAAGTCATACAAGATCCTTCAACTAACTTAGAAAATTGTTTATTCTGCATCTCACTACTTCCATTGAAAAGTTATCCTAATTGAATCAGTTTACCTTTTGAAACATTAATTAAATAAAACAGATTTGGTGTTGCCAACAAAGCAGAATAAAACTTTAATGTACTGTGGAAATCAATTATCCTGTATCTGTGGATGTAACTGAAAGAATATTATTGTAGTTTCATTTTGTTTTCTTGGGGGGAAGAAAGTCTAATTGTTTTTTAAATGAAATGTTAAGTATCATAGTTTACCAAGAAGTGTAACCACAGTCTGGTTTGATGTGTGTTGCACAGCTGGAATTAGAAACACACACAAAAAGAAAGAAAAAAATAGAAACCACAGAGCTATTAAGCTGAGACAGTAAAGAAGCAACGAAATTTGCCTGGCTTTTATTTTTCCACTTAAAGATACTATTCACTTGGATAAACAGTATAGTCTTTGCAAATAAATAAACTTACATTTTTTAACAACAACAAAACAAAACAAAAAAGAAAAGAAACAGAAGAAGGAAATAGGAAAAACCCAAACCAAACAAAACATTGAGAACGTAGGGATCATTAAGTATGTGATTTCAAACAAAAATGCTGCTAATTAAAGGCAACGCCCAGCAAAAGGAATCTGGGAAAGAGGTTGAAACAAGAAACAAGTATCATGTCCTTCAAGTTTAATTAATTTCTTTGGACAATCTCCAAACATGGCGGGGGGAGGGGGGGAGAAAAGGAACACAAAACAGCCACAGGAAGAAAAATAGGAAAATAGAGAGTAACTGAAATTTGAAATAGTAGCGTTTGTAGAAATTTAGAAGTCAGTATGTTTTCTTCCCAAAAAGCTGTAAGCAGAACCTGAGAGGTTGGGAAAATAAAGTTTCCTGTGCCTAGCAAATGGGATCTTTCTGAAGTGTTTGTAGCAGCTGGATGCCATGGCAGCCTCTTCATCCTGCACAGTTGTTTTGTGGCAGAATGCTCAGAAAAGTGGTTCCTGCTTGTAGAAAATACATGCTGCTTCCAGGCATTCTAATTGCCTGGGTCATCACTGTCTGCAGCCTTGACCATACCCCCAGCAAAGCTCTTCCCATTGGTTTAGCAGTGCCCTCAAGCCTGTTTGTAGCTGGAAATGGGACCAGTGCAGCCAAGGAGGCACAGTGACATGCCCCTGGTAGAGCAAATCCCTGCCAGGTCTTACTGAAAAAAAAAAATCCCAAAGCCAAAAGAAATGAGTTAAAGCAAAAGAATACATATTCATTTTCTGCTCCATTTGCTTGCTTTTTTTTTCCCTTCTTTTTTCTTTTTTTTCCCCTTTAAATATATGAAAAGCATCCTTTTCTTTTCCAGTATTAACCATCTTCTTCATCTTGAATTCAGCTCCTGCTGTTGTAATGAACTTAAGAAAGTGCCAGTTGTGGGCTGATGTATTTCTAGCCTCTCTCTCTTTTTTTTTTTTTTTTTAAATTTTTATTTTTATTTAATATTTCCTGAGTTTTCCAGTGAGATATCTGACTCTTTTTCACTCTTATGTTTTCTCTCTTCCTTCCACCCCTAACACTTTCCATCACTGTGTAATGAAACCCTTTCTTTGCCAGTCTTAACTGGCATTTAACTTCCTTAACTTAACTCTGCACTTGGAGCTGAATTTCCTTGTCTGGCCCCAACAGCCCTGTTATTTCCCACAAGGTTTCATGAGTTTTTCCCAATGTAAGTGATGGGGCAAAGCCTGCCAGGGCAGTAAGTAGCCAGAGGGTGGAAAACAAATGGATTAGAAGCCCCAGTTGTGCTGCAGATTGCAGGAGGAAGGAAAGAAATAGGCAGTGTAGGCATATACAGTGAACTTGTTTATGGTGAACACTCACAGGACTGACAAAGATCACTTGTTTAATGGAAGTGGGCTCCCTATAAACACTGAATAGATTCCTACTCAGTTTCCTGTGTGAATTACATTCTATCTATTAAAATATTCATAGATAAACAAAATCAATTTCAAAAGACATCTTTTAAAAATGTAGAAAAATTACTTCAACAATTCAAGGTACTCCTTGACTCCTGTAGGATTTGCGGACACACAACTTTGAGGATCATTAGACCAAAAATATTAAGTGTGTGGTAGTGAAAAAGCAGCAATGCAAATAGAATTTCCTGGACTTGAAAAAAATAATAGTTTGATAAGTTGCTCTAAAGAATGCTAACCAGAGTTTTTAAAGTGTTTATTTGTATTTATTATTGTGAAGTCTAAGAGGGGAATTAAACATCTGGGTAATGATGTGTTTACAGTTTAAAAAACATCCTAACGGTCATACTCCTTCCTCTGTAGAAACACTTGCACACTTCTAAACAAGATACTTGTTTCTCTGTGTTGTTTACTGATCTACTGTGGCTAATACACCACTTGAGATTCTAATTCAAACATACCTCTAATGTAAGCAGATACAATGACTTCGGCATTGGTTGCAAGTCTTGCCCTCTGAGTTTGCTCCTGAAAGACATTAACTTGACAATGACTGGTCAAAAATAACTATTTGGTTTAGTTCAAGTCTGCCTCATTGAAACCAGATTTCCACTGAGATAAGTTTGGTGAGATCAGCAAAATTGCTCTGAATGTGCTCTAGGATGATGAAAAACAAGCACAGTTGTTTTTAAAGAATCCCTTCCCAACATCAACACTTAAGAGAATTAAAAATGTTGTTCTTTTAATATGTCACTCACATTGGAAAGCTAAATGAGAGCAACCAGGAGAACCAGGTTCTCATGGATTGTATGCAATAACAGTTACAAAAAAGAGAAGTTTTGAGCACTATAAAGGAAATTTTAGCCTTTTTCAGTCAGAAGAGAAAGGAAATCTAGAAGCTTATTCACTAAGAGATTAAGACTGACATTCCCAAAGCCAGCCTGGGTAATTAGAGATTTACCTTGCACTAATATTAATAAGATTTTTTTGCCTAAAACTTTTTAAGCACTTTTATCCCCCCCATCAGATCTGGACTCTGGCCTAGCCACAAATGTATATGGAACCTTCCCAGGATTAGACTAGAAATACTGTGTTACTGTCTGTACACAAATATGAGTCTGTATACAGTTGCACATTTGAATCTTCAGTAACAGATGTAACATTTCTGTATGATAAGAAAAACTTTAGCAAATTATGTAGGAATGTGGGTGTCAATTTGGTGATTTACTCTACCTGAATTTCAAAGGCAATCCATTTGAGATATGATGAAAGGTGGACCATGTACAGCCTGATATTGTTTGGAAAACACGTCTATACCACATGTCTATATAGCATGAGGGAGATGACACTTTCAAAGCAACCTCTGTCAGTCAATATGGCAGCGAAGGCTAACACTGTTTCAGGAAAATAAGTACTTATTTTTCTTAGCAGTCCATTGGTTGCCATCAGAGTTGCCTTGGTGAAAGTTTTTTTTTTTTTTTTTTTTTTTAGTTATGAGAAATACTGTGAAATCTTCAGCTTTTTGAAAAGTAAGGCAAAGTAAGATTGGCATTGAAATAGGGCAAATGGCTTCAGGAATATTGTGTCTAACAGAGCAGGTGCTCTCAGTTGAGTGACTGAGACCACTCAGTTGAGTGACCACAACTGAGTGCTCTCAGTTGTACAGTTTTACACTAAAGAAAAAAGAAGCAACAGTGATTGAGATTTTGTATGAAACCCACAATTCTATATAATTTATCAGGAAAACAATGCTGTTTAATATATTTTATTCACGATTATGAAAATCATTCTGGTTCTTGTGTACAAGCCCAGAGATGTTCAGGCACCTTGATGTAAGGGAAGGAAGGGGAAGGGGACCGGGAAGGGGAAGGGGAAGGGGAAAAAAAAGGCCTTATCCCTTATAGAAAGGAGGAGTTTCTCAGGTCATGAAATGGAGTCTATGTAGTAGCAGCTTCACAACTGACCTGAGAATAAGTGCAAGGGAAACTTGGGACCTTGAGGTCCTTTATCTCTGACCCTAAACTCAAGAGGGGCAGGTAGTGAGAATACAAATTTGTAGGTTACTGTGTGTCATTGGTTTTCCAGATAAAGTGTAGTGCTGGTTTTGTCTTTACTGATTTGGTTGGAAGGGTGGGTTGTCTCCCCTGACACACAAAGTTGGGGCAGTAGGGCAGGGCAGCTGATGGCTGTGCCATCCAGATTAGACTATGTTGCTGTTAATAATGTGGGGAAAACATCAGGAGCTATGGTAGGGATAATATCTGCCCCTTTGGGAGGGTGTGTACCTGCCACTTATTACTCATGTTCCCAGTTCTGGTTAGCTTTCTGCATAACTGGAGTCCAAGACTAACTGAGAAGGACATTTTTCTTCACATTTATCTCTGGTTACCTTTTCCCCCAAAGCAGACCTCCTTCCTGTGACTCATTCCTTTATCACGTGCAGACTCATCACTGCTGCATTGATCCCCACCAAGGGCCCATCTCAGGCACAGATGGAGACACTTCCAGCTGGGCTGCCTTGCTCTGGGTACACCGTGCTGGCATTGGCTTTGATTTGCTAAGCTTCATGCTGTCCTGAATCTGGCCTACCTGCAAGGATGACTCTTGCCCTCTGCCAAGCGTCTTTTCGACATCAGCAGCATTCCTCTGCCTCCAGCAGAGCCCTAAGAAGGAAGGCATCTCAGTAAGTCCCTGAGCTTCTTCCAGCCTGAGGGCATCGTGTTTACTGCTAACAGGCCCTGCAGCAGTGTGTATCTCTTTTACATGCTTGGGAAGAGGCAAGGAGTTCTTGTCCTTCTCTGCAGAATAGGCTCATTTTGGTTTTTTTGCTATTCAGTGTCTTGAGAAGCTACAGCCTCATTTTTTTACCACAAGCCTCAACAGATTTTTCAAAAGATAGCAAACCAAATACAGGACCAGTTTTTGAAGTTTTTATTCAGCTGTTCTTGGTGAAGGCATCTTTCCCACTGGTGTCTACCAGACTCAGGCAGTAAAAAACAACAAAGAGGCAACTGGATAAGGACTGTAGAGTATGACCCACTGACCTGCACCCAGGCTGAAGGAGCAGAGCACACAAATCAATCACCAGGTTTGATACCTGGGCTTATACTAATGGAACTTTATGTCTAAGTGTATAATGCCTCTGTGACTCTAAAGCCAACACATTTTCTCCCTGCTCCATACAAACTGCCTGATTTAGAACATAAAGATATGCTGCTCTTTGTGTGGTATATAAAGAATATCAATATGAAAAGAATTTATGTGTGATCCCAATTTTCTAATAAAGGACATTGCTTCTATTCTTTCTGAACAGATATAGAGAGTGATATAATTGCATCAAAGATCATACAGCACAGGTCTGTCTGTAACCTCCTCAGGTAGGCTGGGCTCTGGATAAAGGAACTTTTAATTTTTTGATACAGTCTGTGATATTAGACTGCTCATATATTAGTTCTCAGCACATCCTCTTACACAACCCAATGTGGTAGAACAAATTAATCACACTTTGGCCAGTTAAATGGGATTTGGAGGGCATAACTATAAATTAAGCTTTCCTCAACTCCACCTCAGAATATTTCGTCCTCCATATTGCTCATGAGTCATACCTTCTCCAAGCTCTGCAGAGCTGAGTAAACCCTGTTCATTGTCTTCCTGCACACAAATGTTGAAGGTCTGCCTTGACAGTTGGAGGTTTTCTGTTTGTTTTTAATTGTTTGTGCTTCTCTTCCCTGTATGGCAATGGCAGGTAGAAGCTCGCAGCTTTGTGGTTGGAACAGAAGACAGTAAAGATTTTGCCTCACTGTTGCCTTAGCCCAGTTTCCTATACAAACAAGATTCTCTCTGGTAGGCTCCAGTGTGTCTGAGGAATGATGTTATTATGTGGTTATCACCTCAAAGCATTAGGCATATTTTTTAGATACAGTAAGATGAGGATTTTCATCTTCTTTGGGATTCTTTGGGAAACCAGTACAGAGGACAAAGGACAGGCTTGATTTGGTTTCAGTAGTCTGTGCTGCTGAGGAAGCTTCATGAGCAGGGTTTTTTTTTCATGTTTAATAGCAGTATTGTATGGGACAGTTCTGTCAGGCAAAGGTGAAGAAGGCAAAGGCAGAAGTCAGAGGTGAGGTCACTGGCTGCCAGGAAGAAACCACAGATGGAAGGAAGCACTGCTCAGGGAGCTGGCAGGTCAGAGCCCAGGTGGGATTTGTCTCACCAGACAGTGCTGGGGCAGCCAGATGCTTACCTCCTCCCATGACTTCCTTGCAGTCGGCAAGATTAATTGGCCCTGGATTTCCAAAGACTGATTCATCCTGTCTTAGTCACCTGTTTTAGAAGAGATGAATTGCAACACAGGGACTGTCAAGGGCATCGAGATGAGAAGTTCAAACTGGACAATGAACTTTTACGCCATTAAACTACAGCTGAGATGGTGTCTGCTCACAAGTATGAGTGAAGATTAGGCTCTTTTGAACAGTGGAATGCACTGCCCAAATGCTTTTATATACTTTTATATCTTTAGATGGACACAGTATTGCAGCTACCCTAAAGCTCTTACTGCTCATCAGGATAAATTTTTATCTTGTTACTTTGCTGTTCTGTTTTCCATCCATTTGCTGATCTTAATCTATATCTGGGTCATAGTATGAGTAGTCACAAAATTGTATGTGGTGAAGGATGAGTAGAGCTTTCTGTCATCTTTTGATCATATTACTGGCTTCTGCTTATGAGTTTCCTTCAGTTTACTTACTTGGGAAAATGAAAAGTACCTTCCTTCTTTTTCTTTCAGCCTTGTAAAACTTTTCCTTGTGCAGTGTCCTCAGATTTCCAGTTTTTAACTCAAGTATCCCACTAGGTCATGTGGGGTTTTGTGAGCGCTTATTTTTCTTTGCTTGAACTCCAGAATCCTGTGAGCATCAGCTACCATAGTTCTTTACACTGTGTATTCCCTGCCTTCACAGGTGCAAAGCAAAATTTTAACGGTAGTGCAGTTTCAATTTCTATAGCATTCTTTTCACTATCTGAGTAACCAGAAGGATCTGAGAATTTTCAGTAGAATTTCAGTTGAATTTTCATCTTTTTAAAGTACATCTCATGATGTATGAGTGTCAAATTCATTGGTTTCAAACACTTTAATGTCTCTATTTTTTATTATGTACTGTGTGGTATCATGTGCATCATTAACCAAGTACATTCAGAAAGCTACATAAAAATGGAAGTGGTTTGGTCCTGTTTGTGTTCATAGTAACTAATATTTTGAAAGGTAGGAAGAATCTGATTTCAAAGTCTAGTTTAGTAGTTCACTAAAGTAAACAAATAAATGCAAGGGCAGGAAAAATTGAGATGGTAAAATAATAGCTCAAGCAAAAGGGTAAGAACTTATCCATCTACCATAGCTGCACTTTTGGAAAGGGAAAAGTTGAAAATTTCCAGTGAACATAGATGCACATTTATGGTATCTGGTATTATTTTTTTGGATTGTGCTTCACCCTAAATGCACGAAAAATTTTTGTCTCATTTTTAATGACTTAATTTTTGACTTTGAGATATTCTGCAAGCTTGCTTTTTCTCCATAACTATTTGTGGTGGTTACTTGAACTGATGACGATAATCATAAAACCATGGTTGGTCTCCATTGTAAAATATTCTACTGCTTTTGATGGAGCACAGTCTTACTGTGCTGGGTAAATGTACAGACTGTGAAGAGATATTTCCTGCCTAAAAACTCTGGTGATTTTTTTCTAAACTTGTGTTTGGCTTTGTCTTACTGGTAAAAAACTCAGTACTATATATTCTTACATGTCTCACATTGTTTTCCTTGTCTGCTATTTTCTTAGTTCGCCAATTGCTGATCTGTGCCAGCACCAATAACAAGTTAGCACCAGCCTGCAATGTTTATTCAAGTAAAATTCACAGACTTTTTGTTTGCCTGAGCACTACAGGACAGAAACCTTTTAGGTTCAAGCAAAATAACATATAGGTCTTCCAATCTGTCACATATATTTTAGATATCCTTACCAACTGTTGACAAATTTGAGGCATGTTGACAAAGTATCATAATTTCCTAAGGAAAATGCTCTTCTATCCCTTATTTTCCAAATAGTTTTCTTAGGATGAGATCCTGCAAACATACAAAGGATTACTATTTATTTCCAGTGTGCAGGTAACTCCAGCAAAATTCAGAATTTGCTGTTTAAATTACATCTCTCATGCCCACCAAAGCTATGGCAAAAATTGCACTCACTTCAATGAAACCTGGGAGCCTTGATACTGAATTGGGAAGCAAGACTAATATTTGACATGACTGATGAAAATGTGATATCTGCTTTCACTTAAGACTTGCATATCCATGGATGCCCTGTCTTGCTAAAGAATCCTGAAAAGAGCCAGAAAGTTCAGTTCTTATTAGTTACCATCTGGCACTGTACTCCACTCCAGACCGCTAATGGTGAGCATTACAGCCAGAGCTGTGCCAAGGAAGGATGGCTGGTTTTGATCCATGGGGCTTCTCTCCAAACTTCCAATTTGTATAACTAGCAAGGTGTACTTTTGAGATCTATCTACTTAGTCTTTCAGTCCAAGATCTCAAATCTGGACAGCAAAAGCTCAACTATACTGTATTTTATATTTTTCTTTTTTTTTTTTTTGACTGAGAAATTTAAAAAGTAGTATCAAATAACTAAATATGATGATAGTTTCAAGAAAGGAGGGCATATTGTGGGATTGGTTCTTATCCTGGAATCCTATGTTTGGTTGGCTTGTCTTGCTAAAGGTGTTTAGGCAAGGGCGTGTCATTAAGCCCTGCTAAAAGGAACCTGGCATATCAGTGTATGTTGGGGTTTTTTTTAAATTTTATTTTTTTTATTAATATTATTATTGCTTCTGAAGTAGCAGGGCCTTGCTTTCCTTTGACCAAGACTGTGTGACCTTAAGCTGCAGATTTCTTCTTGTCTCCAACTGAGGTGCTACCCAGACTTCCAGTTTGGGGAACAGAGAGGTGTAATTTGTGTTACTCCCTTGTGAAACAATGCAAATCTCCTGCTAATCAGTTCTTCTCAGGCTTTTGTGGATGTTCTTCATTACAGAAGAGGGAATGAGAGAACTCAAATAGTCTGACATAAATGAAACACAAGGAAAAATAGGCAAATGAAAGGCTCTGACGGCATTTTTGTATGTGTATGTGTACATGGGACTGTTGTCCTCTGTCATTCATGAGAGCTGTACATGCTGCTGGGTCACACACCAGCAATTACATTATCTTCTGTGAGTACCTGATCACCTTTCTACCAAATTAACCAGAGAGACCTTGTGCTTCTTTTATGTTGACTGCAAAGGAATAGAAAAATCTCATCTGGTATAAGTTCTGACTGTACAAGCTCCTTAGTACTTCTTGATGTCTTGACTTTCTATCTACAGAATAGCTTTATATTGAAGTGGCATGGCATTTTTCATCTGGTTCTAGAGGTTCAGTGTCTATTTGAACTGTAGCCTGATATCAAGCACAATGACAGGAGTAAGGGTGGGAGCACAGTCACCAACAGTCCCTTCAACGTACTGATGCAGTATTTTATTTGATCCATTTGGTGGGTGCACAGTCCAATGTCCCAGTCTGAATGAGACTAAGTCAACAACTGGTATAGACTGATGTGAAATAGAGATTGAGAGTGGTAAGTATAGACAGATATATCACATGAGGTCTTGATGGATGAGAAATTCATGCTTTAGATTCACTAATCTCACATGTCTCCTGTCTAGATATCATCAAATATGTTGCACTGTATCTTCCTGTAAGGACAAATGCCCACCAAGGACAGATTAAGGCCAGTAGATTGGCTGGATTCCTGACTAGATTGGAATCTGCACCCAGGTGGCCAAGAGGACAAACTCAAGGTCTGCTTAATGCCCATGGGATGCTACTTGATTTACAAACACTACTGTCACACCTTACCTGGGATACCTCTAACTGAGGATGATCTGCTAGAAGTGTATAGTAGCGCATTAACATACTATGAAAAAGACATTTGCAAATGCCCACTAAGCAGTGTCTTTCTAGTTAGACAAGACCAGGATGAAACAGAAGCTATTAATCTATTTTTTTCTATTGCCATTGAAAAAAAAAAGGCAAACAAAGCCATTGTATGTGCATTTGGACTAAAACAATGGACATCCACCAGCTACTGAAAAAATTATTTAAGAGGCTGAGAAAAGGTCTGAAGACTGCAAGCCTTCCATGGTATTTGAGCATGCTTTAAAATGTTGGCTAGTAGATTTAAGACTTGGAGGAAAACATAGTCATTTCCTAGGGGAGTGTCTGAATTCACCAGAGAATGTGTCTGTCCAATTCACTGCATCAACAACAGGCAAAACCCAGACATTTTGACGGATCTTTTATATATCTGTGATATTCTCCCCATCCCCCCATCCCAACTGACATAACTATAATAGGCAATGTTAACATAGGGTTGGACATGCTAGAAAAAAACTGTCTTTTTTTCTGATAAAGGTGATTTAGTTCAAGGAATTGGTTTAAATTCTACCAGAACAGTCTATATAAACTACATCTCCTGGAGAAAGGCTTGTGACTATACCCTACAAAATACTGCTAAATCCTTTCGCGTGTAGTTCAATGGCTCAGTTGGGAGAGAAGCTGAGACAACTCCCTAGAGAGAGGTTGAAAGTATCCCAGATCATTTAAAAGGGATGTTAATGATGATCTAGCTAATTATAACAACCTAAATATCACCACCGTTAGCAATTTCATTTCTTATTATAGCATGGCAAAAAGGAGATAAACAGATTATTTATGCTGATTTTGCGTGAAATGTTATGATTTTTGAGTCTTTACTGGATGCAGCCTGTTAGAGACACTCCGCTTTTCCCCCATATACTACCTGCCTGATAATGAACATGTATAGGGTGCTTTTAGGAGCAAACAAGGGAAACTCATTCTGCTTGTTTGTTTGGTGTGTTTATGGTCATATATCAAAATATCTCAGGCAGAACAACATCACTTTAACTTCCTGTAAAAAGAAAATACTCTTTTGAAGAATATTCATAGTAATGAAGACTTTTAATGTAAACATACATCTAAAGTCAAAGAGGGTGAAAGTATTTTGAAAAAAGTTTGCATTTAAGAGATGGAGAGCTAAGACTTTCTATGTAGACAGCCCAAAAGTACAGAACTTTCTGCATAAAATTGTCCTTTTTGTTTGTGTGTAAGACTCAGCTCTTAGCCTTAATTTTCCTTCAGTAATCACAACAGAATTTGAAAAAGAAATATGTAATTTTGCATATTTACAAGATAGCAAGGCCCAAAAAATTACTGCATTTTGATCTGTTTAATTTCATTATACAGAATTCAAAAAACCCCAGTGATGAATATATGTTATAAATAGCTAGCTTAGCTAGATTAGACATTCAGAGAAATAGGATGGTGTACAAGAGATGATCTGCTAGAGTAAAAAGATAAATCTGATCACTAGGGATCAGTCCTTTTTCCACTGAAATCTAGCAATATCCCCAGTGTTAGCAGAAGAAGGGGAAAGACATAGAAGTTCCTTGCTATGGACTGCCAGAAGGAATTATGTATCACGTCTATGAAAGGCTGCAATGAGTGAGCATCCTTAGAAAACTCAAACTCTTGAATGAGGGCTGGTACTTCGACACATCTGGATATTTGCTGATAAATTTCCATTTTTTTTTTCAATGGCAATAATAAAAATCAAAAATCCAAATAATGAAAGAATACGAAGTTACTAACTTACGCTAATGTGCAGTGTTATATCAGTTTATAATTTCTTTCAAAACCAAAAGATTCCAAACAGTTAGTTCTTTCCCTACTCAGGCTCCACACTATTTGCCTTTCCTAAACCAACTCCCTGCAGATAAAGTTTTTGTCCTGACCTTTATATCCTTCCTAAATGTGGTCACCTCCATATACCAGTTCTGCATCCCACCTCAGGCCATGAACCTTTTCTTGTGCCCCCAGCTGCAACTTCTGCAGACTGTGAGGATTTTGACATGGTACCATCTCATACTCCTCTTTTCCTCCCACCAGGTACCTCTTGAGATCTCTCTGCTGTATGAGGCAAGCTTGCAACAAGGGTGGGGGCAAGACACACCAGTCAAGTTCTCTTGTGATGGATATAGCATAAATGACCAGAAATCAGTGCCATTGCTCCATATTCCAGTGCTTTACCTGATGTTGCCCCTGTGAAAGGACAGCAGACCTATTTCATAGAATTTATTTTTGTAAAGTATTTGCCTACTGGCAAGAAAGTGACTGTCTTAAAAGCTTTGTCTTCTAGTGGATGTCACCTGCATAAATAGTAAGTTAAGGTCCTTGAATATGTCCTGTAAAGCATTCACTGGGATTGGAGAGAAAGTGGAGGGCGGTGCAACTGGGAGTGGTGAGAAGACTGGCTCTTGGTGTCACTGAACATCAGGTCTTTTGCATGCAGCTTATGTGAGCAGAGTCCCTGCTCCTTCTGACTGTGCTTTCCTGTAACAACAGATGCATCAAAAAGGGAAGACAAGCACACAGGCTGGAGGCATGTAATTTTCACATCAGAGGCCAAGAAGAAGTGGGGACACGAGGTAGGCTAAAAAAATGCAAAAGTATTGTGCATGATATAACTTATGGCAGAAATGTCCTGTGGTTGTCACATATTGAGTCAGAGAAATGAGTTTTGGCATGGGTCAACAGGTCTTCTGCAGGAGCAAATTCCTACTTGCAGGGAAACATCGTAGACAAATCTCAGAGGTCAGTTTCTCTTGGAGGGGCAATCCGGACATGTGGAAAAATCATTACGTTTTATTAATGTGTAGTTTTTGTCTTCCCATTTTATCTTTCAAGTATGATTCCCCTGAATCAGACATGAAAGATGATAAGAAAGGCACCTCCCTGAACAGAACTGCCTATTTTCATTTTGTTTAGCTGAAGGGTCTTGGATGCTCTAAGCTTCTTTTGCACTCTTCATTGTCAAGGTGTTGAAACATTTACAATACATTTCAAATGGCAAATGTCTACCACTCACCATCGGTTTTTATTTTCTGCTTGGCCTAAGCAGACCTAGGCACAGGCAGAAACTTCAGCTATTGTTTTTGTTTCCCTTCTCTCAAGACTTTCACTGCTCAGAAATGCATCAGAAGGCTATTTTTCATAAGCAAATCTTAAACATTCTATCACCTCTTTCATTTTTTGTCTCTCTTAATGTTGATGTGAGTTGAGTGTAGAGAAATGTTTGGGGTTATTTATCTCAAATTAGAAATATGTGTCTTGAGCACAGTTGGTGTGAATAATATTAAAAACAAACAAATAAACTAAAAAAAAAAAAAAAGTTGTTTTATGATGTAACAAGATGTCCAAACTCTGAGGAAATAACTTCTTTCTAAAAAAGTCTAAGATGAATACTGATTTGAAGGCCCAGTCTTAACTTAAAATCATGCCCCAGTTTGAGTGTCTTTTAAGCTATTATTAAAAGCAGTATCTTAACATCAGCAATACTGAATTTTAAATGGTTAGGCAAACAGGATTTTCCACATTAATTTGTTTCTTTTACAAAGTATCATTTTGAACGTTGGTTAATTTCCCCTGTTACTTTTAAGGGTTTTCATTATACAAAGAGGAAAAAAAGAGTTTAAGAAAATTGATTGCATAAAATAGAAAGCAATATGCAATAGGCAGAAAATGAGAGAAGGGTACAATGGGCTGAAGGAATCATATTGCTCTTAAACAGATCTGTAAAGGGACCTAAGGTGTGCCTAATCAGTCTGTACACCACCACTCCCCCAGCAGATACAGATGTATCAGGAGGCGGTATACATGTTATATAAAGCACATACATATGGTGGTATATATAGTACATGTAGCTGAAACAACACATCCGCAATACTACACCACTATTATCATGTATCATGAAACAGCTAACATTTTCCTGGGAACATGAGATGGGAAAAGGAAGCCATATAAGATAAAAAAAGTTGGAAGAATAGCAGCTCTTCATGTTGGTATTCAGATCCTGGTGTTGCACATGCCTCTTCCCTGTGTAATGCTGTCAGCAGTATCGCTTGGGCAGCCGGGGGCTGCTGCTTCTGGGCAGGGGCAGACTTGTCTCTTGGTAAGCTGTGAAATCGCTGGCTACAGAGGCATGGCTGTTGTGTTACACTTAGTTACATTTTGGTTTATTGCACTGGGTGTTTTATATATATATATATACTCACAAAATATTGGCTGTACCTTCCCATGTACCTTTGCACCCCTTCCTGATGTCCCAGAAACCCTTGCATCTCGTGCGGGGAATTTGGACACATGGCACCAGGGCACAGGCTCTCATCTTGGGCCCCGGTGCCCACCTTCAGCAGTGCACATGTGTGCCTGGAAGCATGGATCATGTGCACTTCTCGCTCAGAGTGAAAGCATCTGACTACCGTGTCTATCCTGAAAGTCAGGGTGTGCTGACCTGCTGCTGTAAAACCTGCACAAAAGGCATCCCTGAGACTGCCAGGGCAATCAGTCTGACTGTGTACCAGGGACATCCATGTATTATAGGCATCTCTCTACTTCTTGCACTCAAAAAAAGATTTCCAGGTGGAAAACAACTCCAAACCAGTTAGCCTGAGGAAATTAGGGTGGAAGTGGCCCTTTGAGTCAAGTAAGTTTGCTTTCACTTTTTTTCTAAAAAAACCTCGTGGACCAAGTCACCTCAAACTTTCTTTCTTTCTTGCTTTGTTTTGTAATAAAATTAATATTTTCAATGGCGAGACTAAGGGAAGCTTTATGAAATGCACAGCATCAAAAGCTAGTCTTTCACTTCCATCAGCAAACATACCTTTTCTTTCAAGAACCACTAATTTTTGGGGGACTTTCCAAATGCAGTCCAAGCTCAGGTACCTTCCTAAATTGTATGAATCAGTAACAAATCTTTAGTTGGCTGTGTTGTGAGCCAGGTTATGAACAAAGGTGCATATGAAGTATTTGATATTGTGATGGCAACAACTTAAATATACACATATATATATAAATATACATACTTTTCCCGAGAGCCAGTCCCACCTTGTGACTTGATGGAAAATGGTTGTGGTAATGTTCATTTACAGTTTCTCAGATTCTTATAATATCAGGGGAGCAATCTGCAGAACTAGAAAAAGGCAAGATGTCTTGTCAGGACACATCATTTTCCGAAGAATGGAGATATTGGAACAAATGGCATCCTAGCTCCTGCTGTATCTGAACCGCAGCATGCTGCTGTGGGAAACCTGCTTACAAGGAGCCCGGAGGAAGAACGGAGATGAGGGCCAAAGAGGGAGGCTGTGGAGAGCCCTGTTTTGTAGAGTGAAGGCCAGAGGAGCCTGGCAGACTGCTGGGGAGGCTGGCAGGTGGGCTGGGAAAGGAGGAGCAGGCGCAGACATCATCGCCACTGTTCCCCTCGCCCAAGCACTTGTATTTTTTCCCCAAAAGAGCTATTTTCCGGTGTCACATGGGTTAGGTTAAACTTTCCTTGAAGTCCTTTAGTCAAATCTGCCTGCGGCGCCAGAGCAAACGCGAACCCAGAAGCCGCAGCACACAGAGAAAACCACCCGGAGGGCACGTTTTTCCCCCAAAAGCCCTGAATTTTTGGCGGGCGGGAGAAAGGGGTGTCCAAGGCATCGGTGCGCGGGAAACGGGGCTGCAGATGCAAGCTGAGCAGAAGGATGGAGCAGGAGAAGAGGGAGAGGGAGGAAGCGCGACCCCAAGCAGAGGGGCCGCTC
>VWYP01022448.1:221483-232959 GCA_013400435.1 Pycnonotus jocosus
CGAGGCCGGGCGGGACGAGCAGGGCGGCTGCCCCACGGGAGCTCTTCGGAGCCGCCCGGAGCCGGCACCGCGGCTCGGCCGTGCACCGCCCAACTTTGGAGGGTGGGAGCAGTGCGTGTCCGCCGCGGTTCCGACTGTCCCGTGAAGTCGGTGGGGTGTTGGCGCAATTCCCGCGCCTTCGGACGGGCCCGCCGGCTCGCAGCTGCTAGCGTCCGCTCCCCAACCCGCGCACCACGTGAAGAGAAAAGGTAAAAGGAAACACACGCCCCCCGCTCCCCATCTCAATCCCCCGTTTTGTTTTTAACCCTCTGGTGTGTAGTTTTTATCCAGTCTTGAGGGTACGGTGTCCGTGGCCTTCTGCCAGTTTGTATGTAGATATATTTTATGTAAAACATTTTCTCCCAGCTCCTTGCCAGCTGTTCCACATTTTCCAGCTGCCACTTCAGTTTGAAATGATGGACTGTACAGATCTCAAAGAGCCTTTTAGTCAAGAGGTACGGATAGCTGTCCTTTTGATGCACAGTGTCACGTTTTAGAGGCTACTTCACTAAAGGAGCATTAAGTAGCAGCCCACTGCAAAATGCTACTCTTCATCGCGCCCCTGCCACTTCCAGCTTCATTTGCAGGGCTCAATAAACGTGATTTTTTAAAACTTCAGCGTACAGACTTGGTTTCTTTTGTGTGCGTGCTACAGAAAAACTTCGAAGCGAAATTTTCCAGAGGCCTTGAGATATATGGCTGATTAAACCAACAAACATTTTTAGGGGGACACGGCTGCCTCTCCATCTCTCTGTGCTGTAGGTATCTGTTTTGAAATCGTTTAAGTCACTGGAATAGTGAGATATCACTATGTTTCTCTCTGTGTTCCAAAAATGTTTTTCGTGTGGTGTTCAACGAGATTATGGATAGAAGTGTGCCAGAACTGGCGTTAAGTAGTTTGAATATTTGTGCAATTGCATTGTAATTTGGAAAGGTGCCTTACTGATTGATTTCTATAATTATTTCATTTAGGTCCTTTATTAAAAATTAATAATAATCTGACAGTTTCTTAATTATATATGTCATGATTATTTTGAAGGAAGACAAATGCAGTGTTTTAAAAGCAAAGTAACCTTAAAATGTAAGAATTGCCATGTTCACACCACTGTATTTCAGTCGTGGAAATATATATTAAAAGTAATGGTGAATGAGTTTAGCAGTGTAAACTGTAGGCAGCCTCTTGAGAGTTTGTTTATATAATGAAGGTTTGGGTATAACTAGCTAGTATGTAAATACTTTCAGTTTTGTGTATAGCCCAATTCTAAAGCATAAATAATAGTAACTATGAGAGAAGGCTATTTTAAGGACAGGGGATTATTTCTTTAAAGGCAGGATTATGTGATTTTGAATGAGTAGGAGGAATGAGTAAGAAAAGGACTCTCAATGTATGTGTATTCTTTTAAACAGCAGTGGAAGCAAAACTATGGCTTAAGGTGCCCAAATGAATGCACTCTTGCATTCTGATAATAGCATATGGTTTTCAGCAGGACAAACTGTTTTTCCAAAGCTTTCCTGTAGAAGTACTGCAAAACAAAGCCATCACCTGTATTTTCCTGCATAAGTGGGTAACATTTTCGGCTTGAAGAGGTGTGCAGTGGCCAAGAAAGTGTTTTACTCCTATACATAATAATCAGTTGTGAAAGGTTGTTCATTTTCAAACACAAAAACAGTTAGTGGCTAAGAAATTAAAGTCTCAATGGTTATAAATGATTTTTTTTTCTGAATAGTGTTGGAAAAACCAAAATACTCAAGTTTGGAGACATCATAATTTGTTTGTCTTGCAGATGACTTGAATTTTTAACAAGATAAATGTATGCACTGATATTGACCCATAGAAGTTTCTTGCCTCGTTTTTGGGGAAATCTATTCAATTACCTGCACTCCTGTAGTGTATTTGAATTTTATTCTGCATATTAGAGGAAGGAATGGCATATTTTTATGTTTCAGAGTGTTAGTGAAAAGTTAGTCATCTTTGCTTGATAAATAAGGAATTTGAGGGCTATCAAAGCAGGGTTTATTTGGAGTTATGGAAGGAGGCATTTTAATGATCAGTGTTGCATGTGTTCAACTCTATGGAGACAGAAATGTACAAAGAAAAAGCAGACTTGAGGAAAAGTGAATCAACGAGTCATGAAATCCTCAGGAAAACCTTAGTAATGGAATGTTAATGCTTTTAGACTATAGTAGATTACCTTAAAAGTCAGGCTTTTCTTCTTTATGAAATTGTTGTAAATCCCTAGCTAAAGAATACTTTGAAGAAAGCTTTAGTTTTTCTGGCACTCATATTCTGTAGTAATTCTGGTTGTTTTGGAAGATTCAAGATATTTTCTGCCAACTTGCAGTTAGGCAATTAAAATGCTAAAATGGCTACAGAGGAAGCTTTTTATTCAACAAAAGGTTCAGTTGTAATAATGATTTCAAGTTGTCTTTTAACCACAGGTTTTATAGACATCCTCCCTTTAGACTGTCATTTTTATAAGGAAATTGATTTGTTATACTTTAAAATCAAATAAAATGAGACAGAATAAACAAAAATAGGGCATGGGTGCTGCTGCAAACTTTTCAAGTTCTTTCAGTGCATTTTTCATCTTTACTTTTATTTGATAGGTCTGTGAAATAGAGCTGTAGACTGGCAGACTTTAAATGAAATTTCACACTTTGATGATTTTTTTTAAACTTTGATATATTGACAGCAAAAGGAGCTGCAAAGCTTTTATATAACTTGAGCAGTAACGCCAAGCAGCAGTCAAACGTCTCTATGCATTTGTGTTTAACTGCAGAAGAAAAACATGTCCATGGGCAGTAGAGGGTTCTTATCAACTCCCTAATCCCAGATCCCAGCAAACCTTGAGGGCATGCCTCAGATCTTGCTGAAATCATTGTAGACTCTCACAGTTTGCAGATTAAATATGCTATGTGTTCCTGGCTCCAACAACAGTTTTATGAGCTCACTAAGCTTCCTGTTTTAAGATCCCTTTCTGAAGTTTTTAGGAGCTGCTAAGGGCGATGCTGTCTATGGCAAGTAGTACTTGTTAATTTAGGGACACTTTAGGTATTTCATTCTGTCTGTAAAAAGAGTCAAAATTGCTGTTTTCAAATTAGAAGTCGAGTTGCACTGAAAAAAGGAGTTCCTTTAAAAAGGAATTCTGTTGTTTTAATGTCTTTGTCAGTACACAAAGTGACAAAGTTTATACGAGGCTTGATTTGTTTTATGGGGCTTGACTTGGACCGAGCTCTTTAAAACGAGACTTTTTTCAGTAGTAATTCTAAGTACAATGCAGCTTTTAGTACGTAATTTCTGAGCCTCTTTTAACCAATTGTGTTTGTAGCAGCTCATTAAACATACCTTTGAAGTTCTTGTTCTCCTTTACGGCAAAGAAGGGAAAATATATTCTGCCAAGAATGAATTTCAGTGAATCAGGTGGTTAACCCAGGGATTTGTTGACCCTTCTGAACGTATGGCATTGCCCGTCACATTGAGAGTCTGGTCTTTTCTAGGTGCTAAATAGTTAACTCATATATTTTATTCACTGTAATCATGTTTATTTATTCGGTGTAATAATTTTAATTAAAAAGGAAAATACTTATTGTCCAACAACATGTGTCATATTATTCCCGAGAGAAGTTGAGCCAATTTTGTGCTTAAAGGTTATTCAATGAATGAAATTTTGAAAGCCCATTTGTCAAGGTACTGCACGGTTTCTGTTAGTTTTCAACCCCCAAATTCATTGTCCGCATGGCCCGGTCATTAGTCAGCAGTGTATTAGTGCTGCCTTCAGGCAATGCTGCCCAGCACTTCTTCTCACCATTATAGCTCTAAAAGTGTGCTGTGCCGACTGGTAGAATTACTGCTCTGATTTCCGCTTGGCTGGTTTTGAGGTGAGTCCCCTCCCTACCTTCCAGCTCACTTCTAATCCCTGCTTTCTTTTAAGGCTGCTTTCTGTAGAGATTTAGGGGAGAACTTTCTTAAAGATTGTGCTGGCATCATACTGTGGTTTTGTTGTGGTGTACTCTCTACATGTAAATTGTACCTGCCTTTCCTCGAAAATGCATTAAGTTGGCTGCTGACCTGAAGAGTTGGTTTCTCTCTCTTTAAGAACAAAATAAGAAACAAGACAATACACTGGTATTAAAACCCCCTGCAAGGTTATTTAGACTACAACAGGGGACAAAGTAATTGGGATAGAATGTGTTTCTCTCTAAATAGTTGCTTGGTGTCAGAACTGATAATATCAGAATCCACTACAAGGAGATCTGATTGAATAATTTTCTTAGCTGAAGTTGCCACTCAAATGTCAAGTTATTTTTTACACTGATTATCAAGACGATTAGGCCTTTTAAAAATTTTATTCTTTCTTTTTATTGATGCTCAAAATGTTGCTGTATTTTTTTAGTATCTGATATTTAGTTCAGGGTAAAGTACCCAATAGACCTTTTGGTGATTTAGAGCTGAAACTCCCCCAGAAGGGTTTGCTGCTATGTATGAGACTCTGTTTTCTTTGCATACAAATCCGTTAATGTCAAGAAAATCAACTGCGTGTAAAGAATATATCATCCATCTGCCCAGAGAATGAAGCCTTCATTAGATAAGATGTATGAATACCTGAAACTGAAGAGTCAGAAACAGATCAAGTTAGTGTCAGTTCAGTACGCTGTTCTGAGCTGTGTATATTAAAATGAAATCCTAGCACTACCGATCCTTAAATATCAGGATGTAGTTTGGTGGGGTTTTGCCTGCTCTTCAATTCACTGTGGATGTTTTTTCTAGGAAAATAATACAGCTGTATAATTCTGTGATTACACTATTTTAACAAGGATAGTGGATTGTGAAGCGGATTGTGCATTTGTAATGCAGTAGTTCAGATTTGTGCTGTTGTGTTTTGTCAAGTTACAAAACCATGAAGGAATCATGATACAGTTTTCCTGCTAATATGAGACAGGAGTAAAACCTAAAGTAAACTGTAAAAGCTGAAGATAAAGTTTCATAAAGTACCTTTCACACTTGAAGTTCTTCCTGGGTACGTGGAGATTTCCTATCTCCTTTATGTGCTAAAACATCTGTGTTGGGTTAGAATGTGAAATTCTGGATGAAGGCATCCCTTAACCTAAGAGTATGCTGAGGAGATAAACAGGCTTCCAGGAATGGGACTGTGATCAAAACATGGCACTTTCAAAAACATTCTACTTGATTCCTTTGATCTTGTTTTAAAATGCTAATTGTAAAAGATAGAATACAGTCTTTTCTTCTTTCATTTGCATATCATAAGTTTGGAACAGAAGGCACATCTTTGCAATAGATGTACATTAAATACATTCTTCCTTGAGCTCAGTTCCTGTATAGATTGACATTGATATATAGATCTAGTTTTGTTTCTAAGGAATCTTTCGTCTGTTGGGATTGATGAGATAAAACAAAGTGTGAAGAAAGTGGTCATTTCACTGGAATGTTGAGTTCCAGTGCTTGAAATGAGAGTATTTCTGCATTTTTCTGTCAAAAGTCGTAGTGACTTCTTACTTGACTAAGTAAGTGGTGCAAAGCACACCCATTACAGATGTTTGTAATTTGCTTTACCAAGCTAAGAAGGCAAAGAAAAGGCAGCAAAGAAATAAACAGCCTGTAGTGTGACCATAAGTATCCTAGGAACAGTATCAGCAGAGGAAGTAATAGAGTATGTTATCCACACAGCAAGTCTTGCTGTTGTTCCCCTCACTGTTCTATCAGAATATTCCTGGCCTTTCAGATTTTGAGCATATGAATGAACCAAAATCCAGGTTTCATAAAACAGATGTGTTGCCAAAGGAAGTCACTGCACTGTTACTTAGGTTTGTTTTGGATTTAGTGCTGCTGAATTCCTGAAGAAAGACAGGGGAAAAAGACAGTGTAGACTTGGTAGGGAAGTTTGAAGTGCCACCCCTCATTGTAACATATTGCTACAAGCGGTATAGTCCACAGATTTTTTTCCTACCCTCCTGTGCTAATTCTTTTACAGCTAATCTTACTTTGACATAATTCTTAGTTTTTCCTGCTGCAGAATTTGAAGCACAAGAAAAGTAGGATTGCAAAACAAGCAGTAACACAGCTTATTCTGAATTTCTGAGCAATATTAGGCAGTTTAATTGGAAGTTCTAATTTCTCCAGGGTAAGTGGATTACTAGTTTTAGACACACCCCCCTCCCCAAATATATTAAGGTATTTGTAGCACTTTCTGTTTTTTAAGAAATAAAGTTTATTCTTTCCGTTGTATTTAGATAGTTTGTAAGAGAGTCAAAAGAGGAATAAGGAAACCCAAGACTATGTGATTAAAATAACAGATGCTTACATGCAGAGTTAATGACCTGATTTGTTTTGTTTTCATTGTGGTGTTGTTTGATTGTTTGTTTTTCTTAAAGTTCAGTTTCTTATTGTAAAGACTCTCAGACAGTGAATTGATTATAAAATTTTACCCCAGAGGATATAGCATATCTGAATTATAAAACCACTAAGTCTGGGTTCTGTCTCCTCAGCTTTGTGTTGCGCATTTTCCAAACTGCAGCTTCTGTGAGAGATAGACTAGTTAGAGATGGACAGTTCGACCTGAATCCTTCAGTGTTGTTATCCATTAAGTTTTGTTTACTGAGTATGAAAATGAATAATCTCTTTCCTGGCAGAAATCTGTTTGATTTAGATACAGCGTTTAATCTGTTGAAGTAATAGTAAAAACATTTAATTGGGATTATACTTATCAGCTTTTTAAATCCAAAACAAGAAGTAGATACAATCTGCTTGTAAGACTGTGTGGTTGAAGTGTATTTAAAGCAACTGAGGTGCTGCCTCAGTAGAAAGTGCCATTTACTGATACGAGTGTATGTGTATGTTTAAAATATTCTCAGAACTTTTAGGTAACTGAGTTTTATCTGTAGCAGAAATACGTAAGCAAATACATAATAAATTTCCCTGGACTCGGGTAACTGTTGCAATAAATGGGTAGTTCCGTGTACACCATAGAATATTTTCTCACTTAGGATCTTAATCATGAGGATGCTGATACGCTGGTTTGCCTAGCTGATTGCCTTTGTGTTTGTGATCCTCCATTTATTGTTGCCACAAGCTATTTAACCTATCAGGAACAGATCAGATCATCATTAACCAGGCTTTAAGTCTAGTTGTTTTTCATTGTTTATGGGGGGAAAGAAATCAAAAGAAAGTAACAAGGAAAAGACAGCAGTATTGTATTTGGAAAGGTTGTATTAATACATGTGTCTCTTAACCTGTGGTATTTTTCAATTTCAAGCTACAAATCCACCTATCTGATTCTGTCAAGCTTTTTTCCTTTCTTTCTTTCTTTCTTTCTTTCTTTCTTTCTTTCTTTCTTTCTTTCTTTTTCAGACAGGTTTAGCCATATGCAGATAGCAACTAGTGCATTTATAGATCATGCATGTAATTAAAATGGAGATAGGTATTGTGAAATATAAGATACCTTGCCCCCTCCCCCAAGTTATTGTTTGTTGTGGTTTTATATGAAGTGGATACAAGACTCTTTATGCTGTTTATATTGGTCTTAATCTTACTGTGAGTAGTTGTCTGAACAGGAAGGAACCCAAATAAAGTTTACCCTGGTGTAGTTAATGCAGAATTCTGGTTTATCTTACAAAGAGTTGGGAAAGGATAAAACTGTTCTAAAAACATACAGGTTAGTTCCTATAGCTATTATCAAAATTGTGAGATATACCGAGAGGTTAATGTTACATTTGAGAGATACTTCTTAAAATGTCTGGCACTTGAACATTTTTCATCAGGTTTTGTCAGGGGTAACTTTGTCAGTGCAGCTTTGACAGAAGGTTTGATAGAAAGCAATGCTGAAATCTAGATGGGTTTTGGAAATTAAATGTACCTGAATCAAGCCTGGATAAATCAGTGTGAAATAGCTCCTGTATAATAGCTTAAGATTGTCTCATATAAATTTTGCATTTGAATGTAGCTGAACAAGATGCATTTTTTTTATCCTTAAATAATCCCAAGGAACAGTGTAACCCATGTTGATAAAATTGATAAAAGATCCTTTATGGTTGAGAGAGACTGTAATTTCCTGATTGTTCTTCATGCCTCCCCTTGTGTTTTTCACTTTCATACAGTTGTGCTGTTCAAGATGTATTGTATCCCCAAAGACTGCTTCCAGTAGTGTGGATCAAAGTAGTACCTATGAACACCCTAACTACCCAGAGTCATTTCTGAAAAATTAAACATGCTATGTTTGCTTGCACGCTGATTGGGGCACTCTGGTTGCTGATAGCAATCAGTATGAACTTCCCTACTGCTGATGTAATGATGATGAATGCTGTGACACTGCTATTTCAGACAGCTCTTCTCAGCGGATGCAAACCACTTGTTAATGAATTGCATACAACTACAGCAGCATCAAGTAAAACAGTGAAAGGTTTTACTTGTTTCTTTTTTATTTTTTTAATACAACATGTTAAAAGATACCCCTCAAAAATAAAAATAAACCAAAGAAAGGCAGAAGGTTTAAGTTCACAAGAAACATAAACCAGTCTTAAAAAGCATATTGAGAATTTTAAGTACTTATGTTTCAGCAGTTTGACCAAAGCAAGCAGTCTTGTAGTCAGTGAGTCTCTTCCTAGCAATGAGTATTTGCATGGTCTGGTCTTTAAAACTAATGTATGCAATATAAATAAAATGATTTAAAAAAATAGTTCAGAGAGGAGAAGTGATACAGAGTGAAGATTCCTTGAAATGTATGTTCAGAAGAGATCAGGTTTCTTATTCTTCCAAGCACAGGGCTGCTCCACTGGTTTTGGTTAGTTTAGTTGTTTGGTTAGTTAGGACTGTGAGTAAATGAACAAAAAGATGTGGGTTTTTCCCTCCACAGTATATTAATATGACAATTTTTACTACTAAAAGCACAGTTTTATAACCAACATACATAAGGACCAGAAATTACATAATGTTAAGTTACTTGAAAGAATTTTTTTGTTTGAAATAAGTTTCCAACATATTGTGATTTGTTGACACTCCTTCTAAAAATGAGTTTCCTCATTTAACTCCTCATTCCAGTAGCTTGTTCCTAAAATTCCTTCAATATAATACATAATTGGGGAAGGTTTACATGTATATTTTAAAAAGAAGTGACACACCTGCAGGCAGGTTACTGTTTTCAGAGGGATTAGGTTTAAAATGAGGATCTGGAATTAATTGTGCATTGGGTTCAGGCTTCAGGGATATTACAAAAGGTTCAAGCATGGTTGAATGGGAAAAAGCCATGAATGTTTGCTTTCAGGAAGGAATGTTTATCCCTCTATTTACCTATGGAAGTTCAGGCTTTTGCCCATATGCTGGTATAGCATTTTCTTGCCATTCATATGCACATGGAGGTGCTGGATAGCCAATGAAACTAGCTTTCAGGTTTTTTGAAAGTGGGACTCCTTGCTGGGCTGGGTATAGATAGAGATTGTCTCAGGCCTGCATGTGGGAACAGGAAAGTCACTGAACTACATGCTGGAGAAAGACACATAGACCCTAATGTAAGTCACTTTGTATTTTAATGGGGAGACAGTGTCAGGCTGGCTGACTTCTGGAATACTTTTTGATAGGGGTTAACAGGCAGTGGAAAGAAATCTTTACATAGCCTTGGAATTTTTTAAATTTATTTTTTTTTTTGGTGAAGTGCAGCTCCCGTATTTCAGTACAGTTTCTGAGAGAAAATGAAAATCAGCCAAATTTAAGGAAAATTATTCTAGAAGATGTGTGTCCGGCTTATGTTTTCAACTTAGTCTTAAGATGGTCTTCAGGAAAAAAAAAATTTTTTGGGGGGCACCATATTGATCTCCTGATGACTGCTTTTCTGAGCGGCATGCGTGGCAAAACATAGCAAACCACATCCCTCTAATTATTAGTCCTGCCATCTCTTCTGGCCTTCCGTACCTTCCCAACCACGCGTGCCATCATTGATGCACCACTGGGGGTTTACTGGATCTGCAGGAATTCTTGCAGGTGTCTGTTCCATTTGTGTGTGGGGAGGAAGAAAGGCTTGCAGTGCCGAGGCCATTGGCTCATGGTACAGGGTGTAGAGCTGAGTAAGAAAGTTTACTTTAGTGATGTTCTCTCTTACATGCTGACATAAATAGAAGCAGCCTTCTGAATGTGAGCTAAGTAGACATCAACCAAAACAGGTACCAAGAGCAGATGCTTATGTTAGGTCTTGGCTAGTTCTGCAATTTTCTGTCCAAAACTCTTAGGTGCTGCTTTAGGCCTCTGTTCTGTACTGTGGTCCACATCAGGTAGCATAAAACAGAGAAGTGATAGAGAGTTATGAAGAATCGGGAATTACGTCTGCTATTCTTTCTTCCTGTAAAGAAGATGACCCCAGAGCACCAGAAAGATCTAGTTGGCAGGCTGTTTGGGGAAGAAATAAAGTAGCCAAGAGAATGAATTAAGTCAGTCTGACCAGCCACGTTGCACTTGAATTGCAGATGACTCAAAAATGCTTTTTATGAGATTAAGGCCATCATAACTCCTTAAAGTACCTGCATCACCTTCCTTTTCTGAGCAGTGGTAGGATCCGTTTGTAATGGAGGTCCTGTTGTGATGGAGAGGGAAAGGAGGTGGAGATAAATGAGGAGATAGAGATAAGTGAAGGCTTCTTGCACATGCCTGCATACACATCTGTATGGCAGGAGGCTGCAGAACCACTCTAGATACCTGTCATCATTTTCAATGCCTCTTCCCAAATATTTCATGCCACTCCACTGGCCTTGTAGAGGCAGAGTATATTGCTCCTTCCTTTCTAGTTGAGTAAGGAGTATAATTATTTCCTTTCATGACTTGAAGTCAAAATCAACACGCTTGTGAACCAAGGACCAAACAAAAAGAGGGACGAGTTCTGCAGCTTTGTCTTCCAAGTTTTCAAAGTCATACTCTTTGATGTAAATGAAGATGCTGCCTCAATAGCAGTCTTGGCCCTCAGAAGGCAGTGGAAGAAAATAACCACAACTGAAGATGTATAGCTTTTTTAGTTCCTTCAGAGATGCATAGAAAATCATTAATTTGAGAGAATGTTAAATTAACTCGAAGGTGATTAGTCAGGGGATAGGAGGGTACATTGAAGGACTCACTCATGCAGTGGTTGGAGGCTGGGTAGAGGCAGGTTTTGGTGTTTATGTGGCCAGGGCTATATAGAGAACACAAACATGTTCCTCTCAGTGTGGGGTGAACAGCTTGGCAGCAGTGCCAGCCTCCCCCCTTTCTACTAATGCAAGAGACTGAAAAGCAAGATATTTGAGCTAACTGACAAAACTGGGGATGCCCTTGCATGAGGTGTGCAAAGGAAAAGAGGGAGAAGGCATATGAGAAATTTGGAAAGGTGCTCTTCAGAAAGCTCGAGTGAGATCTCTTCTCAAGGAGGCTTGTGCATTGCTGGGCTGTTGCAAAAAAAAAAAAAAA
>VWYP01022448.1:232983-256524 GCA_013400435.1 Pycnonotus jocosus
AAAAAAAAAAAAAAAAGGCTGTTTTAAGTTGAGTATTGTCAGATCTCTCCTACTCTCTGAAGACACCTGACATTCCCCTTAGCATTCTGGTAGGAGGTTGTTTCATGTATCGCAATAGTATTTATGGCACTTTCACAGATAGATCTTGAGAGTAGCCTTAGAAGTCCTCTTCTGTGGCAGACAGAGCTTTGTTATTCCTGTTTTTAGCAAGCAAGAAACTCAAGGGAAGAAAAATACCTTGCCAAAACTTAGACAGTAGGTCAGTGGCAGAGAGTCTCTGATATCTAGCTCAGTTCCTTGGCTGTGCTGCCTAGCTAAGTAATGATTCATTTAGTGATAGGGCTCTACTTTGATTCTTACTGTATAACAATGAGATTTTGGAGTGTTTTATTGTGCTATTAAAAACAACTCCTACTAGGAAGATGGGAAGGGGAAGGTTTACTAGTCAGCTGTGTTTGTGTTGAATGGGCTTTGTAGCCTTTTTTTTTTTTTTTGTGTTGTTTCTTCTTTTGTTTTTTGACTGTCAGAATTTGGGAAACAGGGTGCTAATATAATTACACTTCATTATACTTGTGGCTTTTTGAGACCTTTGAAAAATTGTTTTTAAATGGTGTCCTAGAAGAGTGTGACTTTCTTCCATTTTAGACCCATTTGACTACCAAGCAGTGTTGCTCAGAGCAGAAAACTATTTTTTTTTTTTTGTTCTTGTTACATAGATTCATGTTCAAACTACAGAAGTACCATGGTATTTGGTTCTGAGCATGATGTGTGCTGCATATTGATGATTTGTGTAAAGCTTACTTGGACAGACACGTGTGCCTCAAGTTAAGCTGCAGACTAGTGCTAATGTTTGTGTCCTTCACAGCCTGAGATCCCTGCAGTCTTGAGGCCTGGTGTGCCTGCACTGCTGCACAAGCAGTGATACCCTTTTGGAAATTTTTGGGCTTGTGTTTCCATCAGGAGTGTAATGTACCTGAGAATAGGGAGAAATTATTTGTGGGGTATAAAATGAATATATCACTGGAGATGACACTGAGAACATCCAGGAAAGGCAAAATAACAAGATACACACCTCTACAGAGTGTTCTATTTCCAGTGTTTTCATGCAAAAGAAAGTGATCTCATTATCTGCCACCAGCAATAATATTTGTCTTTCCCTGTGGTTTTTGGGGTGTTTCAGCAATAGAATTTTGTTCGATTTCTGAACAAACAAAGTGAGAGATGTTTACATGAGTAACAAGGTGTAGAAATAGGATAATTCCTGCTGCAGTGTGTTCCAACACCAGCAATGTTGAAATTTAAATATTTGGCTTCTAAAGTCAACGTGAAGGTCTGTCTTGATTTTTTTTTTTTTTTTTGCTTTGTTCCGAAGTGCTCTGGGTATAAGAGAAAAATACTGGCCTTTTTTTCCCCTTGGATCCATTAAAACCCTACAGAATTGAAAAAAAATGGACCTATCCATCAGACAGCATAGTGGTTTGTGATGCTGATTCTCTTCAAAGGCAAGCATACCTAGTTTTGGTGTTAGTATTACTTTAAATTCCGCAGGAATTCATGCATGCAAACATGATTTGATGAGCTTACAGAACTGTGAACTGCTAATTCAGTTGTGCTCCAGGCTCTTCTTCAGGTGAGAGGGGTGAGAAGACTGGGGCTAAGCTTTCAAACAGTCTTTAGAGTTTATGACTCTCTTGTTTCATTCAGGTATTAGTGCAAGGAGAGCTGAAGTAATGAGAAGTCATCATGGAGGCGCAGTCCCATAGCTCTACCACAACTGAGAAGAAGAAAGTGGAGAATTCCATTGTGAAATGCTCCAGTCGAACAGATGTCAGTGAGAAAGCTGTTGCCTCCAGCACAACTTCCAATGGTGAGTAACAGCAGGGATTTACTAGCAGCCAAACCTACAATAATTTTATGTTCAGTGCATTCCTTGTGAATTGAGCATTTGCACCTGGATCAGTGTTTGTTCTACAGAAAAGCTAAAGAAAACGAACGGAGGAGGGGTGGTGGTGGTGGAAAGTGGTAGGATACAATAAGGCCTGTTTTGGCATCAGGCACAGTCTCTTTCTTCCAGATGTTCTAATTTGAGATGTAAATGTGCTAAGTTATTTATTATAGGAAGTTCCTGGTTTGGGCGTTTTGGAAATTCTCTTGATTAGCCTGACAGGGCCTGCAAGTGCTTTGGTCATTGAAATCTCTTACACTAGTTAGGTAATCAGTTATTACTATAGAGACAGAAGTAGGTCTGTCAAAATTAAAGGCAAAGGTGTTTTGTTTTTTTTTTTTAACACATAAACTTCCTTCTCACAAAGGGCTGGCCCACCTCCCCAAAGTTCCTTAATGCCCGGAAAAAGCATCAAGCTAAGTGTGTATCCTCTAGTGGATTCATATCAAAGTTGTGAATGTACAGCTTGTAGATTTGCAAGACTAAAGTCGTTTGCTTAATTCTCCCTGGAGATTATATCTCAGTTGACAATTTTACATATTCCCCGCCTCTCAGAAGAGTGTGAGCTAATCCCAGCCCTAGACCTTTTCATTGTTTGGTGTAAGAGGGCTGAGCATATTAGTTCCTACTAATGCAAAGCTCCTGTTGCATTAGGAAAGAAAATTGCTTGAAATGGTGTGGGCAGAGTTTAGACCTATGCATTTTGGATAGTTGCAGATTAACTGCTGTTTTTGTAAAAATCAGTCTAGTAATGTCTAAAAACAGAAAATGCCTTTCTGGTATATTTTGTGGTCCTGGTGTGTTTTCTGGCAAAACATTTTGTGTTCACATTTCTGCTTTCATCATATTCAATTATCTGGACTTGTGATTCAGGTCAGGTTCTCACTTTGATATCTTGAGTAAAGCTTTTTGCTTTCTCAAAGAAACAGGTTATGTCCCACTAGACTACAGGAGAAAACACATGAATCCACAGCCATACTAGAGGGGAATCTCCATGGGTCAGTAAAAATTAGATGGCACATGTCCCAGTTATCTTTCTGTGTGACTGGCCTTCAGATGCAAAGCAAACTCAACACCTGCTGACCTACTAGATGGAATTGATCCCCATGGGAGTATAAGAACTCTTGAGCTGCTATAGAAAAGGTTGCATCAGTTTTTTAAGGCATATGCGATAAGATCCTCAGCTGGTGTAAGTCAACAAAGATCTGTTGCTGTCAATAGAATTACAGTGGTTCACATTAGCTAAAGAGGTCCCCATTGTATTTTTTTTTTTTAATTGATAATAGGATTTTCCACATTGGCCCAACTTTTCAGACAGATGCACAGTTAAACACATATGCATATTCTTAGATGTGTCAGGGGTTTGTACTCAAACGTTCATCTGTGGCTGTTTGGCTAGCTTGAATGTTATTGGTAAACATTTAGATTTAGAGGGCTGAAATGAAAGCCTTCAAGATGTTTTTGCCTAATTCTGATACTGATCTGTCGTGTGGTCAAGTAATTTTCTTTCTTTAATGGTAGTATTAGTTCTTAACTACATGCTTCACCTATGGGGAGTATTACTGCATGGCAGAGTCGTCAAACTCCCAAGAGCTGGAAAGACTTAAAGTCTAATAAATTACTACAAAGTTGTGTCACTGGAATTATCTCCTACTAATGGAATGAGATGCTAATGTAGTACACGTCCTGGGGACCAAGGCTTCGTTTTCTTAAGACAGTGATGGTTAACTTTGTTTTCAGTGGGTAAGTGTAGGCCTTGTTAGTCTTTGTATTTAAGGAAGTCACCAGGATCTCCAAGGTTTGGGTTTCTAATCTACCTTCATGCATAACAGAGACACAATGGCTTTTTAGAGATGCAGAGCTGGGCTTCAAAGGGATAAAAAATTCGATTCTTTCTTTGATACGAAAAATTTCCTCTTAGTCTAGAGACTTTGTCGAGCATGTACCAAAACAAATACTAGTACTAAAACTTTAGGAACTTAAATGTAAGTTTTACTCTTGCAGTGTTTTAAGAGTTTTGCTTCTTGAAGATGTGATTGTCACGATAATAAGTTTTGGTTACAGGGACAATTTGCATGAAAGCTGGAGCTTGCATCACATTTGCATCTTTTGTTCTTTAATGCTGGAATGAGTATTACTACAGGAACATCATCTGTTGCTATAAGACACCACTCCTACAAAACATGCATCTTTTGTCAGTGCCTTTTTTTTTTTTTTTTTTTTTTTTGCAAAGGGCTGCGGTAATGTTAAATGTTGTGATTTGCGTTTGAACGCTCTGTTAAACAAGGTAGGATACTCTTAAAAATAACAAAAGGACAGAATGATCCCTGCTGTTCTTCTCAGAAGACTGATGTCATTGCAGAGCAACATCTGCCTATCATGTCAATGTCACCTCCTAATTATGTCTAATATCAATGCTTTTGTCCTTCTGGACAACTCACGAGTTAACAAACTTTGCAGAGTAAAGTTCTGTTGATACCTGTCTGAGGTGTGATGTACAGACTAGTATTTTCTCAGTAGGTCTGCTGTCTTCTGACAGA
Organism: Pycnonotus jocosus; assembly: GCA_013400435.1. Lineage (NCBI taxonomy): Eukaryota > Metazoa > Chordata > Aves > Passeriformes > Pycnonotidae > Pycnonotus > Pycnonotus jocosus. The sequence goes on from VWYP01022448.1 coordinate 237,469, forward strand.
GTCAGAACTTGGATCATAAACAGATGGAAAGCTGCTAGTTACAGCTTTTATGCAAAGCATACGGTCATGAAAAAACAAAGAAAATGCCATTATTTCAACAGCTCCCAGAAATAAGTGACACGCCCAGGAGCAGGATCTGTGTTAATATGGCTGTTGAGTGTGGAAGACTTTTAAATCATATGTTGTCCAGACTGTGTATTGAAGAGTCTGGTGTAAATCTAGATGGAAGGGAAAGAAAATGGGAAGGGTGGCTTGGAAGGGGAGCTCACGTGTTAACCTGAACGAAGCAGTAGAAGTTGTGAGGCTCAGACTAAGGTTGCCCTTTGGAAGGTGCCAGCTGCACTGTAGTCTCAAGCACTCAGCAGGCATGGGCCACAGTTTACGTTAGCCACTTCTGCCGAGTTCCTGTCATTACTTAATGCCATAAAGATTTTTGCTGCACTCACCTGAGTACAAACTCTGTATTGCAGAGGTGCTTGCAACATGTTAGATATGGACCTGCCAGCGTTTATTTCCATTATAAACCCCTAAATTTCAAGATTTATAACTAAGCCATTAAAATTTGCTCCAGGACAAAACATGTACTGGAGCAAATTAAAACTTCTCTTAAAATACCTGTGATCAAAAAACTAAAAAAAACCAAAACAAAACCAAAACTAAAAAAACCTTAAAAAAAATTCGTAATTTGTAATAACTACAATGTAATAAGGAAATGCAATAAGAAAATTCTTTAGTGCACTTGAATTCCCAGTGGAACCACTTTTGCTTTGTTTTGAATTAGTTTATGCAAGCTTTTGTTTTTTTCTTCTTTTGTGTTTCATTTTGTGTGTCTCAAACAAACTGCATGCAGTTTACTAGGATGCATTCCTTTGCAAGTTATTCCTTTTCATCCTTTGTTTGACTGCGACATTTACTGCTAGGCTAAAATCCAGGGGGACAAAAACTGCTAAAGAAAACTGCTAATGGAGATGTTAATTCACAAAGGGCTGTAGGAATAAAAAAATTAGTGCTAGCACATAAAGTAAGCTTAGTTATGTGTATGGTGGGATTTGATAACCTCAGGCTGATCTGCTTTAGCAAGGTAATAACAACAAGAAGTAAATGACATTTATGTCATGGCTGTGCCACTCATGTTACACTGGAGTAGAGGCCAGTGCCCTGGACCACCTCGCTAACACAGGGGCTGTGTTGTTGAGTCTTGTCTACTCATATGCACATTTGTGCCACTTTTCTGGAAACAAAGCACCCTGTTTCTTACCGTATCAGAGCGTGGATTTAGGTCGTTTCGAGGGTTGCTGCATGCACACATAGGTTTCTAGCAAGTTGTGCAAAGAAAGAGTGGCTTTCTTACAGGTGGTATCCATTGATAAACTCATTAACATTAGTGCTCCCATTGGAGAGCCTTTGTCTGGTGTTGCAGGTCACAAAACCTGCCTTGCTGGACCTCTGGTAGGTAATACAATACCTCCTGTAATTTCAGGTAATTCCAGAGTTAGAAAGAAATGATCAGGTGAATGCTGGAAATGTGGCAGGAGTCTGCCCGGTGACTTGTCTTGCTGCGTTGTGATGAATGCATGTGGAAGGCTTGTTCTCGACTGCTCCTCGGTGCTGCTGCTCGGCCCCTGTGCCTCGCAGCCTGACAGACGAGCTGTCTGAGACCAGCAGCACGCCAAGTCCGTATGTCAGGCTGAGTGCTGCAGTGCTGGAGCAGAATGCTTGCTGCCATGCCCTGCCTGTGCAGTTGTGCTGCCTGCACTGGTGCAGTGCCCTCCTGCTGCCCTGGCACCAGGAGTTGCCAGCCTTCCTGAGCATTGCAGTAAAGTCATGAACTCCAGTCTGGTGAATTTAAGCAAATGTCTGGCTTTAGCCACGAGACTAGTTCTGTTTGCCGTAATAATGTGGTTATTTGCATGCTTACAATTAGCCAGTGGCTTTAATGTGCTTTACCAAGCTAGCTGGTTTGACTCTGCATTCTGTTTTGTAAGTGAATTGGATTTATTGTTAGGGTGCTTCCTTAGAAGCATTGTTAAAAAAACCCCCCATACTAACTTAACACAGCCCTCAGCTCAATGCCATTTGCTTTTTTCACTTAATCTGTACCATAGATATAATTAATTTTTTTGCCTTAATTTCAGAAAAGTAGAGGGAATTTCTGTAAGGACTGAACTGGTGCTTGTGCAAGGCAAGACTGCTCTTCACAGCATTGCTTGGAGAACATTAGGAAATTGCGATGCTGTATTCAAACCTGATTTATTTACTGTTTGGCTTGTGAATTTCGTTGGTGGCTTGAATGCTTTCCTCTTTTGGACATTTTGGCTCAAAACTGATGTTTTAAATGTTGCATTAAAACAATGAAGTTATTGTATAGGAACTCCTTCAGTGTCTGACAGGCAAGCACTTATTTTCAGTTTGATATGTTTTGTCTAGTTTCTGACCCATGAGCTTGTTCCAGTGTAATCTGATATTTCTTATTAACCTATTACTCTGCCTTAAAAAAAAGCTAATTATAAACGTATGTAGGTAGGTTGTGGACTTGACTACCTTTATCAGAATCAGATAGTTATTGAGAACATACTTTAAAGTGATAGAAAGCAGAAATTATTATCTTAATGATGATGTAACTTAAAACCAAGCATGATAGATGAATAAATGAGAGGAAGTTCATGCATCCACTTTGATTCTTTCAGAAGAAGAGCGAGCTTCATCTCTTTTTTTTTTTTTTTTGTTTTCTCCCTTCCTAGTACTTTCAGGGTTGATTGAAGGAAGTATTCAGCAGTCTGCAACCCCATAAGAATCACATTTCCTGTTTAAACTTTCAGTTGGTTGCTTGTCCTGCTGCTTGCTTTCAAGCCTCACCATAAAATAGGTGTTAATCATAATACCCATTCTTGGCCCCCTCATTGGACTGGTGTGCTCAGGATCCTGTTGAGAGGTCAGGGTTCAAAAGAGGTTGTTGAGTATCAAGAAACCTTGCCCGTAGTATTTTAGTGACTTGTAAATTGAGCCCTGAATTGATCATATGAGACCTGATTGTACAGAGTGATCAGGTGATGCCATCCTCTTCCCCTGGAATCAAAGGGGATGGAGGGGCCCTCTTCACTTCTCATTTTCAGGTCAAGGAGGAAACAACATCCTGTAGTTTTAGATGCTGGAAATGATAACTTCAGTGTACATGTTTTTCTGACAAATTTCTTTTTCAGCAAGACAAATACTGCTAGTAATCAGTATCTACAAGTAGTATAGAGCAGCATGAAAGTCAAGGGTAGACTGGCCACATCTGGTAGCCCAAAAAAAATAAGGGCAAAGACCTTGTAAGATTGTAAGATTTTTTTGTACTCTTCTGTTCTAATATTTGTGTCCAGGTTGTAGGAGGATAAACTTTAAAAAAGGTACTTTTCCTAGGGGAGAATAGGCTACTCTGATGAAAGTATTGGAGGTTGTAATTAAATGGGGACTGCATGTCTTTGTGTATTGTAATCTGATGTGAGTAGCTGATTAAATACATGTTCTTTTGGAGTAATGCATCCGTGGTCCTTTATGCTTACTAACAAAATTTCAGTCATCAAGTTATGGCTTATAACTTGATACTGTAATACTGTAATAACTCATTCTGCCTGATACTATTTTCTAGTGTTGTTCTTCAGTGAGTCAGCCCTACACTTACCCCACTCTAAACCCAGTAATCTGCAAGTGCAATACAGTATTGCTTCATTAATTCTGCTGAGATTTCCCTCTTTTTTCCCCCCCTTCTCTCCCCTCCCTGCAGTGGTTAATGGCATAAGGGATATTAAATGTCAATCCTCCTGTATCCCTTTGCAAGTTCCAGAAAGAGATGATTGAGTGGCTTATCCCTGCAATCACTGTAATCAGTAAGTAATGACTTAACATCCTGCTGGATAACACGAGGTAGAATCAGGAGAAAACATTAGTTAGCAGCAGAAGCTTGCCACCTGTTCAAGGTGGAGGTTAAATTTAGGAAATTTTACACTGGGGAGTTTTTTTTCCTGAAAAACAAACAAACAAACAAAAAAAGACTCAACCCTGAAACATCCAAGCACACAAAATAAAATTGTACCTGGGTCTTGACATAGAAGTACTAATAATAAAAGGTTTTAAACTATGTCTCTGCAGTATGGTGATGGTACCGTGCTCTGTATCTTGTGCTTTGCAGGAATCTGGTGTCAGTCAGAACTCAAAAAATTCAGCCATTACGGCCCACAGTACTGATGAGGAGGAAGCAGACAAGAGGTTTGATTTTTAGAAGAAAAAAGGGTGCCAGCAGCTGAAATTTCAGTGATATTGTTAGCCTTCCAGAAAAGGCTAACTCACTGCCATCAAGTGCTGGTCTCAGGGGAAGATATCCTAACAGAGAATGGGCCTCTTAAAGACTTTGCACTGCTGTGCCAGCGCGTGCCACTGAAATGGGGAGGCTGTATGGCAGCAGCACTGTTGCTCCAAGTGATAGCATCTTCCTCCTAGCTGCTGGAAATGGGTGTCAACAAACAAATTAGGGCCAGGCTGCTTGGGAGATTTGGAAGAGCAGTTTAAAAATTAAGGCAGAAAACTTCTGGATCCTGGGTCTCAAAAGAGGGAATCTGCAAGTGAAGAAGCTATGCAGAGCAAATCATCTTCTTAAAGTAAATAAAAAAGAATTTTAAAAAATCCTTCTAATTGACTTAAAGCTAGGCAACCCTTCTGGCAGGCGCAGTACTTGGCTTTATTATCTGAACTGTGTAAATTAAGGCAGTTGAAGTAATTAAATTACTTACCAGGTTTTCAAATGGCATTCATCTTTCCTATCTTCAGATGTGAAATAGATGTTTTCTATTTCATATCTGTCTCCAGTTAAAAAGAAATAATCAGGAATCAGTGTTGCATTTGATTATATCCCTGGTCTGTATATTTCTATTTACTTCCCCCCTTTCTTTTATTTCTTCTTTTGCAGAGGAATCAAAACTTCGGCTTCTGCTTACATAGAAATTATTACTAAATACATATGCCAATAAGCAGGAGAAGTGAGCTAAGTGAGCTATAGTCTGATTATGTAAAGAAGGTGCCATATTAAGACTACATTTTCTGTATTCTTTCCAAGCCATATCTTATTATTTTGGAGTGAGAGTGGAAGGGGAGGGAGATGCATTCTTCTGACATCCCAAATAAAAGGAAATGAGATGGATTTTTAGTGCTATGTTATTACCTTATTTCTCATTAAGTGTTTGCTTTTGATGTATACTGCAAATGGTCACAATTTATTTGCAGATTCTATTTTTGCTCATAAGGCTGGTAATTCAGAAAAAAGATTTGCTTGTCAATCTGATCTGGACCTATTGATGAATCCATACTTCAAGTGTGCAGAGGCACTTTGAAAAAGAGAAGTATACAGGAAACACTGGGTTTTGTGCAGATAGTTTTAAAATTTGGCTTATAAAGCATTAAGTGTCAGATTATCAAAAAGCAGGTCTTCATCTTGTACCTGCAGTCAACTGGAGTCTTGCTATACAGGATCACATTCTTTGCACTTGCCAGCCACTTAAAATACACTGTTTCCCATTCATTTAGTATGACTTTTCCTGCATGTTCCACATGCAGCCAAGTGGAAACTCAAGTCCCACAAATGCAATAGCTTGAAAGTGCACATAAATGTCTCAAACTAAGGGGATTTTTTTTGTTGTTCTGTTAAATAGTACAGGTTTATATTGATGCAGTTTTTCCTAAGATGGGATGATAAATTGCTGAAACTGAGGTTAGTATTGTAGACCATGTGCTCTCTCTATGCCCCTGTCTTGTGTTTGCTTCTCTCATCTTTTCCAGTGTAGGGTTCATATATAACAACAGAGGGTTTTATGTGTGGAAAAGTTCTGGGCCTGACCAGCAGTCTTTCTGTCTCTTTTCCCCTCCTCCTGGTCTCTCATTTTCCCCTCCTTCTTTCTCTCTTTTTTCTTCTCTCTCCTTTTTCTTCTCTCTCTTTTCTTTCCTTTCCTTCCCCCCCTCCCCCCTTTCTTTTAGTTTTCAGAAAGTTGAGTTCCATCCCAATTATTAAATCTTCGGAGACCATTCCCACATGGTTCTGTAAATGGTAGCTTCATCCTGAGTTCTTTCATCTCTTTTCCTGCTCTCCTGGCTTGACAGTTGAAAAGGTCTGACTGTGCCACACAATGGTTTGATTGGTTTCTCTAGGGGAGGCTTTACCCTGCCTCATCATTCGCCAGGCAGGTGGACCAGAAAGTCTCTTGATTCTTTTGTTGCCTCTCAAAGTCCGAGGTCTTTGACTGAATAAATCCTCCGTCATGGGATAATTTGCTAAAAGGAGACTGAAAGATGTGAGAGAAAAGCCTCACTACTTGGGTGCTGAATTAATGAAATAACTGGGCCTTGGAGTTTGCAATTGAAAAATCACCAGGAATGCAATGGGTGGAGACAGGCTTCAGAATGCAAGCCCGTTACTTCCCTGTAATAAACTATGAGAGCTTTAAATGATATTACTAAATACGTCGGCTCGCCTGGCTGCCTCCGGTTATTTGCATTTGCAGCCGTGTTCGTTCGGCGGGGGAAGCCCAAGCAAAATAAAAGCCGTTTTGGTACAGAGCCTGGTTAGTCATTAGATTATTACAAGGGGCTGGAAAGAATTCCATATGACAGAACTAGGGTTGAGTTAACACAGGACGAAAAGTAATTTACAGATAGGCTGTCCTCAGCCATCTTCGTAGCCTCTGATAAGGTTTCATTTCAGAATGGATAGGCGACATTTCCACTTACGGGCCCATTCTGCGACACCTGTGATAACAGCTTCTGGATCCTAATTGAAATTGGTTTCAAAATGGATTTTCACTTTTCTCTGTCTGTGGAAAATATTGAATGGACTCAGAGCTGCCACAGAGAATCCCAGACCTTGGAAAATGGAGCAAGAAGCCAGGATCATCTTTCATAACTGTGTCGATGATATGACAGTTTTGTTATCTGTCTTATTAATGAAATCATTGATCACCTGATGAGGGAGATAATAAACTACATTTTTTCTGCAGTTCAAGAAGCTCAATTAAATTTTTAAAAATACAGATGGAGGAAAAACCAAACCAAAATAGTGAAGTGAGTGTTTTCAGGTCTATGGTCAACTTTGCTTCTCTTGAAAATTTTATTACATGGAAGAAATCTCCCGAGACTGTATAATGTTGACTGCATCTTGAGGTTATTGAAAGTAAAACAAATCTGATGCTCATGTTAAGAAGTACTTTTTTTGTTGTTGTTGTTTTTAACAAACTGCACTAAGTAAATAACACTTAAGTCCTAGTAAGTGCCATGGAAACTCAGATGAAAAGAGAAACAATGGGGCTCAAGTTTAGCTGAAGTGGGATTAGTGATCCAAACTCTCTGAATGGCCTGATGTGGACAAAGGCTGGTGCTAAATTTATTGCATGCTTGCCATGACGCTGGTTCTCCTGAAAATTATTTTTTCTCTAAAAATGGATGTCAGCCTATATTTCTTAAAGCTGCTCAGATATTCTGGAAAAATAAGGTGTTGGTTTGTTTGTTTGTTTGGGTTTTTTTTTCCTTTTTTTTTTTTAATTTTTCTTTTTTCCTTTTTTTTAAAAAAAATTAATAGACTTGAGGAGATTTCAAAATGCAAGGAAATGTAATAAACTGCCTGATCAGGATAAAATGTATGTGCAGGCTTCAAAAACAAAATTTGAAAGGATTTTGTGATGTGTTGTTTCCGTGGCTGTTTTCTAATTACTGGGGAAAGAGATAAATCTGTTGTTTGTGCTTGGTTGCTCTGGAATGTGTGCTGTATTCCTTGAGGAAGGTGGGAAGGGATAGTTTTTCTGAAGAGGGATGCCAGTGACTTCTCATGTTTCACTATGAATTGTATCCTAGGTGTTTCTTCAGTCCCTCCGATGGTGTGGGTCAATCTATACCCCTTTTTAAGCTTGAAAGGAGAGCTCTGATCAAAGGCTTGAATGATGTCAGTGATCTCTGGTGATTGATTAGGAACAGAAGTTCTGGAGCATTTTGCATGTCTGCCTTTACCTTATTGCTTCAAATCCATTAGTGCCTACCCATTAGGGTAGCTTTCAGTCAGGAGAAAAATAACCTGTGCATGTATATATATACACACATATATGTCTCGCAGGTAAATGCATACACAGAGAAACGGAAGAGGAAAATGTACAAGCTCTGTAGTCTGAGATACAAATATATTTTCCTTTAATATGAAAGGAAACAGGTTTTTTTGGGCTGTTGGCACAGGGATTATTTATTAATTGCTAAACTCCTGAGTGTAATTCTTTGTTCTTCTGCTGCTTCTCTCACATATTTAAATCCATATAGGTCTCACATTGGGTTTTTGGCTGCTTTACTTTCGTTTGCTATAGTTTACTCAGAGAAGAATCATGCCCCTGCTTGTTACTTCTTTTCTGTGCCTGGGGTGCATGTTAAGATCACTGTGCATGTCAGTGCCTTGGAGATATTTTTTAATTAGAGATTGAAAAATAAATATTTTAAATCCTCAGGTTTTTTTTCAGAAGGTTAGAGCTAGCCACAATGTATGTTAAGCTGCTAAGAGAAAAGATCTTTCATTTGTAAAAGAGTAGCAGTCCTCTGACCCTCAGTGGTGTGGGAAGCTGGACAATGGGGTTTACTTGTCTGCAGAAGAGTGGCGTGCATGAGCAAGCAGTACAGGACTTGAATGTGACTTCACTGTGGTATGGATGAGGAGGATGGGTGGCGCAAAGCTGGAGTCCTTTCCTAAATATTTTGCTTCTAACGGTATATTGTGATTTGAATGAGGACTTAAAAACTCCACATAGACTTTCAGAAGTTTGAGTTAATTAATTATTCTGTTAAATGCAAGTTTTCAGTATGTAGGGTTTATTAAAAAATGTCAGTGTTATTTTTGTGTATCTCTTTTCCCCTTTCTTTTTAGTAGGTTGGCGTTCGCTCTCTCTCTCTCTCTCTCTCTCTCTCTCTCTCAAATCTCCTTTGCTCTCTCTTTTGCTGTTGTGCATTTCACACCAGGAGATGACAAGTCTTGTGATTGCAGCAGAGGCAATTGAAAGAAAATAAAAAGAGAGTTCTTTTTCTCTGGTGCTGGCCCATGAACATACCGTAAAAATTGGATTAGACACACCTAGACTTGGGATTGATTGCATCTTGAATGGGAAATTAGAACATCTGAAAAATTCCTTTTGGATGGAACAGAAGCACAAGAAGGAAAAGTTGGATGGAAACCAGAGAAGAACTGTAAATCACTATTGAAGTTACTTCCTATGGTTTACCATTGGCTGTCAAAGAAAATTGCCTCGGGCTTGTTTATAGCTAATTCCCTCTATAGAAAACTTCAATTTGTGGACTGGCCTCTGAACGGGATTGATAACTCTGTTTATAGACCAGGATGGGTATCTAAAGATAACAGATAATGCAAATGAGCCTTTTTTTTTGATAAGCCAGGGAAGCAATTATGGTTACAACTTGGTTGATGGATTTCAGAGTGCTTTTTCACAGCTTATAGATTTTATTTCTTCTTTTGCATTATAGTTTTCTTAGTAGTGTTAGAAAAACAAAATCGAAGTCATTCAGATAGAGCTAAAAAGATGGAGTGGCTGATATAACCAGCTTTCCTACCACTTTTAAATGTAGTGAATCAGATTAAAAAAAAATAAACAGGCAGTCCTCAGCCTTCTCTGGGAGAAATATGATTTGATAAAAATGTGTGTTTAATATTCAATTTATGGTTTCATCTGAAGTGTGTAAACCTAGATGTCCCATGGGAGTTTACAGCCTGTTCCAACTTCAACTCAGATAAAATGTTCCTCATAAACTGTCTTCCTGTCTTTTTTTTTTTTTTTTTTTTTTTTTTTTTTTTTTTTTTTTAAATTTGTATTTCTGCTGGAGAGGAGGAGGGTGGAGGCTAGACCCTGCCAGTTGATGGAGGCTCCCTGGGGTGCTCAGCATCTGTGATGAGCCCTTAAGCCTGGACCGGTTTCGGTGCTGACTGCACGGCATCGTGACACAGAGTGGGCTCGCTCAGGAGATGGCTGCACTGATGTGTTTCTCTCTCAACTCTATGGATTTTCCCATTGGAAGTGTCTGGGAATCCTCAGCTTCTCACAGCCAGGATCTCTCTGTGGCTGGGGATTGCATCTGCTGGAGGTCAGAGGGAGGTTTAGTATTCTCTCTTTGCTTCAGGTGTTCTGCTTAACTTGATGATAGTTGAAGCTTCTGTGAGTTACAGGTGGTGTGTCTGGTGAGGAGCCTGTGCTTTCCTTACCCCTTCTTGAGGTTCTTAGGGCTGCTCCAAGCTGCCTGCACCATGCAATTTAGGGAAGTTCATCTCTTTGTGGGGTCAGGGCTGAAAACAGGGAGTATGACTTGCAGGATTCACAGTAAAACGGGGATGAGACAAAATTAACCCCATAAAGGTGTCTGTAAGGTGTGTTTGTAGTTGTAATTTCATATTGTTCTTTGGTGGTAAGATGGAATTTTATTTAATTTTAGGCCGAAGTTCACAACTCATTGAAATACTGAAAATATTTTTAGCAAATTTAACTAGTCTGGGGTTTAAAGATTAAGTTTTAGGTGTCTCTTTCCAGTCTTATTCAAGCCATAGTCTTTTAGTTGGTTCTCTTCAGTAAGATACCTGGGTCCCAGCACCCTTGATCACTGAATTATCACATCTCTGAAACTTGAGATAACTTCTCATGAAGTCATCTCAGGACCTCATCCTGGAAATATGCTTTTTTTAACAGATGTTCTATTTGAAGGCTCTTCTGTATGATCAGAAAGAAGGGAAAGAATAATGATGTCTTAGTTCTCATGCAGTTGTAATAGAATCACTCCTTCTAGTTTGAGCTACTCCAGATTTCAGAAATTTGATAAGATCACGACTTTCACCTCTGTCGGGAGGTCAACTGCCATTGACTTCCATGGGAACAGCATGGGAATCCTTTATTTTACTCGATATTTAAATATTCAGTCACAAAGTGCTATAAAACCTGCTGGTTTTTACTGGCATTTTCAGGGCCCTTATAAAGAACCACACCTCTCACAGTTCTTTCAGCAGAATTGAAAGCAGCACAATTTTGCTTGGAGAAATGCCAGACTTGCAAGTTGCTTTCTGAACATTATTGTAAACCTCTTTTCTGAAGGTGTATATGATGAATTATTCTTCAGAGACATTTGGCTGAAGAGTTTGAGTGAATGGACATTAGTACTTTTCAAACACCTGGAAGGGTACAGGATCACAGTGTCCCTGCCAAAAAAGCATGGATCTGGAATGACTCAGGGGATTTCTACCAACTTAATTTCCAACATTCATCTCAGTCTAAGTCAGTGCCAAGTTTTCTAGGTATTGGTCAAAGAAAAGTATAAATAGTGGGTTTTATTTTGTATTTTTAATTCAAGATGCGTCAGCATCTTCTGAGAGTCACCCTGAACTTAAAATATCTGTTCAAGACACCATTTTGTTTGCTGATACAGTAGAGGATAATGTTGCATATAAAAGAGTGGAAATAATTTAAAAGTCCTTTTCTCAGTTTTGAACACTTTCTTTTGATTGTTGAGAGAATAGGGGGAGGTAGATCTGTTTCGCTGTTTAAATTCCTAAAGATCTTTTTTTTTAGCCATCAAACTTAAATCAGAATTTAAGCCTTGCATACATTTTCTTTGGCACCAAGAATTTTTTTTTTCTCTGAGAAATAACCTTAGTATGAATGATACCAGAATATCTCTAGTAATAAAATATTTGAGACTGTAAGGGACTGTAATTATTGTTACATTTATCTTCAAGGTTCAAGGAGATGCTAAAAATAAGCCTACTCCTAAAAAACCCAATAATTATGTCTATAAGTGAGTAAAAACCTTGAGCAAAGATATCAAAAGTTTCACTAGGTATTCAAAGAGTAAAAGAAAGAAAGAAGAAGGAAAAAAAATTGAAAAGAAAGAAAGAGCAAGGTTTGTGTTCCTCTGTGGTGGTCTCATTTAAGCAGATTTCAGGTGAATTTTTTGATTGTCATGTTGGACTTAGAACCTGTCAAAAATCAGTATTTTAAAAATAATTTTAATTTTAATTTTATATTTTAAAAATCAGTATTTTAGCATTGTTAGACAGAAGTCATGGTTGTTCATGAGATCAGTACTTTCACTGCAGGAATGTAAGATCTTACAGGCAGGTGCAGAATAATTGATATAAAACCCCCTTAATTTTACTAATAGGTGAATCTGAGAAAAATACTGTATTTCAGACTCCTTGATCATGGGGCAAAATGTTACCTTTAGGCACAAAACTTGGACATGAAGGAAGAGCAACAGAGTTTGTTGCGTGGGTGAACACAATTTGGGCTGCTGTTTTTGTGCTTGCATTTGCGCCGACATACTGTGTTAGATTTTGCATACCCACTGAGAAGTGTAGCCTTTTCTGTTCTTTGGGGGATGAAGACAGAACTTCCACCCAACAAAAGTGCAGTTCAGGTGAGCACATTTCTGAGGGCTTTTTGACATCCCAGAGAAGTCAGACTTACTGGCCAGGCCTCTATGTGAGTGGATTTGCCCTGAGCATGTGCTTGGCAGGGCGTCCCTTGTATCTGCAAAGTCTCAGGCGTGGTCTGGCTGCACACAGTATTGCCTTGTACGGATGCTTTGGGATTTCCAGGAGTCTTGACTGCTGTGGAAACCAAACTCTTGGCAGTCTGGTAGTGAAAGTCCCCTGTGTTGCAGGGTTAATCTTATTTTAATGTGGAGCGTACCTAAACAATGAGAAAATTAGAGGAGTCTAAGTAAAAACTCTTGATTATGTTGGGCTCGTATTTTGTTCAGCAATAAAGAGAGCAGTAAAATTGCTTTTCCTAGGTTCTGCTGGAAGAGTTGCAGAGGGCAGTGTGTGTACTTAGCAGGCTATCAAGCTGTAGTTGAAAGGGAGAGCATTCAGAACTTAGCAACAGTCAATTCTTCAAAATGTAAGGAGTCCTTGAAGTTAGGTGGCTGTAAACTAGAGCCATGAAGAGGTACAAAATGATCTCACTAAAAATCTGTTTCTTGGCTTTTTGTCCCTTTGCGGGTTATCGACTTGACTTTACTTCTTTTGGATTTCAGACAGAATCAGTCTCCAACTTGAAAGATGAGACATAAAAATAAAAATGTGTAATAAAGATGTTGCAAACAGTGACCTGTCTCCTTCAACTGTTCCCTTCTAGATAGATCTGTCCAGTCTAAGTTTTCTCTTAAGAGATCAGCAAAGACTGTGAAGTTGGCTCATGTGACTGCCATCATGTGATCCTAATAGACTTCAAGAAATGGAATAGAAAGGGAGAGGTAGAAAGCAACAGAAAGGGATGAGAAGGTTCCACTTCTAAATTTACAGTGCTTTCATAAAATTTTTTAAACCTTTTTTTTTTAAATTTGGAATGCAGTAGAATATTTCTGTGTTTTTAAAAAAACATTCAGACAGCTTCTATCCATAAACTTGTATTTTTTCTTGTTCAGTGCTGGAAATGCTTTTCAATATCTTAAACTAAAAGAGACCATGAAGGCAGGTGAAGGGAGGAAGATGTTTTACTTTTCAGCGTTTTAGGAAATAAAAATTAGCAAACACTAATAGATAGGTGTCTGTTCTTTCCTATTCTTTTTTAAAATGCATGGGATGTGGATCAAATTACTTTATTCAGCATTTAGCTTTTCCAGCTACCTTGAAATGGGAGACTGCAGGCAGCTGGATAAATTTTCTGGAAAGTTGCCCAGTTTCACTGCTGGTTATATAAGCTTGTCTGTATCCTCTGGGGTACACTATTTTGTAAATCGTTATATCAGGACAAGTATCCCTGTGTTCCCTTTAGCTCTGGGATGACAGAAGTAGATGAGTGGTAGTGGTGGTGGTGATGATGACGGCTGTTTCTCTCCTTTCTGGGGTTAACGAAAGACAGTCATTAGAAACCTTTGCCAAATCAGTGTGCTACCCCTCTCTGCTTCGCTATCATCTGAAAATAGCATGCAATGTACATTACTCACGATAAGCAGTTATGGTTGAGTTATACATTATTTTGCAGTTGCCATGTTTTTGGAATTGGATAAACGATAGTTAAGCTTGTTTTGGAGCCAGCATAATTAAGGATGTGTGACTGCCTTATTAGACTGCCTTGTTGGATTTCAAGAAGCAAGCCATCACAGCTTGTTTATATGCTGGTGTTCTATCTCTGTAGATGTATGTTCAACTCTTAGCTCTGCTGCAGTTCAGATGGGATTTGAGGCCTTGCCCTTACTCCATTGGATAGCTGTTGCTGTCAACCAGAAATACGTGAGTTTCATATTTTGAGACCAGTATTGTTAAGTCACTATTAGGGCAGATGAGACAGTTGGAATCTCTAAGCACTGCAGACTGCATCTTGTCTTTGCCATGGTAGTAGCACAGGGAAGTATTTGTTTCTGGGGGCAAATCCCTTTCTTTTATGAATGTATATTTCATTCTGGAAACTGCAGATGAGCACATGATGGGTGCAGCTATACGTGTTCCAATTTACCACTTCATTTTTCTGTTTGGATTATTTCATGCAGAAGCATAAAGTCATGCTCTCAAAATTCTGTGCCAATAGGGAACAATCTAGTTTCATTACCTACTGGCCTAATTTTATATCAAGAATTGTCCTCAGCTTGGCAATATACCCTTGCTATTGGCTACAAAGTCTGATGATGATAGTTATTTGTATTTTACAGTTCTTGTTGAGGGTTGGAATGCCCTGAGGACTCTTAAAAGGCTTTGAGTGACAAGGACAATACATCCTAAGAAAAATTTCATACTAAAAAGAAGCCTGTTAGGGTATTTGTGATCCACAGAGCCATTTAACATGAACATCCTCTCAGGCAGAGCAGAGAGATGCTTTCCTGGCAGAACAAGCAAGGCCTACAGTGGAGCAGATCTGTTGAGGGCAGTGTGAGGCTGTGAAGTGGGTTGGATAATGGCAGTGGTCACTGAGCTGAGGTGATGCAGGTCACCTCGTGGGATTGTGTAGCAATAATTTATGTTACTTTATTCCTTGCTGTGTACCTAACTGGTGAGGTCCATTCCTAATCTTGGAGAAGTCTCTTATATTACTTGCCTGAAGTCCATTAAACTGAATGGAGGAAACTTTGTTGTATAGGGCTTTCCAAACTGTCTTAATCCAGCCTTTTACTGTAAAATTACCTTGAAACAGTGATTGCTTAAAGAAAAGAAAAGAACCTGACCTGAAAATCCCAGATTCACGTCGTGGCAAATGGTCTTTGGATGCCAATGGGTGTTGCACAGGCTGCTCCCGTGGAGTCTTTATATTTATGTATGTTGGCAGGACTGGGATGTTGCATGTAAAATGCCCATCTAAGAAAAGAATTATGGATTGGATGAAATTGGAAGAGAGTCTCTTGGCTTCTTTTCATAGCAGTTGTAAAGGAGGTTTCTCTCTCATGATTTACATGGTTCAGCGATTTAGAATAAAGTGGCAGGTGTGATTCTGAACATGAGTCTGCACTGGCAGAAGCAATCATTTGTATGGCTTTTACATATGCTCTGGTAGATGCTGTTAAGTCAATATTTACTTCTCAGGGAGTAAATGCCAGAGTTGTTTCTGTGAGCTGCTACTGCTGCATCAGTGGAGTTACTTGCTATGTCATCTAGTATCCTACAGTGCAGATTCCTGCAGTTTTAGAAGCATTGTGATTATGAGTTTGTGGACAGTAGCTGGAAACACAAACCGTGTTTTTCAGCAGCTCTGTGCAACCAGATCATCTATTTAGAAAATGTTGCACTGTGACTCTAATGTTTCGCAAACATTACAAGCAGCTTGTCAAGTGTTTCTCTTTTAGGGGCTTCAGCGCCATCAAGGAATGTGTATTTTAGTTGGCATTACTGAACTTTTGGTTAGAAGTTTTATTTTGTTGGGTGGGGATGATGGGAGAGAGAATTTGGCTAATGATTGCAGGAACTCTTTCAATTAGTAGGCTTTACATATGGACTGCATTTGTTTTGTGTAAGAGACCCTCCCAGCAGAAAAGCAGTGGGCTTCACTGAGGATAACAAAGGTCTGATATGAGGTAGGATATGTAAAAGGATTCTTTTGTCCTTTGGAGGGCCCACTTGAGCACATCTGTGCAGCCAGGTTCTCTGTAAAGTGTGGGAGCAGGCAATCTGCAGGTGCAAATGTGTACTGCAGTGGCACATCACTGCTGGGCACACCTGGCATTCCTTTGAGTTTATGCATAATTGCATTACACCTGCCTCCTTTAATTTCTGCAGAAGGTGCCCCCCACTTTGGAAGTCTGTGGGAGGTACGTGGGTTGTGTGAAGGGGTGTTATGCACTGTTTGACCTCTGACTGCATCTCATGGGACACTTAAAAATCTTCTGAGAAAGAGACCGTAGCATAAGGCGTCTCAAGTCTTCTCCCTCTGCCTTTAAAGCCAGAGGGAGCATAACCTTTTTGGAATCTAGAGACTTCTGTGGCGTTAGGGACCGATCCACAGCAGATTGAGGTCAGTACCCTCCTAATGGGCTTTGGCTGAGTCCCACTGAGAACAGGCACAGTTGGCCCACAGAAAGGCTGCTAACCCATTTTTCACGCTTGCCTCCTCTCTGCTGAAGGAATCAAGGGGGAAAAGCATGACTCTTAATGACTGCTGATTATAAATAATTAGGAGTCATTCAACATTTACACTAACATATTTAGGTTGTGATGTGTTCTGCATTTATTAAGAGTATTGGCTTCTCTCCTGTGGCTCAGTGCCTTTGCCTAGTGTCTCACCAGTTCCTTGTGTAAACACTGGGCGAAGATGGGAAGATGGGCCCCCAGTTTGGCATCCCACAGGGGCTGGCTACCCTGCAAGTCCCTTCTGTGCTGTGGTTCACTATTGAACAACTGAGTAGCAAGTGTTGAATTTTATCTTTACTGCTTGTCCTTAGCTTAGTTGGATTTTGCATGGAGTGAGAATTTTTAATGTATAGGTGATGCACAACAGAGTCTTTATATAATTCAAACAGCATTGCTTATGCAAGCACTTAACACACTGAAAATATGGTAAAGCCACATTGGTGGTGTAGGATCTAGTACGAACTACCAGTCCGTATTGCGCCTGTCATGGTGCACCAGTCATGCTGTGTTGGTATGAGTATGTTTTCTCTTCTTCACAGATCATGTAACAAAACGATAACAGATGAATCTAATAAATATTCCAGCAATGCTTTCATGTGCTGTTTTCTGTAAAATAAAATTAAAACCTGTAGCATATGTTAGTTTTCCAGGGCAATTATTGGGGGGGAAAAAAAAAAGAGTGAAAGAGTAACACCTCAAAGGCTAGATGTTAGTATTTATATGTAACAAAAGGAATTTTTTACAGACAAATAATAAAAAATAAAGAAGTCTGAATTAGCTTCATCTTCTGATTAAGACAATACCAGAAATGGTATTGTCTTCATCCAGTTCATAGATGTGAAGCTGAGGTGAAACTACACAGTTAAACTGTGATGCGACAAAGGCAGTGTATAACCTCTTTAAAGTCTATATAGATCAAACCTTTAACCTACTGCTTTTAAAAGGGAATGTCTAGAGGATGCTTTTGAATAACTTTTTTTTTTTTGTATTCCATTTAAATGTAGATTTTTAGTATAGTGGTGCATCTTTTGCAATGAAATGTTAATCAGGACTCTTTTGTAGCAACTTGGTTCAAAGATAAAATATTTAATGCTGTTGTATATTGAGCCCACATGCCTTCCATACACACAGAGGCCCTCTCCCCCTCCCCCTTTCCCTCTCCTCTTTCCTTTTAATATTTTCTTTTATTCTCCACACCATCAGAGTTGTAAGGAAATAGTTTCTTTAAAATTTGAAGGCCTGGTCTATGCATTCCCATACTGATAAAACCTGACTTGGTTATGGTTCTAGCAGACTGCTAGCAAGGACCTGTAATACTTGGATAACTGGATATAGTTAATATCCAGGATCAGTCTCTTTCCCATTTATCCTGTGTTACTGAGCAGAAAACTATTTTAGCTATCTCTAGTTAACTTTTTTTGCTGAGCAAATTTGTGATATTAGAAGAAATCTAGGTTTCTATTTCCACTGATTACAGTAATTCTCAACTCGTAGATACAGTTTAATTGTAGTCATGTAGATCCCTTGAGTTTTGGTTTGTACTGCTATAACCAAAATACTCTAACATTCAAGGTAATTTGTGTGTCCTGAAACATGCACTCTACTAGGAATTGGGTTACGTAGTAAATCTAAGTGTATGCATAGACTGCTTACAGGTTGAGGGCTTAAGTAATCAGTTTATTTAGTTGTTAAATCTCTTTTTCAAAGTTTGTAACTTCTAAATAAAGAAGCATGGAAAGTAAATTTTTTTCTTGCTAATGGTCCATCATAATGTGCCTAAGCTGATTTCCTCTGGTATGATGGGTGAGAGTTTGTTCCTAGAAAAATACTTGGTTCACAGAAGTCAAATTTCATTTAAAGTGTGGTTGCTGGGGTTTTTTCCCTGTTTTTCTTATTGATATCTTTATCTTTCTGGATTACTTTTTTGACTGACTATGTGCATTTTGATAGAAGCCAAAATGATAAGGGATATTGTAATGTTAGAATGATTTAAGCTGAGTTCCACAAAACCATAGACTTAACGATACAGGAAGGGTCTTCCTTGATGTGAGGATTTACTTCAGTTGTGTCTCTTGTGTATAATTTCCATTTTTAAAGTAACATGATAATAAAAGGTCAGGAGTCATTCTGTCACAGAATGGAGATGTGGAATTAAGGGCATAGGGTCTGCTTTCAGTGAAGTACAGAGCATGCATCTGGACTGTGAGGATGAGAGGAGCAGGGAAGATTTTCCAGTATTTATGCATTGGCAGGAATTTACTGTGGGATTGTAGTTCATCTTTAGGTCTAAACTCTGCTTTCAGAGAAATTAGTGAGTTTTCTGCAGCGCAACTTACGTCAGTGCAAACAGCCTGACACATCCTTCTATTCAAATTTCAAACTTTATAATGGTCACTGCACTGAAAATACTCACTGTGGGGGTTTTTGTCTCCTTTTTAACACAGGGAGAACCC